>JACEVL010001060.1:0-70000 GCA_020284085.1 Aporrectodea caliginosa
TACTATTATTACTCTTTGCTTCGATTACTGCTATTATGCATTTATTAAGTTCCACTATCGAATGACGAAGCATCAATCGATGGCGCTGAGCAATTGTAAATGAAGGAATTGCTCTTGGTTCCTACACAGTAACCGTCTCAGCTACTAGTTAAATCCCAGAATTAGTAACCAAATCGAAAGGTTCGAATGCAATCAAACGCCGTTGACATCGATATCAAACAATTCTTGCGTAATTAAAATCGTTATTAAAGATTTATTTTGCGTCCCGTCACACAGGAAGCTTGAGGTCTCAACGATGTAACGCTTAACCACTGACCGTGATGCTATTAGTCGAATAATTTGTCAAACGCAGGCTTGCTTATGAACACAGATTAAGATTGTTAAAAAAGGTGTTCAATTTCTTCATTATAAAAATTATATATTGTGGACTATGTTGCATAGCTCACGATTTTAGCGACATCTTGCGGCGTAAAAAGCCGTTGACTTCGAAGGGAAAAAATTAGCTACATACTCGTGCACCACAAGTTGCCATTTGGCGATCTGCTTATTTATTTGTAAGTCCAAACAATAAAAGAGGTGTGCAAAGAACAGCTACGTTCCTCAAGTTGTCTCTATTGTTTAGCGACATCTTACGGCTGCCAGCACAGGATAGGATCCAACAGTTTAACATGTCGTTAAAGGTGTTCAATATCATCGTATAAATTATGACATCAAAGGTCGATGACGTAGCCAGGAAATAATTATTTGTCAGTTTCCACCGTGGTAAGGATGTAAAATATTTTTTTCAATAGATAAAAATCGTTTTGTATTTAGGCTTCGGGCCATTTAACAGCAACACTAGTTTTCTATTTAACGACGCTTCGTTATAACATGGGTGACTTCGGTCGCCCTCCTCCTTTTCCGGGCTTTGGAATTCGGAGGGGCAGTAGCGGAGTTAAACTGTTATGGATAGTACGCGGCTTAACGAAAGAAGGATATGATCCAGAGTTTAACAGCGACACTCTGTCATAACAAGGATGATTAGCGTCGCCCTCCTCCTTTATCCAGGCTTCGGACTGGCAATAATACCACAGGTAGAGTAGTGGCCGAGCTTTTCCGTGGAGACTTTTATTCCAACGTTTAGCGTCGTCATATGACATCATTGATTGATTGATTGAAGATTATTTGTAAGGAGCAGGAATTATTCATATAAGCTCTAATTGTTTAAGTATATATAGCTTTACTGAGACTTTAAAAGAGGTGTGTAAGGATAACTAACACGCAGTTCCGTGTAGCCAGGTCGGAGTGGACGATACAACGTTTGTGCTGATAGTTAACGGCTTTCGTGATCTGAATGGCTATGTAGACGAGCTGCTGTGTGTTCAAAACCTAATGAGACAACAACAGGTTACTATAAACAGCAACAACAATTTGGATTCGATTATACCACCACCACCACCACCACCACCACCACCACCACCACCACCACCACCACCACCACCACCACCACCACCACCACCACCACCACCACCACCACCACCACCACCACCACCACCACCACCACCACCACCACCCACCACCACCACCACCACCACCACCACCACCACCCACCCACTACCCACCCACCCACCCACCCACCATTACGTTATTATTCACGGCAGTCAAATATGTCGGTGGTCCTTTCAGTTATTGCAAGTTATTCCCGTTGTTTTGTGCGAATGCTTCCTGTAAACTGTCGAAAAACTAAGGGGGTGGTATCCAACCCCCCAGCCCTGGTCCCTGGCTATATCGGGTATAACTTTTGAATGGCATAGGATATCACCACGATGTTTACCTCAAAATGCGCGCAAATGAACTGCTACAGCTACCTTAAATGTTAAAATTATATTCCATATGGAACAAGTTTGTAATGCATTAAAACATATGGGGTGGTAACCGCAACCCTCCTCCTGGTAGCCCGAGTGTTAATAAAGCCTATTGATCACCATAAATCATTGTTTTCCCGACCGTGTCCCATTTATATATAGCAGCGATTTCCACCGTCTTAAAGGTGTCTAAAAGTTTGAGATAATATCAATTCCCTTTGGCCTTCTTCCAATATATAGCATCGGGAAACATCGTGTTAAAGGTGTCTAAAACGAACGTTCTCACCAAACAGTTCTGTTACCTGTTGAAAAGCGACGTCTGAAATCTTGCATCGTTGGAGGAACTTCTTGAGGTTGCCTTCGTTGAGGAAGGGGTAGATGAGCAGAGGGTGGTGATCGGGGTCAAGACAGGCGGCAATGATGGGGTTAATGTTGTCGTGTTGCATGCCAAGGGTGAAGCAACCTTCTCTCAGCATTACGTCAACCTGGTCAGACCGAGCCTCGTCTGTACATACAAAATCAGGCACCGTTTTAAGGGTGTCCAATTAAAATTTAATTAAATTCTTTTGTCTGTATTAATGTAAGAATAAGTAAGAATATCCTTTAATAAACCACTTGCTAACCGCATTTTGGTGTACACACATCATAGTAGTCGCAATAATCTAAATTAGCCTTATTCAAGTCCTATAAATCATTCTAGTGATGTAGGTTCTTCGCATCAGGCTATCAGCGGGAGGAACGACACGATCATGGTTTACTAATCATGACGAATATAACCAGTTCTAACCAAACGGTTCCGTTACCTGTTGGCAAGATCATGATTAGATCATTATTGCTAAAGATACAAATCTTAAGTAAGTGCACCCTATAATTTATTACAGGGGCGAAGAAATTTTTTGGGGTTGCCGACCGTGTAGTGGTAAGCGCGCTAGACTGTCGCCCGAGAAGTCGGTGGTTCAAATCCTCACCAGGGCAGAAATTTGGTTCGAGATATCTGCACCAACTGTGCTATAATGAGTACACTGACCGTACACTGTCGGTGGAAAGATAAGACGGAGAGGGAGAGGACTGGTCACCCGCCCTCATATGCCGATACTAAGAAAATAAATTCACTAGCATTTCATACCCATGGCTGTCTTATGGCTAGTTTAATACACTGTATGGATTCAGAGTTTCGCGACTTCTTATGGCCACAAAGGCCTTATGCAAACAGGAATTACAGCAACAGCAACTATTATGATTGTGTTTCTGCTTTTATTTATAGGACCTTTACCATAGTTAAAAGAGGTGTGTAAATATTCTGAACAGTTACCGTCGTTCGTATGACATTACACAACTCGGATAAAAAAATAAATACTGCTGAATTTAATATTTTAACGTAAATTACCATTGCCAAAAAACCGAAACATAATACTCATTGATTTTATAATGTTGACGTAAAGAGGCAAGATATCTTAAACGAAAAATTTGATAATTTAGGTTACAATAAAGGCAAAACGGTCCTTTGTGAAGTGGCGAACAGAATGCCGATGAATTTCGACACCTTTTTAACGGATATTTAGTTTTCTATAAAGGCAAATCGCATGCGACGCGTGTAAATTGGGTGTCAATTAGATATTACAGTCACCAAGAAATAGATGTCGTTAAACACTTAAAAGTAAATTCATTTAAATTTCGACACCTTTTATAACGAAACTGTACACAGTTTACTATAATAACCAAAGGCTGTAGTATGCCAAAAAATAATCTTTGTCGGCGGAAACGGCCTATGTTGTCATAAGCTGCCGTTAAACTGTGGATCCAATCCAATCCACCGCCATTGTTTGTACTCTGACAGTGCCAGTCCTAAGCCTGGATAAAGGAGGAGGGCGACGCTAATGGTCTTTGTTACCACACAGTGGTCGTTAAACAGTAAACAAGCAAGACCCTTCGACTGGTCAGTGCCAGTCCCAAGCCTGGGTAGAAAGGAGGGAATGCTAATCATTTCTTTTGACACAGCTTCATTAAACGGCAACTAACCAACAAATCAGCCGTGGTCTGAAGTTTTCTTGGTCTCGGCATACGAAGGCCAGTGGCCAGGCCTAACCCTCTCCATCGCATCGTTCATACTTTGACTTTCTTAGTTTAAAATAGTTTAAATTGGGAGAGAAATCTTAAAACTTCCTTTAATCAGGATTTCATAAACTGTTGTTACAAAATAAGAAAGGATGGATGGATGGATGGATGGATGGATGGATGGATTGGAGAGATGAAGGGAGGAAAAAGGAAGGAAAGAATGAATGAACGGAGGAAGGTGGAATGGAAGGAAGGAAGTTGGTAGGTAAGGGAGGAAGGTGGGGTGGAAGGATGGAAGGAAGGAATGAAAGAACGATTGAAGGATGGAAGGAATGCGGGATGGATGGATGGATGGGCGGATGGATGGATGGACAGAGACGGATGGATGGATGGTTCGTTAAATGTAAATGTTAACCTTATTAAGTGCTCAATAGCATAGTGGTTAGCGTGCTGGACTGTCGCCCGAGAGATCAAATCCTCACCAGGGCAGAAACTTTGGTTCGAGATTTCTGCTCCTCCTGCGCCCTCTAGCAACTGAACTATAATGAGTACACTGACCGTACACTGTCGGTGGGAAGATGAGACGGCAAGGGAGAGTACTGGTCACACGTTTTCATATGCCGAGGCTAAGGAAATGAATTCGCTAGTTTCATATCCATTGGCTGCCTCATGGCTGTATACAGCCTAATGGATGCATAGTTTAACGATATCTTATGACAACAAAAGCCGCTGACGTCGGTACGAATAATTTTGAGCGGTTCTAATTGTTCCCATGGCATATTGCAGCTTTTACAATAAACATAATTGCTGCTGAATTTCATTTTTAACCTAAATTAGATTTACCAAGAGACCGAAATAATTATACGACATCTCGAGGTTGGTGGATGGATTATTAACTTAAATCGTACGCGTTTCGACTTTATAGCAGACTAAACTACATTTAAAAAGGTGTCGAAATTTATAAGCAGTTATTTATTTTTCACCATCTCATAGGTGCCAAGGTTGCATACGGCTCTATAATAAAGGGATTGAAATAATTATTTTATTTTAAATTAAATATTTCAACCCGTTATAAATTCGACGTAAAACAGCCATGATTTACTAAACAATAAATAGCTGCTGTCGACACCTTTTTTAACGGAAATTTAGTTTGAAATAAAAGCAAACCGCATACGACGTAAGTAAATCACTTCAAGAACCACAGGACGTCGCTAAACACTCAGTAAAGTAATTTAAGATAAATTTGAACACTTTTCGTCATACTCTGGTAGTGCCAATCCTAAAGATGGATTAACTCCGCAGGTACCCTACCTGTGGTAGAGCAAGTCCCAAGCCTGGACAAAGGAGGAGGGCGACATTAGTCATCTTTGTTAAGAAACATTGTCGTTAAACAGGAACTAACCTTGATGATTTTTCGATGAAGTCAGAGACACAAAGGCTTCTACTTCAACAGCAGTATCATTCTAATCGTCTCTATTTCTATATTAATGACGCGCCTCCTTTAGTTCTCGTTTACATGTGTGAAAGTAGCAAACTCTTCGACACCAATTTTAAGCATTTCATGTTTACTATAAATACTTACAAGCGGCATCGATTGCACACTATCAAAGAAAAAAATTGTCATTTAGATAATTAGGTAAATGGTTGTTGCTTAACGACACTGAATCATAAAGTAAGATTATTATCGACACCTCCCTCCTTTCTCCAGGCTTGAGACTGGCACTACCACAGGAAGGATGGATCGAGAGTTTAACCACATGAAAAGCCGTTGACGTCGACAAATGTTATTTTAAATAGTTCTCACCGTTCATATTGCTTGAGACAACTAACTTTCTTCAACACGGTTCTAGGACGATTGGTCATAGGACGATTGGTCATAGGACGATTGGTCAAAGGACGATTGGTCAAAGGACGATTGGTCAAAGGACGATTGGTCAAAGGACGTTTGGTCATAGGACGATTGGTCATAGGACGATTGGTCATAGGACGATTGGTCATAGGACGATTGATCATAGGACGATTGATCATAGGACGATTGATCATAGGACGATTGGTCAAAGGACGATTGGTCAAAGGACGATTGGTCATAGGACGATTGGTCATAGGACGATTGGTCATAGGACGATTGGTCATAGGACGATTGGTCAAAGGACGATTGGTCATAGGACGATTGGTCAAAGGACGATTGGTCATAGGACGATTGGTCATAGGACGATTGGTCATAGGACGATTGGTCATAGGACGATTGGTCATAGGACGATTGGTCATAGGACGATTGGTCATATGCTGCTAATAAACCGACAAACTTGGTTGTAGACTTGTAGTCGTTAGTTAGAACTAAGGACATTCTTAGTTTTAAGCTTAACACGCCGAGCGTAAAAAAGGCAGCAATTTTGTAAATATTGATCGTTTTTAGACAAATACAATCAGTGCCAACCAAGAAACTTATCAAGAAACTTATTAGGATAATTACATGCAGGCATCAACGTATTGTTCGTATGACCGCTATGACCAATCGTCCATATGACCGATCGTCCTTTGACTAATCGTCCGTATACCGTTTCTTACACACCTCGTTTAAAGCTGTCAATTACTGTATAAATAAAAAAAACGTTAACGTGAAACGTTAAATTGGTGAATCCAACGTTCATTACTGCAATATAATCGGATGATGCCACTCCAGGTGTAGATAAACTAGGAGGGCAACGCTAAACGCTAATCAATTCTTGGTTTGTATAATTTTTTTTATTTGAATGTATTAATCTTGTCATGTACCGTGCTCTGCGTTTGCTAGCGCTTCTCACGAAAGCATATACTTTCTTACTTACTTAGGCCTACTTAATCAAACATCGTCAAAGCAGGAATTACCCAATCGTAAGTCTCTAATACACCTCTATATTATAGACAGTCATTTGCCTTATAATGATGATAAGTAGATGAGCTTGTAGTCCAAGTCCCAAGCGTGGATAAAGGAGGAGGGCCACGTTAATCTTCTTTGTAGTGAACCTTAAAAAGCACCTAACTGTATTATGCCAAAATAATTTCCGTCGATTTCAACGGCCTTTGTTGCTAAATTTTGTCGTTAAACGTTGATTCCATCTAAACGCAGAATAGTTTCTAACACACCTCTTTTAAGAATGCCACTTGCCATATAAATATCAGCGGCAGTCGTGCTTTGCATATGTTCTTGGTCTATATATTGGCTTCGAAGTTGACTTATAATAATTATAGGCACTGTCAGTATTCGGATGGAGCATTACACACTCCGTGGTGCCAGTCCAAAGCCTGGATTAAGGATGAGGGCCACGCTAATCATCTTTGTTATGAAATAGCGTCGTTAAACCGGAACTAACTGAATTCTTTAAACGGCAGGTATACTGTCATCCATCGTTAACATTCTCATATAATTAATAATAATGATGATGATGATGATGATGATGATGATGATGATGATGATGATGATGATGATGATGATGATGATGATGATGATGATGATGATGATGATGATGATGATGATGATGATGATGATGATGATACAAACTATTATTTTTTTTTCGCCCGAGGTAGAAAAGATCTCTGAGGCTCTAAGAAACTAAACTTATTATTATTATTATAATGATAATGATAATGATAATAACGCTGAAGTTGTTTAAACGTCGGCCTCTCAGCACCTAACAACGGCGCCATAGAAGGTGGAGTGGTGGGTGGTAATAGTCAGCATTTAAAGTGGCGTGGGAACTGTGGGAACAGCGTTCCCAATGCTCTGGACATTTTTTGCTTGCGTTCCCACTGCTAACCATGCAATGGAAGCATGATAAGTTTGATAACACGTGCGTTCCAATAAAACTCTGGTTCAGAGTTCCCACTGCTCACCCAAACCACTGGTCTTAGTGGAAAGATCTTCTGGATATTATTGACCTGATTACGGCTTTGACTTTTGATGCGCCATCGGTTGATGCCTTCTGCATTAGACACCGGAGCCTTGGATGAATATTCGCCTGGCTCCCATCCAGACTTGACTGATGAAAGCGTAACACTGGACTACACAAAATTTATTGACTTTCGTTTTGTCGATAGCAACAATAACAACGATTATATTCTTTGACTACAAATCATTATTTGACTCAATTGTTCCAGTTTAACAACACAACCAACAATATGCTTGACCCTGAACCCAAAACAATAGCAATTGCTGTACAAACACATGTAATAATACTGGTAATAATGCATAAATACGGGTATATATGTAATAATACCAGTAACAATGTATGTAGTAATACCGATTTTAAATTCAATTCTGATTTATAACTATTACATTTATCTTTTATAGATAGTTGACTCCAATATATTTCCTTTTTACATTCCATAAATTAGGCTTTTTTCATTTGAAATAGTTTTTTATTAGTAATGGCAACACCAAGTCTCAATCTACTAATTTGTACTTCTTTATGCCTATATGGATCAGAAAATTTTATATTAGTAGAAACCATAGTAGAAGTTCCCTTGCTTTTGTTATTTATTTCATTTATTTATTATATAGTCTTTAATAAAAGTATTCATCTCTTGTGATTCTAAGTATTTTGTGGAATTAATATTATCTAAATTGAGTGCTTCCTTTGCTAATTTATGAAAGAGCAGATATTAATTGCACGTGGCGTCATATCGTTATATAGAATCGTTTAGAGTTGTTTTAAAGGTGTCTAAAGCGAGCGCTCTAACCTAATCGTTCTGTTACCTGTTGAAATGCGACGTCTGAAATCTTGCATCGTTGTAGGAACTTCTTGAGGTTGCCTTCGTTGAGGAAGGGATAGATGAGCAGAGGGTGGTGATCGGGGTCAAGACAGGCGGCAATGATGGGGTTAATGTTGTCGTGTTGCAGGCCAAGGGTGAAGCAACCCTCTCTCAGCATCACGTCGACTTGGTCCGACCGAGCCTCGTCTGTACATTAGAAATCAGACATCGTTTTAAGGGTGTCCAATTAATACTTAATTAAATTCTTTTGTCTGTTTTAAAAATCTGTAGTAAGTGCACCCTATTATTTCTTGTAGGGGCCAAGTAGGATTTTTGGGCTACCGACCGTCTTGTGGTTAGTGTGCTGGACTGTCGGTCGAGAGGTCGCGGTTCAAATCCTCACCAGGGCAGACATTTGGTTCGAGATTTTTGCTCCACCTGTGCCCTCTGGCCAACTCGGCTATAATGAGTACACTGACCGTACACAGTCGGTGGGAAGATGAGACCGCGAGGGAGAGGACTGGTCACCCGCAATGATATGCAGAGGCTAAGAAAATGAAGTCGCTAGCACTTGATACAATGACTGTATCACGGCCAGCTTAAGGGACCGAATGTATGGATTCATAGTATCGCGACTTCTTATGGCCACAAAGGCCTTATGCCAAACAGGAGCGGCAGCAACAGCAAATGTATTACGTTCGTGTTTCTGCTTTTATTTATAGGAAGTTAATCATAGTTAAAAGAGGTGTTTAATTATTCTGAGCAGTTACCGCTGGTCGTATGGCATAATACAACTCGGATAATAAAATAATATACTGATGAATTTAATATTTTAACGTAAATTACCATTGCAAAAAAAAACAAAACATACATAAAACTCATTGATTTTAAATCAAATGGGTCAATACTTTTATAATTTTGACGTAAAGAGGCAAGATATCTTTTTTTTAAATTGATAGCTTAGGTGACAATAAAGGCAAAACGGTCCTTTCTCAAGCAGAGAGCGGAATGCCGATGAATTTCGACACCTTTTTAACGGAAATGTAGTGTTCTATAAATGCAAATCGCCTGCGACGCATGGAAATCGAGTGTTATACGGGATATATTATCAGTCACCAAGAACTAAACACATAAACGTAATTTCATTTAAATTTCGACACCTTTTACAACGAAAATGTACGCGGCATGCTATAATGACCAAAGGCGACCGCCCCTGTCTGTACTCTAACAGTGCCAGTCCCAAGCCTGGATAAAGGAGGAGGGCGACGCTAGTGGTCTTTGTTACCACACAGTGGTCGTTAAATAGTAAACAAGCAAGACACTTCGACTGGTCAGTGCCAGTCCCAAGCTTTGGCAGAAGGGAGGGGATTGCTGATCATTTCGCCTAACCCTGTCCATCGCATCGTTCATACTTTGACTTTCTTAGTTTAAAATAGTTTAAATTGGGAGAGAAATCTTCAAACTTCCTTTCATCAGGATTTCAAAAACTGTTACGAAATAAGAAAGGATGGATGGATGGATGGATGGATTGGAGAGATGAAGGGATGAAAAAGGAAGGAAAAATGATTGAACGGAGGAAGGTGGAATGGAAGGAAGGAAGTTGGTAGGTAAGGGAGGAAGGTGGGGTGGAAGGAAGGAAGGAAGGAACGAAGGAACGAACCGTTTTAAGGGTGTCCAATTAAAAATTAGTTAAATTATTTTGTCTGTATTAAAAATCTTTAGTAAGTGAATAAGCTGGTGCCCTGCGCTTGGCTTTCGAGTGGCGCTTTAGAAGTTTGGAGATTACGATTACGATTACCCTATTATTTCTTGTAGGAGCTATAGTAGAATTTTCGGGGGCTGTCGACCGTCTTGTGGTTATTGTGCTGGACTGTCAACTGTGAGGTCGGGATTCAAATCCTCACCAGGGCAGAAATTTGGTTCGAGATTTCTGGACCAACTGCGCCCTCTGGCCAACTGTTCTATAATGAACACATTGGCCGTACACTGTCGGTGGGAAGATAAGACGGCAAGGGAGAGTACTGGTCACACGTTTTCAGATGCCGAGGCTAATGAAATGAATTCGCTAGTTTCATATCCATTGGCCGCCTCATGGCTGTAGTTTAATGGATGCATAGTTTAACGAAATCTTATGACAACAAAAGCCGTTGACGTCGGCAGAAATTATTTGGAGCGGTTTTACAATAAGTTCATTTTTAACGTAAATTAGATTTACCAACAGACCGAAATAATTATACGACATCTGGGTGACATGAAGGGAAGATTAATTCAAATCGTACGCCTTTCGACTTTATAGCAGACTAAACTACATTTAAAAAGGTGTCGAAATTGATCAGTAGTTATTTATTTTTCAACGTATTTTAATCGTAGGTACCAGGGCTATGCATGGCTACCTTATAAATGGATTTATTTATTTATTTATTTTAAATGAAATATTTCAATACTCTTTTAAGTTCGACGTAAAACAACCATGATATGTTAGACAATAAATAACTGTCGATAAATATAGACACCCTTTTAACGGAAATTTAGTTTGCTATAAAAGCAAAACGCTTTACAACGCATCTAGGCCCTATACACGAAGGATAAATCACTTCAACAACCATGAGATGAAGTTTAGCACTCATTAGTAAAGTAATTTCAGATAATTATATGGACACTTTTTCGTCGTACTCTTCTAGTGCCAGTCCTAAACTTGGATAAATCAAGAGGGCGACGCTAGTCAAATCAAACTAATACAACAAGGAACGAAGGAAGTTGGGATGGAAGTAAGTAAGTAAGGAAATAAGGAAGGTGGGATGGATGGGAGGAAGTAAAGAATAAAGAAAGAACAAATGAATGATAGATCGAAGGAGGGATGGAAGGAATGTCATGGGTGGATTGATGGATGAATATAAAGATGTCATACCTGAACACCTGTTGGACTTTTGTCTTGATTTCCATTGTCTCGACGTAGATCCTGCCAAACATACCTGGCACCAAACACCCTTCATTCCGAAGTCTTCGACAAGTTAAGTACCTGTCGTCATCATCAAAGTTCAAAGTTCGAGACCTCGATATTTCTCTTCTCCCCTCCTCCCACCTTCTACTTCTCCTGCGCCGCTCTTCATTCTTCTCCTCTTCTTCCTCCTCTTCCTCTTTCGCATTTTCTCTGTCTTCTCATCATCTTCCTCCTCCTTACAACAACAACAACAGCAACAGCAACAGCAACAGCAACAGCAACACAACAACAACAACAACAACAACAACAGCAACAACAACACCAACAACAACATCAACAACAACAACAACAGCAGCAACAACAACAACAACAGCAGCAGCAACAACAACAACAACACTAATAGCACAATTATAATACAACTTGTATTTATAACGTGCCTTAATAAACCAGAGTCTTCCTCAAAGGACGCGTTACAATGTACTCGCTAATCATAGCAATTAGATAATAGATAAGTTTAAAATATTTATTGAGGATGATCTTCGGATTGGTTCTGGTTCTACTTCAAACACAAAATACAAAAGAATAATAACAATTATGATAATAACAATAATAATAACAATGATAAATAATAATCGTAATTGTAATTCTAACAAATAGTAGTAATACTAATATAGCTAAGGTGAATCTGATGATAGACTTGTCTTCAGTGTTCGAAATAATTTCAGTCGTCGTCAACCGCCTTTGTTGCCGTAATTACACACCTCTTTAAAAATCCTACCCGCCTTTGATGTGAAACGTTTAGAACTGTTTGAAATAACGCACACCTTTTTAAAGTACATTACTTTGCCTATAAGTACGACTCCTGTATGAGCTACCAACAAATGAGAAAAATTCTTCATTCAGAGCCTTATTTTATAGTCCTTACCGGTCATTTATGCCACAAGACGTCGCTTTCTCTGGTTATTAAGATCTATTAATATCCTGGATTAACTCCGCAGGTACCCTACCGGTGGTAGTGCCAGGCCCAAGCCTGCACAAAGGAGGAGGGCGACACTAGACATCTTTGTTAAGACACAGTGTCGTTAAACAGGAACTAACCAAGCGGACTTGATGATTTTTCGATGAAGTCAGAGACACAAAGGCTTCTACTTCAACAGCAGTATCATTCTAATCGTATATAATTATTTCTATATTAATGACGCGCCTCCTTTAGTTCTCGTTTACATGACTGTGTGAAAGTAGCAAACTCTTCGACACCAATTTTAAGCAATTCATGTTTAGTATAAATATTGACAAGCGGCGTAGCTTGCACACTATCAAAGAAAAAATTGTCATTTAGATCATTAGGTAAATGGTTGTTGTTTAACGACACTGAATCATAAAGTAAGATTATTATCGACAGCTCCCTCCTTTCTCCAGGCTTGAGACTGGCACTACCACAGGAAGGATGGATCGAGAGTTTAACCACATGAAAGGCCGTTGACGTCGACAAATGCTATTTTACATAGTTCTCACCGTTCATATTGCATGAGACAACTAGCTTTCTTCAACACGGTTCTAGGACGATTGGTCATAGGACGATTGGTCATATAGGACGATTGGTCATAGGACGATTGGTCAAAGGACGATTGGTCATAGGACGATTGGTCATAGGACGATTGGTCATAGGACGATTGGTCATAGGACGATTGGTCATAGGACGATTGGTCAAAGGACGATTGGTCAAAGGACGATTGGTCATAGGACGATTGGTCATAGGACGATTGGTCAAAGGACGATTGATCAAAGGACGATTGGTCAAAGGAAGATTAGTCATAGCTATGACGATTGGTCATAGGACGATTGGTCATATGCTGCTAATAAACCGACATAATTCGTTGTAGTCATAGAACGAGAACGCGCATATTACGAATATTAAGATTTTTATAAATTGACGAATATTGACGAATATTAAAACTGGCCAACGAATATTAAGAATATTAATTTTTTTAGTTCTTTTAATTCTTAATTATTCAAAATCCGGGATTAATTTTTTTAAAGCATTGGTTATAAAATATGCATAAGAACAGTCACATATTACAGTTACTCAGCCAAGTACAGACCTATATGGTGGGTAAAATCATATTTGATTATATTGAGCGGCGTAGCTAGGCCTACATGTAGGTATTTTGGCGCAAATACCAGCATTTTGAAATTATAATGTCGGCCAACGACTATGACTCAGGTTCCATTCCTTATCTTGCTACATGTATCCGCCAGCCGACCGGGGAAGCTCAAATAACGGCTTTACGCGTTATTGATATGCTGGCGTAAACAACATATATCTTCAAATAATATAGAATTACTGGTGAAGGGATTTCAGATTAAGAGAGAGAGAGTGAGAACGAGAGAGAAAGAAAGAGAGAGAGAGAGAGAGAGAGAAACTTTCCGAGAGAGAGAGAAAGACAGACAGACAGACAACAGACAGACAGACAGATCAGACAAAGACAGACAGAGATAGAGACAGAGACAGAGACAGACAATTACAGACAGAGACCCAGAGACACTAGAGAGAGAGAGAGAGACAGAGAGAGACAGAGAGAGAGAGAGAGAGAGGGGCGGCAAGATTTGGGTATTTGGGTAGGAACTGGGAAGCCTAAGCTTCTAAGTAGCTGAGCACTACGTATAGCACCGCAAAACCACCGAACATGTTCTTAATTAGTAGTCTTAAACAAAGCAAAAACTGCGATATCAACGAATATTTACGAATATTAAAAAACCTAATATTCACAAATATTTACGAATATTAAGGCCTGAAGTCACGAATTCTCGTTCTATGGTTGTAGTCGTTAGTTAGAACTATGGACATTCTTAGTTTTAAGCTTAACACGCCGAGCGTAAAAAAGGCAGAATTTTGTAAATATTGATCGTTTCCTTCATCCTCTCTCCCACCTCTCTCCTTCCCCTATGCATGCCATAGTGAAATACAATCAGTGCCAACCAAGAAACTTATCAAGAAACTTATTAGGATAATTACATGCAGGCATCAACGTATTGTTCGTATGACCGCTATGACCAATCGTCCATATGACCGATCGTCCTTTGACCAATCGTCCGTATACCGTTTCTTACACACCTCGTTTAAAGCTGTCAATTACTGTATAAATAAAAAAAAGTTAACGTGAAACGTTAAATTGGTGAATTCAACGTTCATTACTGCAATATAATCGGATGATGCCAGTCCAGGTGTAGATAAACTAGGAGGGCAACGCTAAACGCTAATCAATTCTTGGTTTGTATAATTTTTTTATTTGAATGTATTTTAATCTTGCCATGTACCGTGCTCTGCGTTTGCTAGTGCTTCTCACGAAAGCATATACTTTCTTACTTACTTAGGCCTACTTAATCAAACATCGTCAAAGCAGGAATTACCCAATCGTAAGTCTCTAATACACCTCTATATTATAGACAGTCATTTGCCTTATAAGGATGAAAAGTAGATGAGCTGGTAGTCCAAGTCCCAAGCGTGGATAAAGGAGGAGGGCCACGTTAATCTGCTTTGTAGTGAAACCTTAAAAAGCACATAACTGTATTATGCCAAAATAATTTCCGTCGATTTCAACGGCCTTTGTTGCTAAATTTTGTCGTTAAACGTTGATTCCATACGCAGGCAGCATAGTTTCTAACACACCTCTTTTAAGGATGTCACTTGCTATATAAATTGCAGCGGCAGTCGTGAATTGCAAACAAACTTTAAGCAATTGTAATATGTTTTGTATCAAATATTTTTTTTTTTACTTAATGAAACTTACATTTGAGTGTATTGGATGCTTGAACAGTCTACGGGTAAAATGCCGACTTTCTGAATTACTTATATCATTTAATGTTTGTGCTGTTTTTATCAAATTTTTATTCAAAAAAGTATAATGGTAAATAGTGAATGTTGTCACAAGATGCTAAACTGAAAATTAATAAATAATCACTTAAAAGAGTACAAGTAGAATAAGAATCTAACGTCATGATATTATTATAATTAAATTTGTATCGAATCATTTAATCACAGTGTGTGTATCACAGAAAGTAGGCCTAACCGATGCATTACTTTATGTTGTTTAACATTGAATTTTGTGACATTGTAAGGATTTATTTTGACACCTTTAAATGGTGTCGTTTGGACGTTAAATTTCTCGTTTTCATTGTATGGTATAAGCTTACATTGTGAATTGTCGTCAACGGCCTTTGATGTCATAAGGCGACGTTAAACCTTTGATTAATAATAATAAGAATTGCATATGACCGTGGTCTATATATTGGCTTCGAAGTTGACTTATAATAATTATAGGCACTGTCAGTATTCGGATGGAGCACTACACACTCCGGTGGTGCCAGTCCAAAGCCAGGATTAAGGAGGAGGGCCACGCTAATCATCTTTGTTATGAAATAGCGTCGTTAAACAGGAACTAACTGAATTCTTTAAACGGCAGGTATACTGTCATCCATCGGTAAAATTCTCATATAATTAATAATAATAATAATAATAATAATAATAATATCAATAATAATAATAATAATAATAATAATAATAATAATAATAATAATAATAATAATAATAATAATAGACGAACTGTCCGAGGGCCGTGTAGAAGTCCTGTTGGCATCGCTGAAGCTGTTTGAACGTCGGTCTCTAAACACCTGACAAAAGCGCTGTAGAAGATGGAAAGGTGTTTGGTCTTAGTGGAAAGATCTTCTGGATGTTGACCTGATTATGGCTTGGTTTTGGAGCACCATCGGTTGATGCCTTGTTCATTAGACACCGTGGAAGGATAATCAAGCCAAAACCGCCCCGTTCACATCCAGACTTGACTGAGGAAAGCGTAACATTGGACTACACAAAATTTATTGACTTTCATTTTGTCGATAGCAACAATAACAACGATTATATTCTTCTGACTAAAATCATTCTTTGACTCAATAAATTGTTTCAGTTTAACAAAACACTTGACCCTGAACCCAAAACAATAGCAATTACTGTACAAGCACATGTAATAATACTGGTAATAATGTATAAATACGGGTAATATATGTAATAATACCAGTAACAATGCATGCAGTAATACCGGTAACAATAATAATGCTACATGTAATATTACATGTAATACCGGTAGCAATAATGGCATTTATACAGGGAGTAATAACGCATATTAATTCGGGTTATTGTGATAGATTGTATCCAAACATTTATAAAGCGTCCCTTGTAGGATGAACCATTCAGAAGCGCTTCCAGTGCGCAAGACCCCGAGAGAAGGAGCAGGTTTTAAGAAAAGAGAAAGAGGAGGAGAGGAGAGAAAGATTTGGGTTTACCAGTAATAAAAATATTATATGTAATAATATTAGCAATGATGCATGTAGTAACAACAATAATGAATGCAATACCGGTAACAATAACTATGTAGCAATACCGGTAATAAACCATGCATTAATACCGGTAATAATAATATAATAACATGGGTAATAGAAACACATGCAGTAATTATTGGGGCGCGGTGGTGTAGGGGTATGTTCGGTGCCTTGCAGCTGGAGGGTTGCGGGTTCGAATCCACCTCAAAGCCGCCACGTAGGGACCCTGGGCAAGTCCTTCACTCGCAATTGCTCATGCGCTTCGGCGTGAAACTCCGATTCAGCGTCCGCGCTGTAGTCGGGAGCGCCTCTGAATAGGAAATCTGGTAGAGGCGCTATAACAAGTGTTCAAATACAATACAATACAATACAATAATAGGTATAATAGTTGTAACACTACTAATGATACTGGCAATAATGACACGTACTAATAACCCTTATAATCATACCTGTAACATTCCAGATAAAAATCATACATGTAATAATCCCGGTAATAATGATACATGTAATTATACAACTAACAACGAAAATTAATTCGGAATACTCTTCCAACTGCAGAAATTATACGATACACAAAAATATTTGGCAAATGATTCGCAAAAGCAAACTCCCGTTCTCTGACTTGATCTCAGCTTCGAAACAACACCTAACAACTTTGATTGACTGATTGATTGGATTGATTAATCTTTGAATTCAACTTTGATTGATTGAACAATCGTTCTCCAGTTTAACCGGAAAATTATAGCTGCAGCTTGCAGGAAAGACAAAGGCGTCGGCACAAGCAGAGTGGTAGAAGAGGACCATGTCCTATTTTGAATTAAAATCGAAGCCTGAGCTGCCTTCAAGGACGTGGCCCCTGCCCTTCCCTTCCGTTGTCCATCCACTCTCCCACACCCTTTCCTTGTACGAATTTAGCAGTAAATGTAGAACTTGCCCGAAACCATAATGTAGTGACAAGAGTATGAATGAATTCAAATGTTTCGTTAGGGCTTGACGATTTTATAGAGCGAATGAGAGACTTAAAAGAGGTGTGCAGAAAACCTATAGTTGGTTAGGCGTTTTTTTAACGACGGAGTGGTCCATGTAATAAAATCTTGTAATTTCTTTAGCGCTGTAACGTCCGCTTGTTGCTAATATGTAAACCGTAAATGCCATGGCAAAACTATAAACCACATCAGAACCGCGTCCTTTAAATGCCCCGAGATAAACTGCCACAAACTTACAAACTCGATCGGTGCCAGTCCAAAGCTTGGATAAAAGAGAAGGGCAACGCCGATCCTCATCATTTTAGACATAGAGTCGTTCAAAAAGGAAATTACCTGATCGTAAAAGTCTCTAAAACACTCATTTTACGGCTTTCAATAGCCCTGTAAGAATAAGGAACGACCGCAGTCTACAAGTTCTTACACACCTCATTCAAGGATATCATTCACTGTATAACAGGCATGGGCAACTTCTTTTAACAGAGGGCCACTCTAAGGTTTTAAGGGCGGCTCAGGGGCCGTATGCCAATAGCGACCTAATTTTTGCAGATTCATTTGCCCTAGAAAATGAAACGCTATTAATTTTATTCAGACTAAATATTATAGAATAACCGTTAAAGCAAATGACGATAATTTTTATGACGAAAATCTAATTATTCTAATACATGAGTCCTACACTAAAAATTAAAAAAAATAAAATATTTTTATTCAGTTTTAAACCTACATAGAGCTTTTTGTCTGTACAAAGTATCCATTTGCTTGGTGTGCTATATTTAATGTGAGATCCGGCACTTCTAATCGCGACACAATCTGCAATGTTGATTTAATGTTGGAAGTGGCAATTCAAAGTTATTGGAGCTGAAAAGTTCGGATTTGTTCATCTGCATCTGTTTTTGCACTTTGTTAGTTTCATCTTTAAGAAGAACTGTTTACAAATATAGGTGCACTGTGTATGGAAACAGAGCAAACAGTTTCAGGCTATGAAAATTTAAGTGAAGGGTCAGAATCATGAGAATTTTACAGTTTGTAGGACTGAATCAGAGATCTCGAGGTACCTCATGAAATTTCCTTTCCAACTCACTGTTGCATTGGAGTTCAATCAATTCCATTTGCATGGAGTTTGGTGCTGAATTGGCTTCTATGGAAAAGGGAGATTCAAACCATTTAAATCTAGTTCATGAGCAGTAAATCAGCAAACCTGGACTGGAACTCTACTTTCAATACAGTTATTTGTTCTGTGTACTTCTTGACATTTGCAGAATCAGTAAAACATGGAAAATGCACAGTATTACCGTTTGATATTTGATTTCCCCAGAGTAGCAACTTCGTTTGAAGAGTTCGGATAGATAGTTTCTATTTTCTAAAGTAGCGAACCTACCCACTTGTGGTCTTGTTTCATGCTGAGAGTAGATTATAATGATGACTGAGTAGTGAACCAGTTAACTCGAGGCCGGATTCTTAATAATTAAGAAACAGATGTTTTAATGTCGGTCTATGTACAGAAATTCATTTGTGTAGGGCCGGATTTAAGGTTCCCAAACAAGGACCGGATAAAAGGTCCTCAATGTGCCATGTACAGTGCTAATATAAAAGACATGCCAAGGGCCGGTTCAAAGGTCCCCGGGGGCCGGATCCGGCCCGCGGGCCGCCAGTTGCCCACCCCTGCTGTATAAATAACAGCGACAGCCATTCAGTTTTGTGTAGTCCTCATCAACTAGTTATGGGAATACTGTAGAGACCGACGTTAACGGAAACTAATGAATCCAATGTTCACCTACACTATTGACATATAATCGGGTTGTGCTAGTCCAAAAAAATTATAAACTAGGAGGGCAACGCTAATCATCTGTATAACACAGCGCCGTTCAAGACAATCGTGGGACTCTAATACACCTCTCTTAGGCAGTCATTTGCCATATAACAAGAATAAGTAGCCGAGTGTGTAGTGCCAGTCCCAAGTCTGGATAAGGAGGGCGACGCTAATCATCTCCATCATGACAAACGTCGTTTAAAGCAACTAACTGTATTATGCCGAAATAATTTCTGTCGACGTCAACGGCCTTTGTTGCCACAAGATGTCGCTAAACGTTGATTCCATCCACACGTAGAATAGTTAGTAACACACCTCTTTTAAGGTTGTCAATTGCCCTATAAATATCAGCGGCCGTTCAACTTTATGCATGTACGTCGTGGTATAACTCAGTGGATCCGGTAACGAACTAAGCGACTGCCAAATATTGGGGTAATACCAGACCCAAGTATCGATAAAGGAGGAGGGCGACGCGTAACGACAACGTGCCCATGAACAGAAACCGGTGGGGAGGAAGAGAGGGAGATATACGGGGAAGAGGAAACGTTTTCCACCTTCACATGACTTGCCAATGTCCACTACGAGATTCTCGCCAAGCTCCATGGACAACGCCTACTGGCTCACTCGTTGATCCAGGATCTTCTATCTCCTGGTCCTGGTTCCATCAACGCCCTCTGGCCCAGTCTTGTCGCAGGCCCCGTGTCCTAGGAGCCGCGCTTGTCACTGGCCCTGACCCTGTGCGAGTTTAGCGGGGTCAGATGGGCAGTAGAGGGATCACATGAGCTCAAGAAGGGTCAGATGGGCGCCAAAAGGGTCATACGAGTGTGAGAGGGGTCACATAAGCGTCATAAGATCCAAATGGGCGTCAGGGGGGTTAGATGAGCGCCACAGGGACTACGTAGGCGTCAGAAAGAGCCAAATGGACGTCAAAAAGGCCACTTTGGCCCCAGAAAGTATGTAAGTAAGTAAGTAAGTAAGTAAGGGCCATATAGACGTGAAACTGGACCAAGTGGACGTCAGGACCTGATGGGCGTCAGACGAACTGTCCGAGAGCCGTGTAGAAGTCCTGTAGGCAACGCTGAAGCTGTTTAAACGTCGGTCTCTCCTCTGGGCAAAACGACCAACAGCA
Organism: Aporrectodea caliginosa; assembly: GCA_020284085.1. Classification (NCBI taxonomy): domain Eukaryota; kingdom Metazoa; phylum Annelida; class Clitellata; order Crassiclitellata; family Lumbricidae; genus Aporrectodea; species Aporrectodea caliginosa. Next base: position 20,870 of record JACEVL010001060.1, read on the forward strand.
TGCCATGATCGCAAAGCTAAAAAGAAACAGTCACATAAAACATACAAGTAATAATATTGAGCGTAACTGAAGACGATATTCATATACAACGCCTATCTTAAACCTAAAAGAACTATGAAGAGATGAGCAGTCCCTAACACACCTCTTTTAAGGCTTCACCTTGTCACGTTGTGCTGTCAGTTCTTGGAACTTTAGCGACCTTCATGATCAAGCCTCTCCATTTCCTTCTGTCCGCCGTCGCATCTCTCAGTTCTGCCAAATTCATTCCAGTTGTTTCATGTATCTCGTCCATCCACTTTTTCCTTGGTCGTCCTTGTTTTCTCCTTCCCTCTCCATATGCTAACATCATTTCCTTTTCCAGTCCATCTGATCGCATGACATGACCAAAGAACCTCAACTTTGCTCTTAGCACGGTTTGTTGTAGTGTCTCTTCCTTCTCAATTCCAATACTCCATCGCACCCAATCATTGGTCTTTTTCTCTTTCCATGATATTCTCTGCATCTTCCTCCATATCCACATTTCGCATGCGTTAATCTTTTTCTCATTTTCTTGGTCATTGTCCATGTCTCGCTGCCGTATGTTACTGTTGGTATGATCAAAGCCTTCACCAATCTTTTTTTTCGTGTCTATACTCACTTGTTTGTCCTTCCATATTTTTTCCAGACCATTCATTGCAGCTTTTCCTATAGCCACTCTACGATTTATTTCCATATCACACTTTCCTTCTTTTTCTATTACTGATCCCAAAAACGTGAAGTTAGTTACCGTTTCTATTTCTTCTCCGTCTACTTCAAAACTGTCCTCCTCCTCTGTTGTCATGATCTTTGTCTTTTTTATATTTTAAGGCTTAGAGTTCCATATAAGTGACAGTAGAAAAACAGTCGGTTACACACCTCTTTTACGTCTCAAGAATGCCTTATAAGTACAGGCAGTTCCGCCCGATGATTAGGTATTGCGTTTATCGTCTCTGAAAACTAGTAATATTCTCACGATATTAGTATCAAGTACTTGTTGTTACCTTGTGCTGTCGGTTCCTTGAACCCTGGCGACCGTCTTGATCAAGTTCCTCCATTTTCTTCTGTCCGCCGTCGCATCTCTCAGTTCTGTCAAATTCATTCTAGTTATTTCATGTATCTCGTCCATCCACTTTATCCTTGGTCGCCTTGTTTTCTCCTTCCCTCTCCATATGCTAACATCATTTCCTTTTCCAATCCGTCTGATCTCATGATATGTCCAAAGAACCTCAGCTTTGCTCTTAGCACTGTTTGTTGAAGTGTCTCTTCTTTCTCAATTCCTATATCCCTGCGCACCCATTCGTTAGTCTTTTTCTCCGTCCATGAAATTCTCTGCATTTTCCTCCATATCCACATTTCGCATGCGTTAATCTTTTTTCTCGTTTTCTTAGTCAATGTCCATGTCTCACTGCCATATGTTACTGTTGGTATGATTAGAGCCTTCACCAATCTTTTTTTTGTGTCTATACTGACATGTTTGTCCTTCCATATTTTTTCCAGACCGTTCATTGCAGCTTTTCCTATCGCCACTCTACGATTTATTTCCATATCACATTTTCCGTCTTTTTCTATTACTGATCCCAGAAATGTAAAGCTTGTTACCATTTCTATTTCCTCATTGTCTACTACGAAACTGTCCTCCTGCTCTGTTGTCATGATCTTTGTTTTCTTTATATTGAAATAGAGTCCTGCTTTCTCACTTTCTCTCTTGAGTCTTCTTATTATTTCTATCAAATCATTTTTATTGCCCGCCAATAGTGTTGTGTCATCAGCGTATCTCAGATTATTCAATATTCTTCCCGCTATCTTTATTCCTTCTTCAGCTTCATCCATTCCTGCCTGCCTCATTATCCTTTCTGCATACAAATTAAATAGAAAAGGAGACAAAATGCAACCTTGCCGTACTCCTTTCTTTATCCTGAATCCGTCAGTATCTCCATATTCTGTTCTTATCACCGCTATCTGATCTTCGTACAATCCCTTAAGAAGTTGTACCAAGTGTTTCGGTATTCCCATTTCTACCAAAGTTTTCCACATCAATTCATGGTTAATACAGTCAAACGCTTTACTATAATCGATGAAGCATATGTATACTTTCTGTCCATATTCCCTTTGTCTCTCCATAATCCATCTCATGTTGGCGATATGATCCCTTGTTCCACGAGATTTCCTAAACCCTGCTTGATTTTCCGGAAGCTCTCTTTCTATTGTACATTCCATTCTTTTATGTATTATTTTAAGTAAAATTTTGCTTATGTGTGATATCATTGCTATTGTCCTATAATTTTCACATTCTTTCGCATCTCCTTTTTTGAAAAGCGGAATAAAGACAGAGCTTTTCCAATCTTCTGGCCATTTTCCAGTTGTCCATATGATATTGCAAATTTTTGTTATTGTCTTTGTCATCACACCATCCCCAGCTTTTATCATTTCTATTGGTATGCCATCTCGACCCGGTGCCTTATTATCTTTCAATTGATTAATAGCCCATTCTACCTCTGCTTCCATGACTTCAGGCTCAATTTCATATTCTGTTACATCAATTTTTTCTACCTTTACTCTTTTATCTTCATTGTACAAATCTTCTGTATATTCCTTCCATCTGTTCTTCATTCCTTCCTCATCTGCAATTATGTGTCCATCACTTGCTTTCAATGATCCCATTCTTGGTGTGTTTTTCCTCGTTATTTCCCTCACTTTTGAGAACATTGCTTTAGTTCTTCCTTTTCTTCCCTCATCCTCCATTTCCTTGCACATTTCATTTAGATGCTTTTCTTTGTCCATGCGTGCTTGCTTTTGAAATGCACTGTTCAGTTTTCTTACTTTGTCCTTGTCTCCTTCCCTTTTTGCATCCCTTCTGTGCATGGCTATGATGATAGCTTCTTTCGATAGCCATGGTGTTGTTTTGTCTTTTTTTTTCTTCGGAATGTATTTCTCTGCAGTTTCTAAAATCACTTTCTTCGTCTTTTCCCATAAATTGTTCTCAACCTCTTCTGTCTCCGCTTCATCCCTCTCTAATATTTCAAATCTATTCCTTATTTCTACTCTGTATTCCTGTGTTATTTCCTTACAGTCGAATGTGATCAACCTTTCTCCTTTTTTAAGTTTTTTTAATTTTGTTTGCACTGTTGTCACTAATAATTCATGATCGGTTCCACAATCCGCACCTGGTTTTGTTTTCACATCTCTTATTGTGCTATACCATCTTTTATTTATCAAGTACTACTACATTAAAATAATTAATAATAATTATATTAAATACTAATAATTAAGAATCTCGTATGTATACGTACATGTATGTTTGCATGCATATAATGTTAGCTTAAGCAACCTTAGACACCTCTTTTACGTTTCACGCTCGCGCTATAAATAAGGAAAACCGCTTTAAAAAAACTAATCATATTCGACAATACAGTACTCCGTCGCATTGAAAAACTGCAAGGTTTAACATAAATAATATCAGGTAATTCCTACCATAATCTATCCAATCCTCGGCCTTCCACGATTCTCGTCTTCAACGTAGCCTGCCAGAGGCGCTCCTTACCTCTTCTCTCCTCTTCCTTCTCTCCTCTTTCTCTCTCCTCTGCCCCTTCTCGCTCTCTGGCAAATATCGGACTCAGATCTTCCCACGTCATCTCCAGACAACCCTCTGAGTCGACGTCGACGCAGCGCTCGTGAATAACATTGTACCCTTGGTTTAACTTTAGAGTAGCGCTCTTAGAAATATGTAGTTAACGATTACGATGTATTATCGTCTGTTGGGCTTACTTAATTATATTAACTTAAATACTAATAATTAAGTATCTCGTATGTATACGTATGATTGTATGCATATAATGTTAGCTAAAGCAACCTTAGACACCACTTTTACGTTAACGTTTACGATGTATTATCGTCTGTTGGGCTTGCTTACAGTTCGTTTGGGCAGTTGACAGGTTGCGTGACTCTGTAGCCAGCCTTGAGGTAGGTCGACATTTCAAATGGATCGATATTGGCGTACGGTATTTGACCCAGGGTCATCAACTCCCACAGCAAGACGCCAAAAGCCCACTGCAACGCAACTCACAAACAAACCAGTTAAAGACTCTCACGGTTTGGATCAGCTGTAACGAAACGAAAAAATTTACATTTTGACCTATTTATAAGGAACAAAGAGTTTAATGTTTTGGCCTATTTTTTAGTTTACCCTACTAGGAACTTCAAATTTTTAAGCCCATTTTAAACGCAGTAAGCAACAGGAAAGAAATTCTTATGTAAAACAATTTTACACTTTGGTCTACCTATATAAATAACACACTCTACGATAGCCTATAATATTAGGCCCTATTAAAAAACAACTAATACTTTGGCCTAACCATGCAAACAAACAATTCCATATTCTGGCGTTCATATATGAACAAACAATTTCGTACTTTGCCCTACTTATAATAAAAAAACAATTTCATACTTTGGTGTACCTATAATTATAAACAAGCAATTTCACAGTTCGGCCTATATTTATATATATTTATACAGACAAGTATTATGTATGCATGAAGGTGTGTGCTTATAATTATGTGTATTAATGCATGTATGTATGTATGTATGTATGTATGTATGTATGTATGTATGTATGTATGTATGTATGTATGTATGTATGTATGTATGTATGTATGTATGTATGTATGTATGTATGTATGTATGTATGTTTGTATGCATGTATGCATGTATGTATGTATGTATGTATGTATGTATGTATGTATGTATGTATGTATGTATGTATGTATGTATGTATGTATGTAATGGCGTATATACCGTATCGCTGGCGGGTGAGAATATTTTGAAGTTGAGAGCCTCTAGGGCCAACCATTTGACCGGACGATTCTCATTGTCTCCGAGACAATGGTATTCGTTTGGAAAGACGTCACGCCTTGTCAGTCAACCGCACTGTCAGTCGACTGTCGACACTGCCAACAGAAACAGATACACACTGTTATTTTCTCTACCACCACTTAACCTGGAAATAAACAAGTTAAACGATAGCAGGTCAGCCTATAAAGGAAAATAGCGATCGTTTAAAAAGGTGTCAGATACCATCGTACTAATTATGACTGCATAAGGTTGCATAATTATATAGCATCGAGGTAGTCTACAAGATATTAGCGACATCTTGTGACAGCAATTATTTACTATTACTATTTATATTACTATTATTATTATTATGTATATTTTTGTCATAATTATTGCTCTATTTTTAAAAATTAGAATTACAACTATTATGCATTTATTAAGTTATTTTGGCTTAATATTATTTTTATCATTGTTGCTGCTGTCGCCGTCGCCGTCGTCGTCGTCGTCCTCCTCCTCCTCCTCCTCCTCCTCCTCCTCCTCCTCATCATCATCATCATCATCATCATCATCATCATCATCATCATCATCATCATCATCCTTATCATCATCATTTTTGTAATTTTTTAAATTATTATTGCTATTACTATTATTACTTTAATTATTACTGCTATTATGCATATAGTAAACGCCGCTGTCTACTGACGAAGAATAAATCGATGACGCATGCAATTGTGAATGAACTACTTGTTCAAGGTCCCTACACAGTAACCGTGTCAGCTATTAATCCAATCCCAAATTAATGGGTTCGAACCCAGTTAAACACCATATACAGATATGAAACAAATGGACACATTCTTGTGAAATTGTCGTATGTACGTATTGAGAAACAAACAAGTTTGATGTGTGTGTCCACAGTTTAACGGCAGCTTATGACAACGGCAGCTTATGACAACATAGGCCGTCGCCGCCGACAAAGATAAGTTTTTGGCATATTACAGCTCAAGTGATTACAAGTTTGATGATATAGCAGGCCGGCTTATATAGAAAAGTAGAGATCGTTTGAAAAGGTGTCAAATATCAACACATTAATTATGACTGTTAAAGGTTGCATAATTATCGCATCGAGGTAGCTTCAGTGATATTTTCGTTAACGTTAAGTAAAATTAGAACTGAAAATATTGATTTCCGTTAAGTATAACTGTAACTGTAACTGAAATTATTTTAAGAACGAAAACTGAAATAGAACGAAAATCAAGCACACTGAACGAAAATTAGAATAAAAACGGAAATTAATTTTCGAACTGAAATTAACAACATAAGTGGAAATTTTCGGTGATAGTTTTCCGATGCAATTGTGTGTACGGCTGGTAGGCGCACATACTTTCTTACTCTTGAAACTCTAGTATCTTTGGCTCAGCACGTGCTTCCATGTGCCATTTATTATGGTCATTTTCATTTGGACCTTTCCCTGTAAGTTTATAATATTCAACGTTGTGACAAGACTGCGGTTATAGAAAATCATTTTGAATAGTGTATCCATTTCGATCATAAGTAAGGGCCTACTTTATGCAGTTTGCTCACTGGGCTGACGTTAGAAAGCCATGTATGGGATTTTTCAATAGGTCTACAGTACTGCAAAAACAAAGTAGGCCTATAATGCAACGCTTTTGACCCTAAAACGGATGAGTGCAGAACTTCACTTTCTGGTGAAATTTTAAGATATTTGATTTCGCATCTACAGCGACTGTAATATTAAAAAATATATTAAGAAAAAGGACAAGGCAAAAACAAGCTGACACGCAATTTTCATGCGACTGGTTCGAGTCAGTGGCTGTCACCACGAGAAAACAGAAGAGCGGCACAAATTGTTAGTACCGGTAGATTGAAGAGTCAGACTATCCAATGACTATGGTCAAGCATCCTTTTCAGGAAATGATTCAAACTAGATCCGAAGTTCAAATTGCCTAGTTAGTGCATTAATCATTACACAGTTTTGGAGGGAAAGACGGCAATTCTACGACAATATTGCCCACTTGCGGAGGATCTTTAAGCTCCGGCTTCTCAAGCTTATGTCGAAAGAATATTTTTCTGTGTGAAGACTTACTAACAGCTGGGTGAAGAATCCACATGCAAAGTGCACTGGGATTAAGAGGGTTCTTTAAAATTAAAGAAATGCATCTTATTATGAAAATGCTCAAACTTGGCTTAATTTAACACTTGTTGCATAAAGAGGTATAACTGAAATTATTTTCAAACAAGAACTGAAATGAGAACTGAAATTATTTCAAAAACTGAAATTAGAAGTATAACTGAAATTTGTTTAAGAACTGTAATTGAATTAGAACTGATATTGAGGAGGTCCAAACTGAAATAGAAGTAAAACGAAAATTATTTCCTGAAGTAAAATATCACTGCATGTAACGCCAACACTTAAGTTCGGTACGGGTAAAACCGGGTATACCCGTACCCGTAATGCTCCTACCCGTACCCGACCCGACCCGTAAAATGTCTACCCGACCCATACCCGACCCGCGGGTACGGGTCGGGTACGGGTAAACCCGCGGGTACGGGTATACCCGCAGACCCCTAATTGTCACGCTAGGCCTACGCCTAAGTGTCAGTCAACGTTTGGCTCATAGTTTCTGCAATTGTAGACACACGTTGCGCCAAGTTCTCGTATGTAAAACTGCGACGGTGCCGACGCATAATATTATGTCAAAAACTTTTCAGAAAATCAAGGCAATTCACGGCATTTGGGGAAAATCACGGCAAGTGTCGAAAATCACGGACTTCACGGCTTCCATGACTTCGTGAATTTCTACTATAGGCCTCTCCCTAACCATGGATCAAGATAGGCTCAATGATCGTTTGTTTATCAACATTGAACGTGCAACTACAACTGGGGTCAACTGCAGATGAAAGACATTATTGAGACTGGTTAGACGCGAGAACAGAAACTCTATCGTGTTCTACAGAGAGACGTGAGCGACTATAAATGCAAGACACCAGTTATTCGTTATTTATATTTTTTCGGGCAAAAATAAAATCTTGCCCCCCTACCACTGAAATTCCCCCTACGCCTATGCTGCCCAATAATCTGGTGGTACCAGACCCAAGCCACTATAAAGGAGGAGGGCGTCGCGTAACAACAAAGCGCCGTTTAACATAAACTGGGAGTGAGTGAGGGAGGGAGGAAACTAGGGAGGGAACGTTTTCCACCTTCACATATAACTTGCCAATGTCTACCACGAGATTCTCGTAAAGCTCTATCGACAGTGTGCATTATGTTGGCTCACTAGTTGGTCCAGGATCTCTGTTCCTCCTGGCCCTGGTTCCATCAACGCCTCTGGCCCAGTCTCGTCGCAGGCCCTGTGTCCCAAGACCCGTGCTTGCCGTTAGACCTGGCCCAGAGGTATTTAGAAAAGCTACTTCTTCATCACCGTTACAAAATGCAATTGACCATTTTCCTTGTTTCAAACTTTTCTGCAGCTGTTTGCGAAACATGACGCTATTAATGGAGGTGTCATCGAGATGGCTCTTCAGTCTTACGAAGAGGCTCATCCGGTCCTTCAACATTCGGAATCGTCATAGCATAACGCAACGAATTTTCAGTTGTTGAAGAGTTGAATTCGTCGATGTTTTGTTAACGAGATGTGATGGAGGGATTTCTTCTGTTGTGCAAGATATTATTACTATTGCTATTTATTACTACTATTATTACTACTATTATTCTTATTATTACTATTATTACTACTACTGTTATTATTATTATTATTATTATTATTATTTTTATTATTATTATTATTATTATTATTATTATTATTATTATTATTATATTATTATTATTATTATAATTATTACTATTATTACTACTGCTACTATTATTATTATTAAGATATGGAATCGACGCTGCGAATAGCTTTAGAATGTTGACCCTGATTTTGTTGATGCCTTGTGCATTAGACAACGGAGCCATGGATGAATAATCGTCTGGCTCCCTTTAAAATGCTGCTAACCTATGCTATATAAGCAAATAAATTGGTGCTAAATTCAATAACTCCGCAACTGTTCGCTTTCTGACAGTGCCAGTCCAAAGCCTGGATAAAGGAGGAGAGCGACGCTAATTGTCTTTGTTACCACGCAGCTAGTCGTTAAAAAGGAAATACACACACAGCGACAAGTAAGAGCGCTCTCCCTTAGACACCTTTTAATAGTTGTCAATTGTTAACGCGATCTTTTTAAACACCTTTTAAATGCTGCCAACCGTTGCTATATAAGGAGGAGACGTTATGCAAAATTCAATATTAAATGCGTTAGGGTTGTCCATTAATAATATGTCAACAAATCTTAGGCAGTTTTTGACCCACTCCCCTTGTCAACAACTGTCAAACATTGAAGGACCCCTAAAAAATTATGTCAACAATCCCAGAACCCCCCACCCCTCTACAAAAAAGAAACACAATGGCTAATACATGTAGAATCACTGTATGATTTTTTTTACACTAAAAAATGCAATCTCGAATTTAAAAATATATGAGTTTAGTTTATTACCAGCTTTTTATCAGCATCAAACATTAAGCACTTTATACATTTTTAGCATTACTTAATGTTTTCGCTTCCATTTTGAATGGTCTCTTCTGATTCATTGGAAAAAATTGTCGACGTCAAATTGTACCGAACCTTCTAACCCCCCCCCCCTTGTCTCAACAACTGTCAAACTTATGCAAACCCCTTCCCCCATAATTAATGGACGACCCCTTAGGTCTTGCATTCTTAGCCAATTGCCATAATACGCATGACACACAGTGGTGCTGTTTTTAGACACCTCAAACAGTTTTGGACTGATGCTATATAAGTGAACAGCATGACATGTCTAAAATTCAAAGCCGCTCTCACCAATAATAATTCAATTCAGTAAAGTAACATCGATGTCAACCAATTTATTGCTCAGCGCCATCGATTGATGATTGGCAAGTTGATTGTGGAGCTTAATAAATACAGAAAATAATAACCAGCCAAACAGAGCGCATAACCTGCTCAACATCAGTTACATTAGTATCTTTCTGACTATAATGCGAAAGCCGTTATCTGCGACCTCATCTCGTTCCTTGCGCTCTGCTGATTGGCTAGATCTTTTGTTCATAGGACTAGGACTGCCTTGGCTCAACGCCGGGCATTTGCTGTGGTTGGTCCCTCTACTTGGAATGACCTTTCCCCTCATTTAGGGCTTAACTAGTGACTGGTTTTTCCTTTTTGGTCTCTCGTTCCTTAAAGACGTTTCTTTTCCCCGGGGTTTTCGTGCTGAGAGCGCTTCTGAATAGTTATTCTGAGAGAGGCGCTATATAAATCTTTAGATACGATACGATAACATACATGTACGCAGTCGTGTGTGTAAATCGCCTATTGGCGCCACCTATAATAAACGCTGGTCAGTATAACCAACCGATTCACGTCGATTGGAAAACTCTGCACACTTCTTACATTGTCAGAGACAGTAGTTAATATATGAGTGCATGGGGGCCCGATAGCGAATTGGATAACATCTGGCACAGAGACCGAGAGGTACCGAGTTCGAGCCCCCGTTGGGCGGATATGCTTTGTAGGCTGCTATTAGCGCCGTGTATTGCAGGCTGTCTGTTAGTAGTTAAGATTTAAATTGCATAACATGTAAATGTACAGCGCAGTGCGTTTGTCAGGCGCTTCAATAAAGAAAATTATTATTATTATTATTATTATTATAATTCAACAATATTTATTCTCTCAATCAATCAACATCAATACATCAATAGACAAGCTGTCGTCTGAAATTAACGTCATAAATGCCGTTTGTGTCACATCTCCCTTAGGTCTGGCTCCGCTAAAGTGCCGCGGAAAGCCACCGAGTTGAACCGCTGGACAGTTATAGAGAGACGCTGCAGCAAGAAGCAGGTTTCTCTGGTGTCTCCTGTGGACAGCGTCAGACTACGACCTAGATCTGATATAAAGTTTTGGCCAGTGGTGTTAATTGGACCTAAGGTCTCGAGAGCAAGAGGCACGAAAAAGTGCGTGTTCAAAAGTGCATTGTACTTGGTCATTTTCCTGTCCGTGGCGATCTCGGCTGCCGCGCCCGCCGTCGCTGCCGTGGCCTGGATGTATGATGGTGCAAGGGTATCTACAACCGTCGCGTCCCACACCAGATGGCGACCCGCGCGCCATGGGATCATTGTTAGGCCGTCTGGTCTTCTGCCGTCCGTGCGAAGTAGACCTGGTGGTTCCTTTATTGATGGAATTCCAGCCTTCGAAAGGGAGCGATGTATAATGTCATTGATAGTGTTATGTCTGGCTATTCGGCCGAAGCCTAGAGAACATGAAAGGCCGTGGCTACCTCTGGCGTCGATTCGGGCTCCACAAGCGCATGTGTGTGGTTCGCATATTGTGGCCCCAAGGCGCAAGCCGACCGCCACCCGAACGTCCTCGTTGTCCAGTCGCAGCCCACATGCTGTTATTGGTAAGGCATGTAGCCAGTCGCTGGCGTGTGGTGACGAGACAGCTTTCAATCGCGCGGTGTTGTATGGGTCTATTGTGTCATGAAACAGTGTCTTGAGTGTCTGTTCCAAAAGTGGTTTGTCCCATAGAGCCTGCTTGTTTGTTGGCATGTTTTCTGAATCGTTGAAATCCGTCTTGGATCGCCACTCGGACTATTATTATTATTATTATTATTATTATTATTATTATTATTATTATTATTATTATTATTATTATTATTATTATTATTATTATTATTATTATTATTATTATTATTATTATTATTATTATTATTATTATTATTATTATTATTATTATTATTAAAACATGGCCATGTCGAAGTTGATTAACGTTGCCCTCCTCCTTCATCCAGTCTTTAGACTGGCATCACCGTTGCGGTTTATAATGGCTTCCCATGTTTAACGACATCTTTTGACAATGCCATGACATTATTCTTCGGGCTGTATCTGAAACTATCCGCTAAAATTTTGTCGACTACTCTTATATATTTTCGGTTGCAGACATTAAAAAGGTGTTTAATACGAACTGCTTTGTTATTATTTGCATTATGCTTGACGACGTGTTGTGACGATCACCATCTTGTGTGAATCAGATTCTGAACACGAACCTCTGGTAAATTAATTATAGGATATGTCACAAACTTTGTAAAGGTGTGCAATACGAGCATTTTTATTTTCCAGATTTTAGCAAACATTTTGCATTGCTTTCTTTGAATTACAATAAACAGATTCTTATGGTGTCACGACATATAAGCCTATTATCGACTGATGCTTCGTCATTAGATAGTGGCACTTAATACCTGCATAAAAATAATCCATCCACCCTGATAGATAGCGGATAACCAGCTTAACATCAATTACATGACATGCATGTAAATCGCCTATTGTGGCGCCACCTATAGCAACGAACAGATTCACGACATCAGAGGTCGTTGATGTCGATTAAAAAAAATCCACGCGCTTCTTACATTGACAGATATAGTAGTTAATACATTTAAACATGGCCCGTTTACGACTCATATCGAAGTTTATTAACGTTGCCCTCCTCCTTCATCCGATCTTTGGACTGGCATCACCGCAGTAGTTTGTAATAGTTTCCCATGTTTAAAGACATCTTGTGACATTATTATAACTTATACATTTAAGCCTGTACTTCAGACCATTAGCCAAAATCAGTCGACGACGTTTATATATTTTCGGTTGCAGACATTAAAAAGGTGTTTATTTTCAAACGCTGTCTTAGTCTTATTATTTACGTTACCTGGGTATGCTTGAACACCATCACCTTCACCTAGTTCTTGATTCTCATCACGAGCCTCGATTAACTTAATTATAGGATCTGTCACGCACTTTGTAAAGGTGTTCAATAAGAGCATTTCCATTTTCCAGAGTTTAGAAAAAAATTTGCGTTGCTTTCTTTGAATTACAAAAAACAAATTCCAATGGACGTAGGCCTAACGACATAAATTATTATCCAATGGAAACCGCTAACATACACTTGACTTTCTGTAGATATTTTAGACACCACTTTTAAGACGATCCACCATCAATAGCTAAAAAATCAGTTCTGTAATAGCAGTTAGGTTTGTATACGAAATATTTTCCTATTGACGACAAGGCCTTTAATGATGTCGTTAGAGTCTTGATATCGAATGCTGTTATTTATTTAAGGTCTATTGTTTTTACGTTAAGATTTACGGCAACTTCTCTGGCAGGCACAATATGTCGCTAAACTCAGGAATCCACAACTTAAACTATGATTTTCTCCCGTTATTAGAACACCTCTTTTAAGAATTGCTTTCGTCATATAAGTAAGCTTAGAATTATTAATTTTAACTCAATAAATAATAATAATAAAAAAAAAACCTGTCGTTTTCAATGTATTCTAATGCATGTATTTTAATTATGATGTCTGGTTGCATTGAATGAAAAAAAAAGTTTGAAAATTAAAAATTAAAATATAAATTTCATATCATAATTTCAGGTTTTATAAACTTCATAATTACAGGTTTTGTAAACTTGAAACCAATGTTGTTATAATCATTGAATAGCTGGATTGGAAATCTCGTGTACATTATTGCTGTTTATCAGGAATCTTTTCATTTTACGTTAAAAAATGTTATGTGTGATAATTGTTGCAAAACAGTGTATAATTTTCCTGAAAAACCATATTACAGTATGTTATCTTATGAAAGTAACATTGACATTAGTATCGGAACTATAATATTATGCTGCTAAACAATGAATATTAGTGGCATTGTAAAGTACTGTTTAGATGCCTTTAACTCTATCAATTTTGTTTCAACTGTATTGTACATAATTTTGAATTGTCGTCAACGGCCTTTGATGTCATACGATGACGTTAAACTACGGAATAAAAATAAAAATTGTTTTAACTCATTTCTTGGATGACCATATTTTAAGGAAACGATGCTAACAGTAATAGACTAACAAAGACATAAGTTGACTTAATTAAGACCACTTGGAGACGATCGACAGAAAGACAGACCTAAATACAGACCTAAATACAGACAGACAGACAGACAGACAGACAGACAGACAGACAGAGATAGACAAACACACAGACAGACAGACACACAGAACAGAACCCCACAGACGTAGATAAACACACGGACAAACAGAGACCAACAGACGGACAGAGACAGATATACAGAGACAGCGATGGGTGGAGCAGTGGTAATGATGGCATTGGTGGTTTTGGTGGTTTTGGTGGTTTTGGTGGTAGCTTTTGTGCTGTCTTAGTCACGACAACGACTACGATGATGATGATGATTACGACGACGACGACGTAAGCAAATTCTCAATGCCGTGCGTTTAGCTTAAAAACCAGGTAAAAGAAAAGTTAATTAAAGACAATTTTACCTTTTATAGATATCCATGTCAACAACATTTCATGTCATAAGATGTCGTCAAACACTGGAGATGTGTGTGTGTGTGTGTGTGTGTGTGTGTGTGTGTGTGTGTGTGTGTGTGTGCGTGTGTTTATATGTATGCATATATCCGATTGGTTAGAGCGCTCTCTTTTGACACCTTAAAAACGCTCTTAACCGATACTATATAAATTGGAGACGCCATGAAAATTTTATTAGTCTATTAAGTCGGTTATGTGACTTGTAAGATAGTGACGCTTAATAAAGTCAAAAATAATATACAATAAAACACGTAATGTAATAATTATAATGATTAGTAGCCGATTGGTTAGAGCGGTTGCCTTGTAACGCGTAGAGTATGGGTTCGATCCTCCTCCCCTGAGATGGTTACTGTGTAGGGACCTTGAGTAAGTCCTTTACTCACAATTGCTCAGCGCCATCGATCGAAACTCATGATGCCAGTAAACTTGCGCACTATATCCTTCATTCGTCATTAGATAGTGGTGCTTAATAAATGTGCAATAATAATAGTGAGTTGAAATAATATCAAAGGTAATTAATTTAAAGTCTGCAATGTAAAGTAAGCTGAGTTTCAATGATCCTTGTAGTCATAAGACTTCGTTAAACACGGGAAACGAATACTATTGCTACAATTTTCTGAAATGCATTATCGACACCTCTTTTAGGTTGTGTAGTTTCAATATGTATGGGTCAGAGACCTGGCGTCATTGGAAGTCCAAAGCCTAAATAAACGCGCAGGGCAACGCCAATCCTCATCATTTTAGACAATAGGGTTGTTCAAGAAAGAATTACACGATCGTACGAATCCCATTTACGGCTTTTAATTGCTTCATGAATAAGGTGCGGTCGACGCAATAGCCTATAATATAGTTTCTTACACACCTCGTTTAAAATTGTCCATCGCGGTATAAATAGGAACGGCAGCGATCTAGCTTTGAAGAGATCCTGAGTGGCCGAGTGGGTTGGTGCCCGCTGGCCGCGCTGGCGCCCCGGGTTCGCTTCCCGGTCGGGTCGGTTTATCAGAGATTAATTTCTCGGATCTTTACTGCGGGTGGCTCGGTCGCAATATAAACGTGGAGTACGAGGTTGCTTTCTGCCTCCGACACTGATCATCTCCGATATGAAAAAGTGTCGTTAAGCAGTAATACAACATCTAGCTTTGATTTTAGCTTTGATTTCAGCTCTTGTGGGTGACACTGTAGAAATCGACGTCAACGGGAAAATTAAATAATTAAATCTAATATTCACCTAAGTCATTGCCCAATAATCGAATGGTGCCAGTCCAAGTCTTGCTAAACTAGGAGGTCAACGCTAATCATCTCCTCTACCACCCCCACCTTGGTAGCCCGAGGGTTAAGGCGTCTCCGCAATTGGGAAGGCGTTTATATAATATGTGAAGCGCCTCCAATAGGTCTCGTTTTTAAGGTCAGGCGTAATGCAAAAGCGCTATTATAACTTTTCAATGCAGATTTATTTCAATTGAATTTCAGCACATTTTGCACATTCGTAAAGAAATTAGCAATCTCTTCGACAGCTATTTTATTATTATTATTATTAATCCAATATTTAACGACATCCTATAGCTACAAGGCTGTTGACGTCTTTAAGTTTTTGATGTATTTCAGTTCATTTTATGAGAACAAGAACAAGCTATTTTAACAAATTCATTTTTACATAAATGCCGAATCATGAGCTTAAAAGGGGTGTTTTATAATCGTCCTCGTTTTAGACAGCGTCGTTTTAAAATGAAATCATCCGATCGTTTAATAGGCTCTAAAACACACTTTTACGGCTTTCAATTCCCTTACAGTTATAAGGAGCAGACGCATTTAAAAAAGATGCTATAAGTTTCTTTTAGGGCCTACTCATTTAATTGTATATTTTCTGTATAATTGTCGTCAACGGTTTTTGATTTCCAATGACGACGTAAACTTTGGAATAATATAATCATTTTACAAAGTTTCTTATACACCTCTTTTAAGGTTAACAATGGCATTATAAATAATAAAGTTATTATTATTATTATGAGCTGTATTATGCCAAAAACTAATCTTTGTCGGCGGCAACGGCCAATGTTGTCATAAGCTGCCGTTAAACTGTGGACACACACACTATTATCCGCCACTGTTCGCTTTCTGACAGTGCAAGTCCCAAGCCTGGATAAAGGAGGAGGGCGACGCTAATGGTCTTTGTTACCACACAGCTAGGCTAGTCGTTAAAAAGGAAACACACACTATTATCCTGTTCGTGATCTTGGTCCGTAGTGGAGTAATTTAGAGATCGGAAAAACATTAAATTGCTGAATCTAATGTTCACCATTGTCATATAATCGCATGATACCAGTCCAAGTCCAGATAAACTAGGAGGGCAACGCTAATCAATTCTTGGTTTGTATATATAAATTTTTTTTATTTGAATATGTTAATCTTGCCATGTACCGTGCTGTGCGTTTGCTAGTGCTTCTCATAAAAGCATATACTTTCTTACTTACTTACTTAACCAAACACCTTCAAAGCAGGAATTACCCGATCGTAAGTCTCCAATACACCTCTATAGGCAGTCATTTGCCTTATAATGATGATAAGTAGATGAGCTGGTAGTCCAAGTCCCAAGCGTGGATAAAGGAGGAGGGCAACGCTAATATTCTTCGTAGTGAAACCTTAAAAAGCAACTAACTGTATTATGGCAAAATAATCTCTGTCAACCGCCTTTGTTGCTAAATTTTGTCGTCAAACGTTCATTCCATCCAAACGCAGAATAGTTTCTAACACACCTCTTTTAAGGATGTCACTTACTATATAAATTGCAGCGGCAGTCGTGCGTTGCATATGATCCTGGTCTATATATTGGCTTCGAAGTTGACTTAAATATAATAATTATAGGCACTGTCAGTATTCGGATGGAGCATTACACACTCCGGTGGTGCCAGTCCAAAGACTGGATTAGGGATGAGGGCGACGCTAATCGTCTTCGTTAAACAGGAACTAACCGAATTCTTTATACGGCCTGTAAACTCACATCCATCGTTAAATTTCTCATATAATTAATAATATTATTAATAATAATAATAATAATAATAATAATAATAATAATAATAATAATAATAATAATAATAATAATAATAATAATAATAATAATAATAATAATAATAATAATAATAATAATAATGATGATGATGATGATGATGATGATACTACTAAATTATAATAATAATAATAATAATAATAATTATTATTATTATTATTATAATTATTATTATTATAATGATAATGATAATGATAATAACGCTGAAGTTGTTAAAACGTCGGCCTCTCAACACCTAAAAACAGGTGGACTGGTGGGTGGTCTTAGTCAGCGTTTAAAGTGGTGTGGGAACTGTGGGAACAGCGTTCCCAATGCTCTGGACATTTTTTGCCTGCGCTCCTATTGCTCACCATGCAATGGGACCATGATAACACGCGCGTTCCAATAAAACTCTGTTTCAGAGTTTCCACTGCTCACCGAAACCTTTAGTGGATGTTGAACTGATTATGGTTTTGGGTTTTGGAGCACCATCGATCGGTTGATGCCTTCTGCATTAGACACCGTGGAAGAATCAATGAAGCCAAAATCGCCCCGCTCCCATCCAGACTTGACTGAGGAAAGCGTAACAATGGACTACACAAAATTTATTGACTTTCATTTTGTCGATAGCAACAATAACAACGATTATAATTATTCATTTGACTAAAAATCATTATTTGACTCAATTGTTCCAGTTTAACAACACAACCAACAAAACACTTGACCCTGAACCCAAAACAATAGCAATTACTGTACAAGCACATGTAATAATACTGGTAACAATGCATAAATACGGGTAATATATGTAATAATACCAGTAACAATGTATGTAGTAATACCGGTAACAATAATAATGATACATGTAATATTAATGATTACATGTAGCAATACCGGTAAAAAGCATATAAATTCGGATTATTAATGTAATGTATTGTATCTAAACATTTATAAAGCGTCCCTTGTAGGATGAACCATTCAGAAGCGATTCCAGTGCGCAAGACAACGAGAGAGGGAGCAAGTTTTAAGAAAAGAGAAAGAGGAGGAGAGGAGAGAAACATTTGGGTTTTACCAGTAGTATATGTAATAATATTAGTAATGATGCATGTAGTAATACCAGTAACAACAATAATGAATGCAATACCGGTAACAATAACCATGTAACAATACCGGTAAGCATTAATACCGGCCTTGCAGCTGGAGGGTTGCGGGTTCGAATCCACCTCAAAGCCGCCGCGTAGGGACCCTGGGCAAATAATGAAAATATAATAACACGGGTAATAGGTATATTAGTAACACTACTAATGATACTGGCAATAATGACACGTACTAATAATCCCTAATGATCATACATGTAATAATCCCGGTAATAATGATACATTTAATTATACAACTAACAATGAAAATTAATTTGGAATACTCTTCCAACTGCAGAAATTATACGATACACAAAAATATTTGGCAAATGATTCGCAAAAGCAAACTCCCGTTCTCTGACTTGATCTCAGCTTCAAAACAACACCTAACAACTTTGATTGACTGATTGATCGATTGGATTGAACTTTGAAATTCAACTTTGATTGATCGAATAATCTTTTTCCAGTTTAACCGGAAATTCTTTGCATAGCTGCAACTTGCAGGAAAGACAAAGGCGTCGGCACAAGCAGAGTGTTAGAAGAGGACCATATCCTATTTTGAATAAAAATCGAAGCCTGAGCTGCCTTCAAGGGCGTACCTCTCCCTGCCCTTCCGTTGTCCATCCACTCTCCCACACCCTTTCCTAGTACGAATTTAGCAGTAAATGTAGAACTTGCCCGAAACCAGAATGTAGTGACAAGAGTATGAATGAATTCAACTGTTCCTTTAGGGCTTGACGATTTTATAGAGCGAATGAGAGACTTAAAAGAGGTGTGCAGAAAACCTATAGTTGGTTAGACGTTTTTTTAACGACGGAGTGGTCCATGTAATCAAATCTTGTAATTTCTTTAGCGCTGTAACGTCCGCTTGTTGCTAATATGTAAACCGTAAATGCCATGGCAAAACTATAAACCACTTCAGAACCATGTCCGTTAAATGCCCCGAGAGAAACTGCCACAAACTGACAAACTCGATCGGTGCCAGTCCAAAGCTTGGATAAAAGAGAAGGGCAACGCCGATCCTCATCATTTTAGACATAGAGTCGTTCAAAAGGAAATTACCTGATCGTAAAAGTCTCTAAAACACTCATTTTACGGCTTTCAATAGCCCTGTAAGAATAAGGAACGACCGCAGTCTTCAAGTTCTTACACACCTCATTCAAGGATATCATTCGCTGTATAAATAACAGCGACAGCCGTTTAGTTTTGTATTGTTACCGTCAAGCAGCTATGGGAATACTGTAACGACCGACGTTAACGGAAACGGAAACTAATGAATCCAATGTTCACCTACACTATTGACATATAATCGGGTTGTGCTAGTCCCAAAAATGTATAAACTAGGAGGGCAACGCTAATCATCTGTATAACACAGCGCCGTTCAAGACAATCGTGGGTCTCTAATACACCTCTCTTAGGCGGTCATTTGCCATATAACCAGAATAAGTAGCCGAGTGTGTAGTGCCAGTCCCAAGACTGGTCGTTAAATAAGGAGGGCGACGCTAATCATCTTTGATGTCATGACAAACGTCGTTTAAAGCAACTAATTGTATTATACCGAAACAATCTGTGTTGACGTCAACGGCCTTTGTTGCCACAAGATGTCGTTAAACGTTGATTCCATCCACACGTAGAATAGTTTGTAACACACCTCTTTTAAGGTTGTCAATTGCTCTATAAATAACAGCGGCCGTTCAACTTTGTACATGTACGTCGTGGTATAATTCAGTGGATCCGGTATCGAACTAAGCGACTGCCAAATATTGGGGTAATACCAGACCCAAGTATCGATAATGGAGGGGGGCGACGCGTAACGACAACGTGCCCATGAACAGAAACCTGTAGGGAGGAAGAGAGGGAGATATACGGGGAAGAGGAAACGTTTTCCACCTTCACATGACTTGCCAATGTCTACCACGAGATTCTCGCCAAGCTCCATGGACAACGCCTACTGGCTCACTCGTTGATCCAGGATCTTCTTTCTCCTGGCCCTGGTTCCATCAACGCCTCTGGCCCAGTCTTGTCGCAGGCCCCGTGTCCAAAGAGCCGTGCTTGTCACTGGCCCTGACCCTGTGCCAGTGTAGCGAGGTCAGATGGGCAGTACAGGGATCACATGAGCTCCAGAAGGGTCAGATGGGCGCCAAAAGGGTCACGAGTGTAAGAGGGGTCACATAAGCGTCATAAGAGCCAAATGGGCGTCAGAGGGTCAGAAAAGGTTACGTGGACGTCAGAAGGCAGATGGGCAAGCCAATGGACGTCAGAAAGCCAGATGGGCGTCATAATAGGCCAATAAACGATGAAACTGGACCAGATGGGCGTCAGAAAGGCCAATGGGCGTCAAAAATGGGGTCAATGGGCGTCAAGGCCAAGGGCCATAAGGATGGGCGTCAGACGAACTGTCCGAGAGCCGTGTAGAAGTCCTGTAGGCAACGTTGAAGCTGTTTGAACGTCGGTCTCTCCTCTGGGCAAAACGACCAACAGCATGCCATGATGGCAAAGCTAAAAAGAAACAGTCACATAAAACATACAAGTAATAATATTGACCGTAACTGAAGAAGATATTCATTATACAGCGCTTATCTTAAACCTAAAAGAACTATGAAGAGATGAGCAGTCTCTTACACACCTCTTTTAAGGTTTAGATTTCCATATAAGTTAAAGTAGAAGAACATTCGCTTACACACCTGTTTTACGCTAAGCTACAGTCCTATATAGTAAAGGTAGTTGATAAGCTACCCGTGTTATGTCCACCTATGCGTTGTCAAAATTAGTCATATTCTCACGAAATTAATATCAAGTACTACTACATTAAAATACTAATAATATATTAAACACTAATAATTAACTGCTAAATGGTATGATTGAATAATAATAAAATTAAAGTGCAATTGTCTTAAAATTTTGGTTACACATGTAAGTATCTCGTGAACATACATAATTATGTTTGTATGCATAATGCTACCTTACCTTATTATTAGACACCTCTTTTACGTTTTACGCTCGCGCTATATATATTGAAAACTGCTCTGAAAACTGGTCATAACAAGGACAGCCAATTACTCCGTAGCATTGAAAAACTGCAAGGTTTAACATAAATAATATCAGGTAATTCCTACCATAATCTACCCCAATCCTCTGCCTCCCACGCTCTCTCATTTTCAAAGAAACCAGCCAGAGCCGCACTTTGCCTCCTCTCTCTCCTCTTACTACTCTCTCTTCTTCCTTCTCTCTTTCTCCTCTTCCTTCTCTCTCTCTCTTCTGCCTCCTCTTTCTCCTCTTCCTCCTCTCTCTCCTCTTCCTTCCTTCTCTTTCTCTCCTCTTCCTTCTCTATCTTCTCTGCCCCTTCTCGCTCTCTGGCAAATATCGGACTCGGATCTTCCCACGTCATCTCCAGACAACCCTCTGACTCGACGTAGCGCTCGTGAATAACCTGGTGCCCTTCGCTTAGCTTTCAAGTAGCGCTCTTAGAAATCTGTAGTTAACGATTACGATGTATTATCGTCTGTTGGCTTACTTAATTATATTAAATACTAATAATTAAGTATCTCGTATGTATACGTATGTTTGTATGCATATAATGTTAGCTAAAGCAACCTTAGACACCTCTTTTACGTTAACGATTACGATGTATTATCGTCTGTTGGGCTTGCTTACAGTTCATTTGGGCAGTTGACGGGTTGCGTGACTCTGTAGCCAGCCTTGAGGTAAGTCGACATTTCAAACGGATCGATATTGGCGTACGGTATTTGACCCAGGGTCATCAACTCCCACAGCAAGACGCCAAATGCCCACTGCAACGCAATTCACAAACAAACCATTTAATGACTCTTACGCCTTGGACCAGCTGTACGAAACGAAAAAATCGCAGTTAGGGCTAACTATAAAGAACATAGAATTTATTTCTTGGCCTAATTTCGTAGTTTGGCCTAACTATAAGGAACAAAGAGTTCAATGTTTTGGCCTATTTCGTAGTTTGGCCTACTACCTCGTATTTTACTAAGCCACGTTAAAAGTGTACACCGTATTAAAAAAGTATCATCTTATGTAACTACAAACAATTTCATACTCTGGCCTACCTAAATATAAACAAAAATTTCATAGTTTGGCCTGCCTATTGTATATTGAAATTGTAATCTGAAAATGTATGTATGTATGTCAATTCAAGTAAAAAATTCACGATGTATACATATGTATGCATATATGTATTTATGTGTGTATGATGTATGCATGTATGTATGTATGTTTGTATGTATGTATGTATGTATGTAATGGCGTATATACCGTATCGCTGGCTGGTGAGAATATTTTGAAGTTGAGAGCCTCTAGGGCCAACCATTTGACCGGACGGTTCTCATTGTCACCGAGACAATGGTATTCGTTGGGAAAGACGTCACGTGATAACGCCTTGTCAGTCAACCGCACTGTCAGTCGACTGTCGACACTGCCAACAAAAACAGATACGCACTATTATTACTGCTACTACCACACCACACCACTTAACCTGAAAATAACAAGTTGAATGATAACAGGTCACCTTATATAGGAAAATAGAGATCGTTTAAAAAGGTGTCAAATACCATCGTACTAATTATGACTAATTATATAGCATCGAGGCTTAAAATTGATTTGATGCAAATGTTAATTCGAAGGGATCCTATGAGAGTACAGAGTACGAGCAGTGGCGGAGTCAAAATATAGTCTCTGGGAGAAACTACTTAAAGGTGTCGAATATGCGCGTAGCATTACCAGACTTTAACGACATCTTGCGTCAACAGAGTGCCTCTGTAATAAAAAAATTCTGTACTCTTTAATAGCAAAAGACATCAAGCATTTCTGTGTAGTTGCTGTCCAACAAAAGATGATTAGCATCGCCCTCCTCCTTTATCAGGTTTTGAACTGGCACTACTGTATCAACGCAAAGGTGATTGGTGTCGCCCTCCTCCATCCAAGATTTGGACTGGCGCTCCCTGACACTAGCGCACGGATGAGCAGTGGTTGAGTTCCTATTTATGTGCCTAGCGATAGCCATAAACAGGGCGGAGTAACTTTTTCAAAAGTGGCGTGGATTGTTGATGGAGAGTTACTAGCGAATGGATGAATGGATCCGGAGTTTACACCACCACCACCACCACACCACCACCACCACCACCACCACCACCACCACCACCACCACCACCACCACCACCACCACCACCACCACCACCACCACCACACCAAGACGTGTTATAGGTGCCACTCAACAATGCAATTAACAACCAGTGGAGTCAGTAGAATAATTAATTGACCACGGAGGCTGGTTTGCCTATATATATATATGTATAAAGATTAGGAATGTTAAAAGAGGTGTCCAATATCACCGTATAACATTATGCACAAATTGCATATCGCAAGATTTTAGTTAAAGGCTGTTGACTTCCGAGGGAAAATTGGCTACACAGTCCATATCTACTTGTGCACCGTTTGACGATCTGCTCTTTTATCTGCACGGCAAGACATTAAAAGAGGGGTACAAAGAGCAGATGCTGTCTACAAGGTTTTTTATATTGTTTAGCGACATTTCACGGCTGCCAGGACAGTTTAATTACATGTTATGACGTCAAAGGTTGTTGACGACGGCAGAAAATATTTCCCAGTTTCTACCGTGGTATGAATGCAAAATATTTGTATAAATAAAAAAAGTCGTTTTGTATTTAGGCCTCGGACTATTCAGCAGCAGCAGAAAGTAGTTTCCGTGAGAAGAATTGCTGGGGCTTCGCCAGTAAGCAGGAACTTGACTTTTTGAGCGCGTTGGTCCGCAAGTTGGTACGCCTTGGTTTCCTACCCAAATCTTTCCCCACCTTTGAGGAGCTTTGCAAAAAAGCTGACATAGACCTCTTTAGAAACATCTTAACAAATACTAGCCACACCCTCCACGACCTTCTCCCCTGTCAATTGTACTGGTCATGACCTGCGCCCACGCTCACATAACCGTGTTCTCCCCAGATTTGATTCCCTTACCAGGCGCGGCTTCTTAGCTAGGATGTTGTATAGTTGGTCATCTGTTTTCTAGTTGACTTAATTATCTTCTAATTATCGTTTTCTTTATACATAAATTATTTCTGACTTTGTACGCAAAGCGCTGAGCGTTTGCTTGCGTTTAATAAAGAACATTCTTACTTACTTACTTACTTACTTACTTAATTAGGATACAGAGTTTAGCGAGATCTTATGGGTGAAACGAAAGACAGGATATGGCGGTTTAAAAAACAGTTATTAGTTGCTGTTTAACGATACTGTGTCAACACAAAGACGATTGGCGTCGTCCTCCTCATTTGTCCAGGCTTGGGACTGGCAATAGTACCACAGGTAATGTAGTGGCGGAGCTTTTTCGGCGGAGCTTTTTTCTTCCAACGTTTAACGTCGTCATATCACATCATGGGCCATTGACAGCAATTCGTACAGAGGATATTCATGTAACCTACAATTGTTTACATATATATATCTCTAGTGAGATCCTTAAAAGAGGTGTATAAGGATAACTAACACGCAGTTCCTTGTAGCGAGGTCGGAGTGGACGATGCATCGTTTGTGCAGATAGTTAACGGCTTTCGTGATCTGAATGGCTATGTAGACAAGCTGCTGAGTGTTCAAAACCTAATGAGACAACAACAACAAAGCATTGGATTGGATTACAAAACCATCACTACTCAGGGGTCCTGAGTGGCCGAGTGGGTTGGTAGCCTGCTCCCCACGCCGGCGGCCCGGGTTCGATTCCCGGTCGGTCGGTTTATCAGAGATTAATTTCTCGGATCTTTACTGCGGGTGGCTCGGTCGCAATATAAACGTTGAGTACAATACATACAATACAACACAATACAACACAATACAACTGGGGCGCGGTGGTGTAGGGGTATGTTCGGTGCCTTACAGCTGGAGGGTTGCGGGTTCGAATCCACCTCAAAGGGACCATGGGCAAGTCCTTCACTCGCAATTGCTCATGCGCTTCGGCGTGAAACTCCGACTCAGCGTTCGCGCAGTAGTCGGGAGCGCCTCTGAATGGGCAATCTGGTAGGGGCGCTATAACAAGTGTTCAAATACAATACAATACAATACAATACAATACTACCACCTATTTACCATTACCAGATTGACCAAGACAGTAGTCTCTGATTTCTGTCTTTCTCCGTCCGTCTGTCTGTCTATCTCTCTGTGAGTATTTCTGTGTGTCTGTCTGTCTGTCCTAGAACTACGTTGGTCTGTCTGGAACAACCAAGCTTCTCTGTCTGTCCGTCCGTCCGTCCGTCCGTCCGTCCGTCCGTCTCAAAAGGGTCTGATTTAAATCTTCATGGTGCTCGGAGACTGCGTTTCAACCAATGAGATATATACGGGGGAGGGGGCGATAGCGCATTGGATAACACACTGGCATAGAGAGCGAGAGGTAGCGAGATCGAGACCCTTAGGCGGACACGCTTTGTAGGCTGCTATTAGCGCCGTGTATTGCAGGCTGTCTGTTCTGTTAGTAGTTAAGATTTATGTCTTCTGTCATTTGTGTTCTTGTGAATTGTTTCAATTGCATAACCAGGCTTGTACCTGTACAACGCAGTGCGTTTGTCAGGCGCTTCAATAAAGAACAGATTATTAGTATCAGTATCAGTATCAGTATCATTATCATTATCATTATCATTATCATTATCATTAGTATTATTATTATTATTATTATTATTATTATTATTATTATTATTATTATTATTATTATTATTATTATTATTTTTTTTTTTTTTTTTTTACCCGAGGTACCTCAGATCCCTCAGGAATTACAAAATTATCCGGAGATACAAAAATGCATTCTGGGAGGCTAGACCTCGTCAAGATCAGGCGGCAAAAAGGTGCCTATATAGGAAGGCGATGGCGTTAAAACGTTGGATTATGATGGCAATGCGCTGGAAAAGATAGCAGGTTTCTCTCGGATCCCCGGTTATACGAGAGAGACAGCGCCCCAACTCTCTGATGAAAAGTAGGCCACTGCTGTTAATTGGGCCAAGAGTCTCGAATGCCAACGGAACAAAGTGGTAGGTTTGAGCGAGTGTGTTGTATTTGGCGCATTTCCGGTCTGCTGCCAATTCGGCTGCACCGGCTGCTGTGGCCGATGTGGACTGGTATAGGTAGGATGCGGCTAGAGTGTCCGTTACTGTGGCATCCCATATCAAAGCATTATTATTATTACATTATTATTATTATTATTATTATTATTATTATTATTATTATTATTATTATTATTATTATTATTATTATTATTATTATCTTACAGTCATAAGACTTCGTTAGATACGGTAAACGACTGCTATTACTATGAATTTCAAGCATTTACTACGGACACCTCTTTTAGCGTTAATGTCTCTGATATAAGTCTGCTTGTCCACAGTCGTTTTTATTGCGATCTTATTCAAAAATATTGATAGAAGAGTTGGGTTGAAACCATAGAGATGTATAATATATAAAATATATAACTATGTTGAGGCTGACGATTGAAAACGGCCTTGGCCCTTAAGCTGCTCAAAATGAGCATTGACTGACGTCATTATCGAGAAATCGACGTCATCATCGACGTTTATTGCGTGGACACGTCACCAATTATGCTAATGAGAGCTGGCTGACGTCATGCAAGCTTCATTTCACAGTACAACTTCAGCTGTGATAGGCTATATATACAAAAGTAAACATCGATATCTATATTTAGAATGCCTAGCTTGGGGGTCAAGTAAGCTTAACGATTGTGACTTCACTGCGACCTGAAGGAAATATACGTCATACGCTCTCTACCGCTTATAATATATGTCCCGACACAGTAACCGTTTCAAGGGAAAAGGATCGAACGTGTACTCTCCGCTTTGAAAGGCAAGCACCCTGGTCTATCGGCAACAAGCTTGGTCGTGTATCATGCGTCGGTGGTTCGACTCTCCTTAGTGACCTTGGGTGAGCAATTTTAGCGTGATCACAGCGTTATTTATATTCGCATATTTTAAAACTTGAAGATGTTACTAACCTTTTATTGCTTTCCGATCGCGTCACATCCTTATATAGCGTTGTTTGACACCATTGAAAGGGTGTCTAAAAGAGTGCGATCCTTTTAACGGCTTTTGCGTCCCATCCTTATAAATCATCGGTAATAATTGTTTTAAAGGTGTGTAAAGCGAGCGCTCTAACCAAACGGTTCCGTTACCTGTTGAAAAGCGACGTCTGAAATCTTGCATCGTTGTAGGAACTTCTTGAGGTTGCCTTCGTTGAGGAAGGGATAGATGAGCAGAGGGTGATGATCGGGGTCAAGACAGGCGGCAATGATGGGGTTAATGTTGTCGTGTTGCAGGCCAAGGGTGAAGCAACCCTCTCGCAGCATCACGTCGACCTGGTCCGACCGAGCCTCGTCTGTACATTAGAAATCGGCACCGTTTAAGGGTCTTCATATGCCGAGGCTAAGAAAATAAATTCACTAGCATTTCATACCCATGGCTGTCTTATGGCTAGTTTAATACACGGTATGGATTCAGAGTTTCGCGACTTCTTATGGCCACAAAGGCCTTATGCAAACAGGAATTACAGCAACAGCAACTATTATGATTGTGTTTCTGCTTTTATTTATAGGGCCTTTATTATAGTTAAAAGAGGTGTTTAATTATTCTGAACAGTTACCGCCGTTCGTATGGCATTATACAACTCGGATAATAAACTAATATACTGATGAATTTAATATTTTAACGTAAATTACTATTGCCAAAAAACCAAACCATGTATATACTCATTGATTTTAAATTAAATGGGTCAATACTTTTATAATGTTGACGTAAAGAGGAAGATATATTTTTTTAAATTGATAGCTTAGGTTACAATAGAGACAAAACGGTCCTTTCTCAAACAGAGAGCGGAATGCCGATGAATTTCAACACCTTTTTAACGGAAATGTAGCGTTCTATAAAAGCAAATCGCCTGCGACGCATGGAAATTGAGTGTTATAGGGGATATTTCAGTCACCAAGAAATAAACACTTACACGTAATTTCATTTAAATTTCGACACCTTTTATAACGAAGATGTCCACAGCTTACTATAATAAGCAGAGGCGACCGCCACTGTTTGTACTCTGACAGTGCCAGTCCCAAGCCTGGATAAAGGAGGAGGGCGACGCTAATGGTCTTTGTTACCACACAGTGGTCGTTAAACAGTAAACAAGCAAGACCCTTCGACTGGTCAGTGCCAGTCCCAAGCTTGGACAGAAAGGAGGGAATGCTAATCATTTCTTTTGACACAGCTTCGTTAAACAGCCAATCAACCCACTCTATCGCATCGTTCATACATTGATTTTCTTAGTTTAAAATAGTTTAAATTGGGAGAGAAATCTTCAAACTGCCGTGCATCAGGATTTCAAAAACTGCTACGAAATAAAAAAGGATGGATGGATGGATTGGAGAGATGAAGGGAGGAGAAATGAAGGAAAGAATGAATGAACGGAGGAAGGTGGAATGGAAGGAAGGAAGTTGGTAGGTAAGGGAGGAACGAAAGAACGATTGAAGGATGGAAGGAATGTGGGATGGATGGATGGATGGATGGATGGATGGATGGATGGATGGATGGATGGATGGATGGATGGATGGATGGATGGATGGATGGATGGATGGATGGATGGATGGATGGATGGATGGATGGATGGATGGATGTATGGATGGATGGATGGATGGATGGATGTCATACCTGTGACAGTTTTTATGAAGACCTGTTGGACTTGTGTCTTGGAGTCGTTGGTGGTTTCCATTGTTCCGACGTAGATTCTGCCAAACGTACCTGACACCAGACAGCCTTCATTCAGAAGTCTTCAACATAAGTGACTGTCTAGCTAAGCATTGGCAAATTCAGATGGCATAATCATCATCATCGTCATCAAAGTTCAAAGTTCGAGTCCTCGATATTTTTCTTCTCCGCCCGTCCGCTTTCTAGTGCTCCTTTTCCGTTCTCCCTCCTCCTTCTTCTCTTTCTCCTTGTTCCTCCTCCTCTTCCTCCTCTTTCCTTTCGTCAACCTCATCTATCTACTTTTCCTCCTCCCTCGTCTTCATCCCCATCCACACCTTTCCTCCTCCCTCCCTTTCTTCCTCCTCCGCCAATTCTTCCTCTTCTTCCTCCTCCAAATTCTTCTCCTCTTTCTCCTCCTTCTCATCATTCTCCTTCTCCTCCTCCACCTCCTCTTCTTCTCCTCCTCCTCTTTCTCCTCCTCCTCCTCCTCCTCTTCAGCCTCCTCCTCCTTTTCCTCCTCTCCCTCCTCCCTCCCTCCTCCTCCTCCTCTTCCTCCTCCTCCTCCTCTTCAGCCTCCTCCTCCTTTTCCTCCCTCTTCCTCCTCCCTCCTCCTCCTCCTCCTCTTCCTCCTCCTCCTCCTCCTCATAACCACCGCCATCACTACCCGACTGATCCATCCAAGAAAATGCGCACAATAATAACGAACCTTCCATGAGGACTTCGCACAACGAGAGACAGTCGTAGCTGACAGCGATCGCTTTTAGATTCTTCCGAACCTCTTCAGGTCTCAGCTCAACCAAGGACGATGACACCAACCCACGATTACACATAGACGCCCCTCCTAATAACAGCAATAATAATAATAATAATAATAATAATAATAATAATAATAATAATAATAATAATAATAATAATAATAATAATAATGCATGATAGCGCATTGGATAACATCTGGCACAGAGACCGAGAGGTACCGAGTTCGAGCCCGTAGGCGGATATGCTTTGTAGGCTGCTATTAGCGCCGTTGTATTGCAGGCTGTCTGTTCTGTTAGTAGTTAAGATTTAATTGCATAACATGTAAATGTGCAGCACTTACAGTGCGTTTGTCAGGCGCTTCAATAAAGAAAAGATATTATTATTATTATTATTATTATTATTATTATTATTATTATTATTATTATTATTATTATTATTATTATTGGCTATTGTGTGTAATAATAATAATAATAATAATAATAATAATAATAATAATAATAATAATATTAATAATAATATTAATAATAATAATAATAATTACACAGCTCTATTAAATATATCACCCGCACTAGAAGTGAAAGCTGCAAACGGTGTGAACTGCTTGCAAAATAACACACCTCTTTAACTGGAGTATTCTCTCTATAAGAACAAGCTACGAACTTTGAGCATTAATGAAACGTGGTTTCAGGGAGGGAACGGCTTTTATGCCACAAGATGTCGCTAAACTCTAGTAATATCACGGATTAACTCCGCAACTGCCCTAACTCTGGTAGAGCCAGTCCCAACATTGAGAGAGAGAGGAGGAGGGCGACGCTATAGTCATCTTTGATATGACCAACCAATCAGACTAGTAGTTGATTTATCGATGAGGTCAGTGTGGGGCACGGTGGTATAGGGGTATGTTCGGTGCCTTGCAGCCGGAGGGTTGAGGGTTCGAATACACTTCAAGCCGCCGCGTAGGGACCATGGGCAAGTCCTTCACTCGCAATTGCTTATTCCCCTCGGCGTGAAACTCCGATTCAGTGTCCGCGCTGTAGTCGGGAGCGCCTCTGAGTAGAAATCTTGAAGGGGCGCTATAACAAGTGCTCATACATACATTCATATTCAGAGACACAAAGGCTTCTACTTGAAACATCAGTATCATTCTAATCGTTTATTTATGAAGCTCTTCGAATAGGTCTCTTTTTCAATGTTCAGGCGCAATATAAATGTGCCATTATAACTGTAACTTTTCAATGCAAAAGCTTCTTTCAATTGAATTTAAGCACATTTGCACATTTGTAAAGAAAGTAGAAATCGCCATGACACCTATTTTAAGCATTTCATTTTTATATAAATTCCAAAAGTGGCATCGCTAATCTTTGTCGGCGGCAACGGCCTATGTTGTCATAAGCTGCCGTTAAACTGTGGACACACGCTTGCACAATCACATAGTGTCTGTCATTTAGGTAATTGTAATTGTAATTGTAACATTGGCAAATAGAAGCAATCCCTGACACACCTCTTTAAAGCATATAAATTTCCTATAAGTAACAGAGCGAA
Source organism: Aporrectodea caliginosa (assembly GCA_020284085.1). Taxonomy (NCBI): domain Eukaryota; kingdom Metazoa; phylum Annelida; class Clitellata; order Crassiclitellata; family Lumbricidae; genus Aporrectodea; species Aporrectodea caliginosa. Next base: position 52,402 of record JACEVL010001060.1, read on the forward strand.
CATAAATTCGTCAATATCGCTGCAGATTGAAGTTTAGGAGTTCGAAGGAAGATTCGTAGTTAAAAGGAATTCAAAGGAAGATATCAGGTTAAAAGGTTTGGCATTACTTCACTACTACGTTACAGTGCTTTAACATTAAATGGAAGACTTATACAGCGCATTTTCAAAGAAACATTCCTTGTCGAGTGGAACAGCAGAGAAAATGCTCCTGGCTTGAATGATTGTTGGAATAAATTAATAAATATTTGGGCATAAATTTTTGAATACTATTTTAAATAAACGTGGTTTATATACTGCAGCACAGAGAGACTGGTACCTGAGATGGTGCTTCGACTCGCTGTGTGGTCGTTTCCCAGGTAGACTGGTTCCCTTGACAGCGAACTCATGGCGTCACTGGCCAATAACAGAAACAAAACCAAGGTCTAGAAAATGCAGACAGACACAGCGAGAGACAGACAGACAGATACACAGATACACAGGTAGACAGACAGACTGTTGTGAAGGCATATAAAGAGACAGACAGATAAACAGATTAAGTCAAAAGAGGGAAAGAGAGACAGGCACACTGACAAAAAGACAGACAGGCAGGCAGACAGACAGCTACACAGACAGACAGACGGACAGACAGACAATGGAAAACACACAACAGACAAATCTGCAGAGAAACATACAGGCAGAGAAATAATGGCAAACAGACAGACAGAAATATCTATGCAGACAGACAGTCACACAGACAGATAAACAAGCAGACAGACAGACAGGCAGAGACAGCCGCAGAGACAAAGATACAGAGACAGACAGACATACAGAAAGAGAGACATACAGACAGAGAGAACGAGAGTCAGAGAAACAGACAGACAGAGACAGAGACAGACAGACAGAGACAGACAGAGACAGACAGAGACAGACAGACAGAGACAAAGATACAGAGACAGAGACAGAGACAAAGATACAGAGACAGACAGACACAGACACAGACAAACACAGCCAGACACAGACATAGACAGACAGACACAGACAGACAGAGACAAAGATACAGAGACACAGACACAGACATAGACAGACAGACACATACATAGACAGACACACATACAGACAGACAGACAGACAGAGATAGGTAAGCATATGTTCTGACCCCAGGCGGTGGTTGTCATCGTTGGTTGATTTCTTCGTTCTCATGTAGTATACGAATACAGAGAGAGCGATGACGATGATCCCTCCGCATGCACATCCTATTCCGATGTAGAAGACATGGCTCGATGAACCAGACAGAAGAGGAGCACCATCGACAGCTACATCATCAACACAACCACACTATAGATCAACGAACGACGCGATTAGGTGGTGGTGGTGGTGGTGGTGGTGGTGGTGGTGGTGGTGGTGGTTGTGGTAGTGGTGTTGGTGGTGGTGGTGGTGGTGGTGGTGGTGGTGGTGGTGGCTGCTGTTGTGGTGGTGGTGGTGGTGGTGGTGGTGATGGTGGTGGTGGTGGTGGTGGTGGTGGTGGTGGTCGTGGTCGTGGTGGTGGTCGTGGTGGTGGTGGAGATTGGAGTGGTTTATGAAGCGGTAGTGGTAGAAGTGATGGATGAAGTGGTGGTGGTGCAGGTTGTGGCGTTGGTGGTGGAAAACGTGGTGGTATTGGTGGATGAAGTGGCAGTGGCGGTGGTATATAAAGTGGTGGTAGTGGTTTTGGTGGTGGATGAGGTGTCGTTGGTGAATGAAGCGGAAGTGGTCGTGCATGAAATGGTGGTGGTGGTAGAAAACGTGGTAATTTTGTTGGTGGTGGTGGTGGTGGCTGTGGTGGTGGTGGTGAGGACAGTGATAATGAACATTATGACGATGGAGATGATGATGATGGTGATCATGATCATTATTATAATAATCGTCCGTAAAATGATTCTCATTAATCTAGTTATCTTTTCAGTATTATGATTGCATAAAATTATAATGTTCGTGTTACTAATATTTTTAGTCCCTTTCCTATGACATAGCGGGACAGCATTTACCAGTATTTATTGCATCACCAAGCCCTTTTTCAAGGTGTCTAAGCCCCTCGATACTTATTTATCTTAATACAAATATTAGTATCATTTACAAATCATTATTATTATTATTATTATTATTATTATTATTATTATTATTTTTATTATTATTATTATTATTATTATTATTACTATTACTATTACTATTATTATTACTATTACTATTATTATTACTATTATTATTATTACTATTCCTATTATTATTACCATTATAAACGTGGAGTACAATACAACACACAATACAACACATCACAATACAACTGGGGCGCGGTGGTATAGGGGTATGTTCGGTGCCTTGCAGTTGGAGGGTTGCGGGTTCGAATCCACCTCAAAGTCGCCGCGTAGGGACCCTGGGCAAGTCCTTCACTCGCAATTGCTCATGCGCTTCGGCGTGAAACTCCGATTCAGCGTTCGCGCAGTAGTCGGGAGCGCCTCTGAATGGGAAATCTGGTTGGGGCGCTATAACAAGTGTTCAAATACAATACAATACAATACCATTATTATTATTATTATTATTATTATTATTATTATTATTATTATTATTATTATTATTATTATTATTATTATTATTATTATTATTATTATTATTATTATTATTATTATTATTATTATTATTATTATTATTGTTATGAAACTAACCAATAAAAATGTCCGTCTCAGCGCCGTCTATCCACGTCTCCAATGGCAACGGTTTGTCGTGAAAGTCACGACCCAAAGGCTCAGCATCTACGAAACAAGGAACAAAACGGAGTCTAATCAAATCTAATCCGTCGTGTTTAATCGAACTTAATCATACATTATTGTACATAAATCATCCAATATCTAATTGATTTGAATCTGATTAAGGCCGCTCTACTCTATCGACGCAACTTGGCTCAGAGGCTCTGAACATCCAAGCTATATGTCAGCTGCGTGGTTCCACGTGTGTGCGTGGGCCCGCCACTGGTGACTAATGCGGCCAAGTCTTAGCCTAGCCTAGTCTAAGTTTAGTCCATCGAAATCTAATCCTGCGTAAATCTAATCTAAGAATGATCTAATCCAGTCTTAAACTATTCCGAACAAAGCTTAATCCACATCTAATCTAATCGAAATCTTATCTAATTCTAAATCAATACCTAATCCAAACAAGATCTAAGTTTAATCTCGTCTAACCAAAGTGTCCATATTATCTATTCCAATTATATTAAATCCACTCTCACCCTTGCTCCTTCAGCATATAAAGCGGCGAGTGATCTAGGTTAGGGCAACTATAATAGACTGAAAAGGGTGAAGACAGAATGAGGTACAGAATGAGGTACAGTGGATCTAAAAATTCCTCTCTTTCCTCCTCTTCCCTCGACCTTCACCCCTTCTCTGTTGATACCTTCCTGGCTCATAGGTGGCGCCAATGTCGTACATCGTCGCCCGCACGCGCACACACGCCTACATATGCACAGAACCTTATTTACCCTACCCCAGACCGAGACAAAGAAGAATGTAGTCGCTAGCATTTCATACCCACGGCTGATTGATTGAATTCAATCAATCAAAATTTGTTTATTGAAAATAATCAAGCTGACACAGCCGCAACTTAATAACAGAATTTTGGATAGAGAAAGGCGCTATATAAATCGTTAGATGCAATACAATACAATAATTATTCTTGTTTAAATAATAAGAGCAAGAACTTGTCTTGTTCTTCGCCCTCTTTCTCGTTTCTCTTGTCCCTGTTTTAAGCTATTTGCAATATTATGTTGGATTGGATCCGCAGTTTAACGGCAGCTTATGACAACAGAGGCCGTTTCCGCCGACAAATATTAGTTTTGGCATATCACCTAATATTTGTAGAGATATTGCACCTATTAAAAAAGGTGTGTAAAGCAACCCCCTCTTAGTTGGAGTATCAGTTTAACGTCACTGTATACTAAAAATGATCATTAGTACGAGCAGTGGCGGAATGTTTCATTGTCGTCTCCTCATATTCATATGGCAAATTATAAGCTTTAAAAAGGTGTGTAAGGCAATTACTCTTTTATTACTATTTTTACATTATAGCTTAAGGGACTGTTTATCTTATCTTCATATTATAACGACAATCCCTTATAGGCATCCTATGAGCCTATCTAATTCTCAGGAAATCGCTTCTATGGCGACATTATCAAAACGTTAAATCGAGTGTATAAAGAAAACAAGCCGTGCTACTTCGGTAGCTGCTTAGCATTGCATAAATGCATAGCATGGTAGAGGCTGAAACCTTGAGAAGGGGCAGATTGAAAGGGTAGACTGAAGACATTTGAGATTGCCATCCCTGTGAGAGCAAACAGTACACCATATACACGAGGTACGTGGGAAGTTTTACGAACTCATATAATATATATATATATATATATATATATATATATTAATAAATATATATATATATACGCACACGCACACACACACACGCACACACGCACACGCACACACATATAATATATATATTATATTAAATGAGTTCATAGGGTACGAGATGCGACGGTATCCAGATCCCTCTCCTCTGACAATTCAGGTGTAGAATGTCGCACAACTAAGAATGTCTCTCTTCCCAGGTTTACCCGTTGCTACGAAAACTATAAGAGCTTGTCTGCCTGCCTGTCTATCTGTCTCTATCTGTCTCTATCTGTCTCTATGTCTATCTGTCTGTCCGTCTGTCCGTCTGTCTGTCCGTCTCTTTGTCTGTCTGTCCGTCTCTTTGTCTGTCTGTCTGTCCATCTGTCTGCCTGTCTGCCTGCCTGCTTTTCTGTCTGTCTGTCCATCTGTCTGTCTGTCTATCTGTCTGTCCGTCTGTCTGTCCGTCTGTCTATCTGTCTGTCCGTCTGTATGTCCGTCTGTCTGCCAGATAGACATGCGGTGTACCACAGGGATCAGTGCTTGGCCCTCTTTTGTTTACACTATACACGACACCATTAGGAGCATTGCTTGATAATCATTCGCTGAGATATCATTTCTATGCTGATGATACTCAAATTTACATTTCATTTGATAGTCTGTCATGTGACTCATCTATACAGATGTTGTCTGCTGTCTTTGATGAAGTACAGTCCTGGATGGCATCCAATAAACTCCTCCTTAACCCATCAAAGACTGAATTTCTGTTACTTGGCACTCCACAGCAACTTAAGAAATTTGATGGGCTTAAGTCATTGAAACTGGGTGACTCAGTTATTGAGCTGGCCGACGCTGCACGCAACTTAGGCGTTGTTTTTAATTCTGCCATGTCTCTCACTGGCCATGTAAACAGTATTTGTAAATCATCCTATATGTTCATTCGTGACATACGCAGAATTAGGGCGTTATGTGCCCATGTCTGCAAGAATATCTTTGGCAAATGCATTGGTTTCCAGTCGCCTAGACTATTGTAACTCGCTTCTTACTGGTATCAATAAATCAAACATACTGAAGCTGCAGAGGGTTCAGAACTCTTTGGCTAGAGCCATAACTAATACATCCAAATATGAACATATAACCCCTCTGCTTAAATCTTTGCATTGGCTTCCTGTTCAGCAAAGAATTCGTTTCCAAACTGGGGCTCATAGTTTATAAAACTTTGAACTCTGGCCAACCACAATATTTAAAATCTGTTCTTATTCCTCTGACTTATCATTATTCAATGAGGTCATCTGATTGTCTGGTCATACCTAAATCAAGAACTGTTCTCGGTGAACGAGCTTTTTCAGTATCTGGACCTACTTTTTGGAACTCTCTTCCTGTGTCTGTACGCTGTGCTCAGTCGCTTGTGTCATTTCGTTCTCGGCTGAAAACTTATCTCTTTCAAATTGCTTATCCACCTTAGACTGCCTCTCTCTGTCTCTTACGGACTGATCTTCTGGATGTTGACCTAATTACGGCTTGGTTTTGGTGTGCCATCGGTTGATGCCTTGTGCATTAGACACCGGCGCAATAGAAGTTGCTAATTACATTACATTTCTATCTGTTTGTCTGTTTGTCTGTCTACCTGTCTTTCCCTTGTGACATGTCTTCCTTCGTCTTAGTTCGAGTGTTGTGACGTTTGAAGCGGAGAATATGGTGACGTTGATGAAGATCTTGATGTCGACCTCGGCTGTTATCATTCCACTGCACGGAAGACTCACCTTAAACACTACAACAATGACGACATCATCATCATCATCGTCATCATCATCATCACAGGGCGTAGTTATTGTCGTCGTCGTCATCATCATCATCATCATCATTATTCTTCAGTATCATCATCACCATTCATCATTATCACAATCAAAGGTCCACCTTGGTACCATCAGCATGATTATTCTGTAATCTGTATCCCGCATCATCATAATCATTATAATAATCATAGTCATCACCATTATCACCTTCTTTTTTTTCTTTCTTCATCATCATTATAATCATCATCACCTTCATCATCATATTCATCGAAGTCATCATCATATTCATAATCATAATCATCATCATCATCATTAGCAGCATTCATCATTCAACATCATCATCATCATCATCATCATCATCATCATCATCATCATCATCATCATCATCATCATCATCATCACCACCACCACCACCACCACCACCACCACCACCACCACCACCACCACCACCACCACCACCACCACCACCACCACCATCATCATCATCATCATAGTCGTCGCTGTCTACCTGACTTAGTCGTAGGCACTTCCCCGTTGTTGCGTATGCTGGCCATGGGTAGACTCATCGCCTGTGTGCTGGATACGGACAGACCCAGGCTGTAGTACATCTAACACAACCAAACAAAACAATATTATAAACACGGCCTATTATATTACACACCTTTAAAACAGCTTCAACCGGACTTATATATAGAACCGTTTGCGAGGATTATTATTCAATCTGCTTGGTTTGAAAACTGCTTTTATTATATCGGTAACCACCATTTTAAAGGTGTGTTTGAGACAAACGATACTGAAAAGTCAATTTGGGTGGTGCCAGTCCAAAGACTACCACAATGGAGGAGGTCGACGATGATTATATTCGTCACGATACAACGTCGTATTATTAAACAGAAACTATCTACGCAATGCTAAAAATGGAAGCAACTGAAGTAGCGCAGCTGTGATGTAAACACCCGTTTTAATCAGATTGTTTGCCTTATAAGTAATAGAAGACTAGCTACATATGTACTTTAGTTTACACTGCTTAGTTGTGCCGATTTACTTTAAACACCTCTTTTAATCGTAATAATGATAATATGTATACAGTCAAATGAGTGTGGAAATGATCGTACTGCTGGATCTGGAGGTGATCGTCGTAGACTCTGCCAGTTGAAGTAGATGTCAGAAGTGTCTGATCGAATCGGAAGATTGAACGATAGCGCATAATCATTGACAATCCCTGATCGAACGTAGAACACCTCTCCACTGATCCCTGCCAACGGAATAACAATGATTAATCGATCAGTGATCGAAGCATATAGATCAAATCCGATTGTATCTAATCGCAAGTGAAAATAAAAACTCAGTTGAATTAATGAATTAATGAATTATTAATATTAGTACTAATAAAAATAAATAGCAGTATGTAGTAGCAGCAGCAGCAGCAGTAGTAGTAGTAGTACCAGCAGCAGAAGTAGTAATACTAACAATAACAATACAATCACAATACAATCACAATACAATAACAATACAATAACAATAGCAATGCAATAAAAATAACAATACAATAACAATACAATACAATAACAATAACAATACCAATACCAATACCAATACCAATATCTACGTTCCTCAAGTTGTCTCTATTGTTTAGCGACATCTTACGGCTGCCAGCACAGGATAGGATCCAACAGTTTAACATGTCGTTAAAGGTGTTCAATATCATCGTATAAATTATGACATCAAAGGTCGATGACGTAGCCAGGAAATAATTATTTGTCAGTTTCCACCGTGGTAAGGATGTAAAATATTTTTTTCAATAGATAAAAGCGTTTTGTATTTAGGCTTCGGGCCATTTAACAGCAACACTAGTTTTCTATTTAACGACGCTTCGTTATAACATGGGTGACTTCGGTCGCCCTCCTCCTTTTCCGGGCTTTGGAATTCGGAGGGGCAGTAGCGGAGTTAAACTGTTATGGATAGTACGCGGCTTAACGAAAGAAGGATATGATCCAGAGTTTAACAGCGACACTCTGTCATAACAAGGATGATTAGCGTCGCCCTCCTCCTTTATCCAGGCTTCGGACTGGCAATAATACCACAGGTAGAGTAGTGGCCGAGCTTTTCCGTGGAGACTTTTATTCCAACGTTTAGCGTCGTCATATGACATCATTGATCATTGAAGATTATTTGTAAGGAGCAGGAATTATTCATATAAGCTCTAATTGTTTAAGTATATATAGCTTTACTGAGACTTTAAAAGAGGTGTGTAAGGATAACTAACACGCAGTTCCGTGTAGCCAGGTCGGAGTGGACGATACAACGTTTGTGCAGATAGTTAACGGCTTTCGTGATCTGAATGGCTATGTAGACGAGCTGCTGTGTGTTCAAGACCTAATGAGACAACAACAGGTTACTATAAACAGCAACAACAATTTGGATTCGATTATACCACCACCACCACCACCACCACCACCACCACCACCACCACCACCACCTCACCACCACCACCACCACCACCACCACCACCTGCCACCACCACCACCACCACCACCACCACCACCACCACCACCACCACTTAGTCCACCCCACTCACCCACCCACCCACCCACCCACCATTACGTTATTATTCACGGCAGTCAAATATGTCTGGTGGTCCTTTCAGTTATTGCAAGTTATTCCCGTTGTTTTGTGCGAATGCTTCCTGTAAACTGTCGAAAAACTAGGGGGGTGGTATCCAACCCCCAGCCCTGGTCCCTGGCTATATCGGGTATAACTTTTGAATGGCGTGAGATACCACCACGATGTTTACCTCAAAATGTGCGCAAATGAACCTGCTACAGCTACCTAAAATGTAAAAATTATATTCCATGTGGAACAAGTTTGTCATGCATAAAAACATATGGGGTGGTAACCACCAACCCCCTTGGTAGATAGATTATTGTTTCCCCATCGTGTCCAATTCATATATAGCAGCGATCCAACCGTTTTAAGGGTGTCTCAAAGTTTGAGACAATATCAATTGCGTGTGGCCTTCTACCAATATATAGCATCGGGAAACATCGTCTTAAAGGTGTCTAAAACGAACGTTCTCACCAAACAGTTCTGTTACCTGTTGAAATGCGACGTCTGAAATCTTGCATCGTTGTAGGAACTTCTTGAGGTTGCCTTCGTTGAGGAAGGGGTAGATGAGCAGAGGGTGGTGATCGGGGTCAAGACAGGCGGCAATGATGGGGTTAATGTTGTCGTGTTGAAGGCCAAGGGTGAAGCAACCTTCTCTCAGCATCACGTCGACTTGGTCCGACCGAGCCTCGTCTGTACATACGAAATCAGGCACCGTTTTAAGGGTGACCATAAAAAATTTATGGTCCTTTGTTTTAAAAATCTTTCGTAAGTGTTCCCTATGAATGTAGGGCCCAAGAACAGAAATTTTGGTTCGAGATTTCTGCTCCACCTGCGCCCTCTAGCAACCGAGCAATAATGAGTACACTGGCCGTACACTGTCGGTGGGAAGATGAGACGGCAAGGGAGAGTACTGGTCAGACGTTTTGATATGACGAGACTAAGGAAATGAATTCGCTAATATCATATCCATTGGCTGCTTCATAGCTGTAGCCTAATGGATGCATAGTTTAACGACATCTTATGACAAAAAAGCCGTTGACGTCGCATAAATCATTTTAGCAGTAGTAACCGTTCCCATGGCATATCGCAGCTTCACAATAAAGTAATTGCTGATGAATTTAATTTTTAACGTAAATAATTATACGACATCTGGATAAAATTGTTGTTGAGCTTATTATTATCTAAAACCGTACGCGTTTCGATTTTATAGCGGACTGAACTTCATTTAAAAAGGTGTTGAAATTTATCTGAAGTTTTATATTTTTCAACATATCGTTGGCACCATGGCTGCTTACGGCTATCTAACAAATGGATTGAAATAATTAATTTATTTGAAATTAAACGTTTCAGCCACCCTCTTATAAGTTCGACCTAAAACAGCCATGATATGCTAAAAATATAAATAGCTGCTAAAAAGATTCGACACCTTTTTAGCGGATATTTAATTTGCTATAAAAGCAAAACGAAAACGACACAAGAAATTCAGTACGTGGATTGTATTGTATTATATCATAAGATTTATATAGCCTCTCTCAGAATAACATTTCAGAGGCGCTCTGAGCACTAAAACCCGGGGGAAAGAAACGTCTTTAAAGAACGAGAGATCAAAGAGGAAAAACTAGTTATTAGTTTAGCCCTTAATGAGGGGAAGGTCATTTCAAGTAGAGGACCCAACCACAGCAAATGGTCCGCGCAGGTCCTATAGCCCTATAGGAACAAAAGATCTAGCCAATCAGCAGAGCTGGATGTTCCTTCAACAACCATGGGATGAAGACAAGTTAAGTATTTTCAGATAAATTTGGACACTGCTAGTACCAGTCCTAAGCTTGGAGAAACCAGGAGGGCGGTGCTGATCATTTTTGTTTTGAAACAGTGTATAGTCAAACAAGGAACGAAAGAAGTTGAGATGGAAATAAGCAAGTAAGGAAATAAGAAAGGTGGGATGGATGGGAGGAAGAAAAGAAAAGGGAAGGAAAGAACAAAGAAATAGATGGGTGGATGGATGAATGGATGGATGGATGGATGAATGAACGGACGGATGGACGGACGGACAGACAGACAGACAGACAGACAGACAGATAGACAGACGGACGGACGATCGGACGGACAGACAGGTCGGTATATGGATGGATGGATGAGATGGATAGATGAATGAATGGATGGATGGATGAATAGATGAACGGACGGCAGACTTGACGGACGGACGAACGGACAGACAGATACACAGATAGATAGATAGATAGAATGATGATTGATAGATGGATTTGATATCAGATAGATTGATAGATAGATAGATGATAGATAGATAGATAGATGAGTGTGATGCGGCCGATTAATAGAACGAATAACATAGATCAGTGCATTCTAGTGAATGGATGGATGGATTTACGGACGGATTTTTGGACGGAGAAACGGAAACAGACATGTACCCAGAAAAACAGACAGACAGACAGCGAACAGAGACGTGTTACATATAGAATGAATAGATGAATGTTTTACGTCTATAACGTAAGTCAGATAGATGGATCAGATAGATAATTGGCCAATGGATGGCATCTTTGTATGGATAAGATTAGCTTAGATTGGGGATGGATGGATTGATGGATGGATGGATTGATTGATGAATTGATTAGATGGATGGATGGATAAGGTAACAATTGACAGTTTTGATGGATGGACAATGTCTTGGAATCGTGTCGATGGTTTCCATTGTTCCCACCGAGATTCTGCCTCTGCCAGACAAGAAAAGTTAACCCTAAGTTACTGTCTAGCTAAGCACTGGCACGCTCAGGTGTCATCGTCATCGTCATCATCACAACAAAGATCAAAGTTCGAGATCTCGATAGTTTTCTTCTCCACTCCTTATACCTTCTACTACTCCTGCTTCGCTCCTCCCCTCATCCTCCTCCCTTCTCCTCTTTCCTCTACTCTTCCTATAATTTTCCGTCTCCTCCTCCATCTTCCTCCTCTTTCCAAACTTCTTCCTCCTCATTTTCTCTCTTCCTCCTCTTCCAGCTCCTCTTCCAGCTCCTCTTTCTCCTCCTATTTCTCCTATCTCCTCCTCCTCTTCCTCCTCCTCCTTCTCCTCCTCCCTTTTCCTCCTCCTCAGTCTCCCTCCTCCCTCTTCCTCCTCTTTCCTCAGCTCTTCCTTCTCCTCGCTTTTCCTTCAGCTCTCTCTCTCCTCCTTTACCTATTCCTCCTCGTTGTCCTCTCTTCCCTCCTTCTCATTCTCCTCCCTCCTCCTCCTTCTCTCCTCCTCCTCCTCTCCATCCTCCTCCTCCTCCACCTCTTCCTCTTCCTCCTCCTCCGCCTTCTCCTCCTCCTTCTTTCCCTCCTCCTCTCCTCTCCTCCTCTTACCTCCTCCTCCTCCTCCTCCTTCTCTCCCTCCTCCTCTTCCTCCTCCTCTCTTCTCCTCCTCCTCCTTCTCTCCTCCTCTTCCTCTTCCTCCTCTTCCCCTCCTCCTCCGCCTCCATCCTCCTCCTCCTTCTCCTCCTCTCCCTCCTCCTCCTCCTTCTCTTCCTCCTCTTACTCTCCTCCTCCTCCTCCTCCTCCACTTCCACCTCCTCCTCCGATCCACCTCCTCCTCCTCATCCTCCTCTCCTCTCCCTCCCCTTCCTCCTCCTCCTCCTCCTCTTCCTCCCTCCTCTCTTCCTCCTCTTCCTCCTCCTCCACCTCCTCCTCCTCCGCCTCCTCCTCATCCTTCTCTCCCTCCTTCTCTCCTCCTCTTCTCATTCCTCTCCTTCTTCTCCTTCTCTTCTCCTCCTCCTCTCTCTTCCTCCTCCTCCTCCTCTTCTCCTCCTCTTCCTCCTCCTCCTCCTCCTCCTCATTCTCTCTCTTCCTTCTCCTCCTACTCTTCCACCTTCTCCTCCTACCTTCTCCTCTTCCTCCTCCTCCTCTCTGCCTCCTACTCCTCCCTCCTCCTCCTCCTCCTTCTCCTCCTCTTTCCTCCTCCTCTTCTTCCTCCTCCTCTTCCTCCCTCTCCTCCTCCTCATCCTCATAACCACCGCTATCACTACACGACCGATCCATCCAAGAAAAGACGCACTATAAAACGAACCTTCCATGAGGACTTCGCACAACGAGAGACAGTCGTAGCTGACAGCGATCGCTTTTCAGATTCTTCCGAACCTCTTCAGGTCTCAGCTCAACCAGGGATGATGACACCAACCCACGATTACACATCGAAGCCCCTCCTAATAACAACAATAATAATAGTAAAAATAATAATAATAATTATTGTTATTATTAAGTAATAATAATATTAATATTATAATACACAACACACACATACACATTAATAATAATAATAATAATAATAACAATTGTTATTATTATTATTATTATTAGTATTATTATTATTATTTTTATTTTTATTATTATTATTATTATTATTATTATTATTATTATTATTATTATTATTATTATTATTATTATTTTATTATTATTATTATTATCATTATCATTATCATTATTATTATTAGAAAAAAAAATAATAATTGTAATAATGAGCTCAGCCATGATAAGAACTGCTTGAAGTAAACACACAGAAGGTGGAGTCCAAGACGGAAAAAAAGAGAAAGAAAACTGATGAAAAACATTACACGAAAATGAACTGAAATGCATCAAAAACTTTTAAAGACGTCAACGGCCTTTGTTGCTAAAAAGATGTCATTAAACATTGGATAAATTAAAAATTATAAATACTCAAACTCTACAGTACTGTAAAGTTGTCAACGCATTTTATGCCACAAGATATCGCTAAACTCTGTAAGGCCATTTGTCCACGTCACGAAGGCTTATATTAATATGCAATCTTACGTCACGCGAGCATCTTGGTCAACGCTCTGATTCGCAACCAATCACGATGACCGTTGATTTCAAAAATAATCAGAAGTGGTCACGCCCACGGCTGAATTTATAGGTCATCGGACTTAAAAATTCGCCAATGCCACACGTTAGGGAATCGAAATTTTGAACGAACGTTTTCATTTGAATTTCTACAGATCTCAACCCAACTTCATTTCAACTCAAAATTTACTTTAAATTCCGATATTTGCACATTTTAAGTTTCGCTGTGGTCATAGTCTGTTTCAATGCCATTGAAATCTAGCTATGCAGGAGTATATATTGCGTAGAGTTGTGATTAAACAATTTCAAGCCAGCGCGTAAATTCGCCAGAGGGATACACAAAAAATGTGCACATCGTTAAATTCAAATTCACGGGCGCTGACGAAGATGTCGTTAAATTCAAATACACGGGCGCTGAGGAAAACCCGGGCGAACGTCGGTTAAAAACTGCTAGTTTTTATATAAATTCCAAAAGTGGCATCGGTTGCACAATCACATTACATTTGTCATTTAGGTAATTGCAATTGTAACTGAATATTTATATAGCGCCGCTCAGAAATCAGCAGCGCTCTCAGTGCCTGCGTCAGCGAAAAGGAAAGCCTTTAGGAATTGGGAAGGCGTTTATATGTGAAGCGCCTCCAATAGGTCTCGTTTTTAAGCGCTATTATAACTTTTCAATGCAGATTTCTGTCAATTGAATTTAAGCACATTTTGCACATTCGTAAAGAAAGTAGCATTCTCTTCGACACCTATTTTAAGCATTTCAATTTTATATAAATGCCGAAAAGTGGCGCTGCTTGCACACTATATCAAAATGAAAAACTGTCATTATTGGGTAAATACATGTAGTTGTTGTTTAACGACATTCAGTTTTAACAAAGATGATTATCGACGCCTCCCTCCTTTCTCCAGGCTTGGGACTGGCATTACCACAGGATGGATGGATCGAGAGTTTAACTACATGAAATGCCGTTGACGTCGAAAAATATTATTTTAATTAGTTCTCACCGTTCATATTGCAAGAGACAGCCAGATTATTTCATCAATTTTTCGAAAATAATTCAAACCTTAACCACTTTATAGGAAAGGTAGATCCTTATAAGAGGTGTTTTACGGTTTGCTAACAGTCTACAGTGTTTAGCGATGACATCCTCTTCCTTTTTCCAGGGTAGCAACTGGCACTACCACAGTTAAATGGCTGCTACTTTAATATGAGTGTTAAACGTTGACTTATGAGGACTTTAATATGAGTGTTAAACGTTGACTTATGAGGCGGCTCTGCAAGACTCAGTGAAAATTACTACTACAAGCACACTGACAAACCGAAGCAATGTCTTACACACCTCTTTTAAGCAGTTCAGCTTCCTATAAAAGTGAGAAAGCGAACAAATTTAACACAATCAACTTGATGATTCAGCTTAAGGTATTGGAATAAGAGGAATTCAAAGGAAGAGAGCTGGTTTAAAGGTATGGCATCACATTTCTACTACGTTACAGAAAACAGAAGACTTATACAGCGCATTTTTCAAAGAAAGATTCATGATCTAAAGGAACAGCAGAGAAAATGCTCCTGGCTTGAAGGATTCTTGGCATAAATTAATACATTTTTTGGCATAAATTAATAAGTGTTATTTTAAAGAAACGTGGTTTAAATGCTGGAACACAGAGAGACTGGTATACCTGAGATGGTACTTCGACTCGTTGTGTGGTCGTTTCCCAGGTAGACTGGTTCCCTTGATAACGAACTCATGACGTCACTGGCCAAGAACAGAAACAATACCAAGGTCTAGGCAAAGCAGACAGACTCAGCGCGACAGACAGACAGACAGACAGACAGACAGACAGATACAGTCAGACAGGCAGACTGTTGGGAAGGCATATTAAAAGACAGACAGACTGACATAGGGGAGAGATACAGATATACAGACAAAGTAAGTCAGACACTAAGATTAAAAGAGAGAAAAAGACATAGGCAGGCAGACAGACAGACAGGCACAGAAACAGTGGCAAACATGCAGACAGAAATATTTATAGAAACAGACAGACAAAAAGGCGCTCATACAGATTGACACACAGACACAGACAGACAGACAGACAGAAAGAGACAGCCACAGATACAGATAGAGAGACAGACAGACAGACAGAGACAGACAGACAGATAGACAGAGAGAGAAATAATGTCATACAGACAGACTGACAGAAAGAGACAGCCACACATACAGATAGAGTGACACACAGACAGACAGAGACAGACTGACAGACACAGACAGAGACACAGACAGAGATACAGAGAGACAGAGAGACAGAGAAAGAGACAACTACAGAGACAGAGACACAGACAGAGACAACCACATAGATAGACAGAGGCATAGACAAAGAGACAGACAGACAGACAGACAGACAGAGACAGACAGAGACACTGACCCCAGGCGGTGGTTGTCATCGTTGGTTGATTTCTTCGTTCTCATGTAGTAGACGAACACAGAGAGAGCGATGACGATGATTCCTCCGCATGCACATCCTATTCCGATGTAGAAGACATGGCTCGATGAACCAGACAGAAGAGGAGCTCCATCGACAGCTACATCACCAACACAACACACAACAAGACACCAGATCAACGAAGGACGCGATCAGGTGGTGGTGGTATGGTGATGGTGGTATGGTGATGGTGGTATGGTGATGGTGGTGGTATTGGTGGTGGTGGTGGTGGTAATGTAATTAGCAACTTCTATTGCGCCGGTGTCTAATGCACAAGGCATCAACCGATGGTGGTGGTGGTGGTGGATGAAGTGGTAGTGGTGGTGATGGAAAATGTGGTAGTGTTCGTGGTGGTAGTAGTGGCGGTAGATTAAGTGGAAGTGGCGGCGATGGTGGTCGAAAACGTGGTGGTGTTGATTTGGTGGTAGTAGATGAAAGAGTGGTGGAGGATGAAATGGTGGTGGTGGATGAAGTGGTAGTAGTGGTGGTGGTAGTGGTGGATGAAGTGGTAGTGATGGCGGTGGTGGCAGGAAACGTGGTGATGTTTGTGGTGGTGGTGCATCGGCAAAAAATGAAAATATTAGAAACATAAATTAGTATTACTAACAACAGCAACGATGATAATGAGAGTAGTTTAAACGACGATGATATATGATAATCGTCACGATCATCATCATCATCATCATCATGACCATGGTGAACATCATTGTCGTCATGATAATGGTCATTATTGTAACCATCGATGTTATCATCATCACTACTACTATCACCCACCAACACCACCATCCAGTGCCATCCACCACCACCACAAACATCACCACGTTTTAATCCTACCACCACCGCCATCACTACCACTTCATCCACCACTACCACCACCACTACTACCACTTCATCCACCACCACCATTTCATCCTCCACCAACACCACCATCCAGTGCCATCCACCACCACCACAAACATCATCATCATCATCATCATCATCATCATCATTGTTAGTAATTAATATTCATATAATAATTTTTGGTATCATGTGTTGTATGGATGGATTGGATCACTTCCAGACGCAAATCTTCATATCACTGGTTTCAAATTTCATTAGGGCGAAATTTATATAATTGCTGAAACCTTTCTGAAGGTGTCTAATGAGCTTCCACTTTCATTCGACATGAATTTTTCCAGAGAATGAAGATTGTTACACTATATTATTGCTATCCCACTGACATATTTATCATCATCGTCGTCGTCGTCGTGGTCGTCGTCATCATCATCATCATTGTATCAACCAATAAAAATGTCCGACTCAGCGCCGTTTATCCACGTCTCCAATGGCAACGGTTTGTCGTGAAAGTCACGACCCAAAGGCTCAGCATCTACGGTGGTGGTGGTGGTAATCGTGGTAGTAATGGTGGTGGTGGTGGTGGTGGCAGTGGTGGTAAACGTGGTGGTGGTTGTGTTGGTGGTGGTGGATGAAGTGGTATAGTGG
>JACEVL010001060.1:75000-82500 GCA_020284085.1 Aporrectodea caliginosa
GATATATACAGCGTCGTTAACTAAACAGAAACTATATACACAAAGCTAAGACATGGAAACAATTAACAAAGACGCCGAGCTGTCCTATAAACACCCGTTTTAAGCATATTATTTGTCTTATAAGTACTATAAGCGCAGTTGCTCCACTTAAATAAATCAGAATTTAATTTAAAATCTCTGCTTGATGTGGGATGTTTGCAGAGTGCAGTATATAATCTTGTTAAAATCATTAATAAAGGAAAAATACTATAATTATTGTCATAAATATTAGTATCAGATCAAATCTATTACAAACATATAATTGAACACATTCCTTATGATTAAAATACCAATAAACACAAAATATGTGTGATTAATGGTCATTTCATTATTTCATTGCATTTTCTAATGATATTACATTGTTTCATAGGAAAATGTTTAATGAAATGTTTAATTAAGTATTCTGTCATGTAAATAATTGTTAACATGCATTCTTGTAAATAGATGTATGTTAAAATAAAATGTGTATATAATACATGTATATATATTACACATCTGTGCTGAATTTCTGTTTGCAAATAGCATTACATGTTATTTTAGAAAACTTAAAGAAGTACTGTTAATAACTTTGTAAACATTTTTGAAAAGAGCTAAAATAGCCAAAAAAAATAGCTGATATAGCCAAAAAAAGAGCTGATATAGCCAAAAAAGAGCTGAAATAGCCACCAAAAAAAAAAACAAAAAGGAGAAAAAGGAAAAAAAAAGGAAAAAAGATGTTAAAAAAGAATTACAATAAAAAGAGCCAATGGGCCAAACATAACGGAGATACAATACTTTAATATGTATCAAATCAAATAATATGTATCTATCAAATATTGTCAATATTGTTAATAAGATTGAGGAGAAAACAGTTATTAACATTATACGGAAATGAACTTAATCCGTCAGAAACTTTAAATACGTCTACATCTTATCAGAAACGGAATCAAAGCCAAGAAAAGAAAAAGAAAACTGTTGATAGAAATTATATGAAAATGAACTTAAATCGTCAGAAACTTTAAATACGTCAGCATCTTATCAGAAACGGAATCAAAGACGAGAAAGGAGAAAGAACATTTGTGAGAACATTACAAGAAAATGAACGGAAATACATCAACAACTTTAAAGACGTCAACAGCCTTTGTAGCTATAGGATGTCGTTAAATATTGGATTATGTATGTATGTATGCTCCACTTAAATTTCCAATGAAGAACAGATGTATTTTAGACACCTCTTTTAATCGTAATCCTGGTCAAATGAGCGAGGAAATAAATGATCATACTGTGCTATAAACACCCGTTTTAATCATTTTGTATGGCCTATAAGTAATAGAAGAATAGCTACATATGTACTTTAGTTTACACTGCTTAGTTGTGCAGATTTACTTTAAACACCTCTTTTAATCGTAATAATGATAATACAGTCAAATGAGTGTGGAAATGATCGTACTGCTGGATCTGGAGGTGATCGTCGAAGGCTCTGCCAGTTGAAGTAGATGTCAGAAGTGTCTGATCGAATCGGAAGATTGAACGATAGCGCATAATCATTGACAATCCCTGATCGAACGTAGAACACCTCTCCACTGATCCCTGCCATCAGAACAACAATGATCAATCGATCAATATATGATCGAGCTTATCGATCTAATCCGATTGGATCTATTTGTAAGTGAAAATAAAATCCGGTTGAATTAATTAACTAATAAATAATAATAATAAAGATAATAATAATTAGAAACAATAATAATACAAATAATGGTATTTCTAGATGCTTCACTGTTAATTAGTATACAAGTCCTCTGGGGATAAAATTTTAAACCATTTGGGCATTATTAATAATAATAATAATAATAATAATAATAATAATAATAATAATAATAATAATAATAATAATAATAATAATAATAATAATAATAATAATAATAATAATAATAATAATAATAATATTATACTATAATAATAATAATAATAATAATAATAATAATAATAATAATAATAATAATAAAAGTGGTGGTGGTGGTTGTGGTAGGAGAAGCAGCAGTAGTAGGAGTAGTTAGAGTAGTTGTAGTAATGCTAACAATATCAATACCATAATAATAATAATAATAATAATAAACGACTTTGAGCTTTAAGCAATAAACGAAGAATAACTGATTTTCCGGTCTGTATTCCGATTGAAAGGAAGATGGATTATCTGCCAACTTCACAACTGGAAAACTTAGATAAACGGAAGAATGGAAGAATAAGACGAATGAGAGGAAGTGAGAATGAAGCGGAAAGATGGAATGATTGACGAGGAAAAACTCATTAAACGACCTATCCAACCATCCTTCCATCCACCCACACGCACGCAACCACGTGGGATACTTTAGCCGACTGTTATAGAGGCATTAATTTTTAGACACGGTGAATGATTACCTAGAACGCTATTTATGGACACCTTTAAAACGCTGTCAACCTGTTCTATATAAGTCAATAAACGTTGGTGACCGATTAAGTCGTCAACGGCCTTTAATGTCATAGGACGACGTTAAACGTTGGATTAAATAAAAGTGACCGATTACTTAGAAAGCTGTTTTTTTACACCTGTAAAATTTCGTCAACGTATGCTATATTATAAGCAAAAATTTATGTGTTTTGGTTAACTTTGATCATTGTCAAAATGAAGCTATAATTATTATACGCAACAGAGAATCACAAATTCAGAGAAGTGAACGATGCGTTATGGTTAGGTCTTGGATACTTTAGCACAGGAGTGTTAAACCATTTTGGTAGCGGGCCAGTGGAAACATTTTTCAGCAAGTGGCAACCAGGGCGACAAAGGCACCTATGCAAAATGGGATATGGGTGGGAGGAGCTTGGTGAGCCTGTACCCAGAAATGTTTGCAAAACTAAATCTTAAACGGAGGATTTTTAGCATACACTCTCAATTTCGATCTTCATCCTTAAAAACCTCAATAGCAGAGTGATGATTTTATATTGACTGGCTTGTTTTTAGCACAGCAATATCACTTCGCTTCGTATACGCAGTGAAAAATAAAAAATTTGAACTTTTATTCTTAAATTGTGTAGTCTTTAGGCAAGGCTCCGCGGGCCTGAAAAACATCGTCGGCGGGCCAGAAATAACCGGACGTTTGACACCTCTGCAAGTTTAACCCATAGCTATATCAATAGTCATACGGCCGATTGGTTAGACTCTTAGAGCTCTCGTCTTAGACACCTCAAAAACGTTTCTAACCGATGCTATATAAGTTCGCTCTCATCACCCATAATAATTCAATTCAACTAGGTAACGTCGATGTCAACTTTCCTGGCAGAAACACAGAATGTCGTTTTAAAATGACTGGAAACTACTTCCGGCGATTGGTTAGAGCGGTTGCCTTGTAACGCTGAGAGTATGAGTTCGATCCACCTCCTCTGAGACGGTTACTGTGTAGGGACCTTGAGCAAGTCCTTCGCTCACAATTGCTCAGCGCCATCGATTGATGCTTCGTCATTAGATAGTAGAACATAATAACTGCAGAAATAATAATTCATCCAGCCGGTCCGACAGCCATGCAGCCAGAAAGATAGCCAAATAAGCGGGTAACCACTAACCACTAGCTAACTCAACATCAGTTACATAACAATTCGCGTATTCGAGTGTATAGCTTAGTGGCGCCACCCATAATAACGAACAGATTCACGACATCAAAGGCTATTGACGTTGATTGAAAAAAATCTGCGAACTTCTGACATTGACAGAGATAGTAGTTGACCATTAAAAGCATGGTCAGTTTACGTCTCACATTGAAGTTCATTAACGTTGCCCTCCTCCTTCACCCAGTCTTTGGACTGGCACCGCCATAGCGGTTATAATGGCTTCGCATGTTTAACGACATCTTGTGACATTACCATAACTTATTGTCGCGCTTACACTTCAATCTGCCAAAATTCAGTCGATGATCATTATATATCTGCTGTTACAGACATTAAAAAGGTGTGTAATCTCAACTACAGATTTTTATTTACATTAAACTTGATGACATGTTGTGACCACTATAACCTTTAGGCCTACTGGATCCGATGCTGAACAAGAACCTCGGGTAATTAATTATATAGGATCAGTCACACACTTTGTAAAGGTGTGCAATAGGAACATTTTCATTTTCCAGGGTTTAGCCAAAATTGTGCTTTTACCGTTCAGGCTTCCTCCCTTCGGATTTTCCTAGTTTTCACAAACACTGTTCAAGAGCTGATTCTACTCTTTTCTGTTCAATTCTCTGAAACCATTGTAACATCTGACTAAAGGCATAAACTTATAGTTTTTAATTTCATTACTTTCAGTATCCCATGTAAACAAGTTGCGGTATGTCAACTTAGTATTTTAATAAACGAAATCGTCATTAGATAGTAATACCACTTAATAAATAATAACGATGAAGATATAACTGCAGAAATAATAATTCATTCCAGCCGGTCTGACAGCCAGCCAACCAGAAAGATAGCCAAACAAGAGGGTAACCACTAACTAACTCAACATCAGTTACATAACAATTCGCGTATTCGAGTGTATAGCTTAGTGGCGCCACCCATAATAACGAACAGATTCACGACATGAAAGGCCGTTGACGTCGATTGGAAAAAAATATGCGAACTTCTGACAGTGACAAAGATAGTAGTAAACCATTAACCCTCGGGCTACACAAGGCCTAGGTTTTTTTCATCTCAATCTTTTTCCGTATGGAAAAAAAATTGACCTTTTAGGTATCTGTAGGAGGTTCATTTACACACGTTTTGAGGTAAAATGTGAGATGATATCTCACACCGTTCAAAAGTTATACCCAATATACCAGAGGCACCAGAGGGGGTGGATACCACCCCCTAGATTTTCGACTATATCTTATCTGTCATTTAATATTAAGAGACACAAATTATACCATTCTATAGAGGAAATGTGGGGCTACATTTCTGTGGTCACTAAGTTGACCTGAGACAACCGGAAGTGCTCAAAATAAATAATAATACGCGTAATATGCGTGAAAAATGGCTGAATGGAAGCACTCCCCCTTAGGTTTTTTGTCTGTAGCGTATTCATTTGTCTTCCTGGAAGAGAAACAAAGATACCATTCTTTAGAGGGAATGTAGGGCTTCATTTGCATACCAAGATCTTTGTCTTTTGAATACCGAAAGTGATCAAAATAAATAATAATACGCGTAATCTGTGTGAAAATGGCTGAATATAGCATTACAACGTAAACCGATATATATGTATGGATGTACATTTATACTATATAAACATGTGTAGGGATGATTGTGTGTATCTTTTATACATAGATTAGTTTCAAAACACACATAATCTTATATTTGTTTATCCAAAAAGTACAAAATGTACGCAATAATATACAATATTGCTAATTAATGGGTTCCGTTGTTAAAAGTGATGTAATTTCGAGGTGCATTCACATAATGTACAACTAAATATACCATTCTGTGCAGAAATGAATGCTGAATCTATTGCTATATTACAAGTTATGATATGTAAAACCAAACCCCCCCTTGGTAGCCAGTGTTAAAAAAAAAGCTTGGTAGCCCTAGGGTTAAAACATGGCCAGTTTAAGTCTCGTATTGAAGTTGATTAACGTTACCCTCCTCATTCATCCAGTCTTTGGACTGGCATCATCGCAGCGGCTTATAATAGCTTCCCATGTTTAACGACATCTTGTGACATTACCATAACTTATTGTCGCGCTAACGCTTTGATCGGTGACAATTCAGGCGACGATCGTTATATATATTCTGTTACAGACATTAATAAAATACAGCCCGTAAAAACAAAGTTTTTACTATATCCATTACTATCCTATAATGCGTCTTATGAAGCAGTTACCTCTACAAATATATAGTCCGCGTTCATTTTACGACTGCGGCCAATCACAACGCTGGCCAATCACAACGCTGCGTATCGGAAAAGGGGATTCCCCGATTCGAAAAGTTTAGATTCTATAAGCTAGCCTTTTTGGGGAGCTGAAATTTTGATAGAATGAAGTGTGTGCGAGGGCGAGTCTATATGCCAAGTTTCACGACGATTGAATCATTGTAAGTGATCGAACTAGTCGTCGCAAGATTTGACTTTTTAGCCTGTGGCTCAATCAAGCAAGCAAGCAAGATTCCCGCAAGTTAAAGTAGATGGATAAAAAGGTGTCTAATCTCAACTGCTGTTTTTATTTACATTAAGCTTGACGACATAATTGTGACAACCGTCTCCGTTAATTGATCTGATTCTGAACACGAACCTCGAGTAACTAATCATATAGGATCTATCACATACTTTGTAAAGGTGTGCAATAGGAATGTTTTCATTTTCAAGGGTTTCGTAAAAATTGTGCTTTTCCCGTTCAGGCTTCCTCCCTTCCGATTTTCCTAGTTTTGACAGACACTGTCCAAGAGCTGATTCTACTCTTTTCTGTTCAATTCTCTCAAACCATTGTAACATCCTTCACGACCTCCTCCCTCCCCGTAAGGTCACTTCATACAATACGCGACCCAGGCCACATGATCTCACCCTACCTAGAATTTATGCCTTTGCAAAAAGAAGTTCTATTATGAGAATGTTATATGACTTTGCATAAATGTTTCTATTATTTATTAAATGAGAAATTTTCTTCTATACTGTGCGTTTGCTGGTAGTCAAATAAGGAATATTCATACTTACTTACTTACTTTGTTTAAATTGCTATAAACGGATTTCAATGGTGTAACGACATAATTACTAATAACATACACTTTAATTTCTGTAGATATTTTAGACACCAGTTTAAAACGGTAAACCACCATATATAGTTGGAAAATTGAACAATAATAACAGTTAGATTCGTTTTCGGAATATTTCATATTGACGACAAGGCCTTTATATTAATATTTAATTAAATCGACTTTTGGTGTCGAATACTTTTATCAATTTCAAGTCAAATTTTGTAGGATAAGATCTACGCCAACGGCAGGCACAAGATGTCGCTAAACTCATGAGTCCACAACTACCACTACGATCTTCTGCAGCTATTTAAACACCTCTCTTAAGTGTGGCTCTCATCATATAAATAAACTTTGCCACACTAGTTTTCACTTGATTTCGTAAAAAGTTAATAACTAAAGAAACGAAGTAACAGTCGGCAAACAGACATTAGAAGATTTAGTACAGACACACAGACACAGACACAGACACAGACACAGACACAGACACAGACACAGACACAGACACACACACAGACACAGACACAGACACACACACACACACACACACACACACACACACACACACACACACACACACACACACACACACACACAAACACACACACACAGACAGACAGACAGACAGACAGACAGACGTATATCTATGCTTAGCCGAATGGCTAGAACGCTCTCTTTAGACACCTTTAAAACGTTGTCAACCGATGCTATATAAGTACGAGACGCGAATCACGCTGTCAATCAGCGATT
>JACEVL010001060.1:87500-90000 GCA_020284085.1 Aporrectodea caliginosa
TCCTGTCTTCCGTCAGTCTTATCATTTCCTCCATTGTCAATCCCGTCCATTCCTTTATGTTGCCCAACCAGTTTGTTCTCGGTCTTCCTCTTTTCCGTTTTCCCGGCATTGTGCCCTGCATGATGTCTTTCTCCATGCATATTTCCTCTCTTCTCATGATGTGTCCGAAATAACCCATTTTTCTTTCCTTTACCGTCTTCAGCAGACTCCTTTCCACTCCTGCCGCCCCCAACACCCACTCATTTGTCCGCATTTCCGTCCAAGATATATTCATGATCAGTCTCAGACACTTCATCTCGAATGCCTCTATTCGTCTCTCCTCCTCCTTCCTCAGTGTCCAACTCTCACAACCATATAGAGCCACCGGCCACACCAGTGCTCTCCACAACTTTATCTTCGTTGTATTTTTTATGCCATGACTCTTCCATATCCTTTTAAGGTCTGTGGCTACTGCATAACCCTTTGCCAATCGAACTCTGATCTCTGCACCGCAATCGCTGTTTTCATTGATCGTTGAACCCAAACAACCCCTCCCTCTCCCTCAATAAATGCATTTCTGTAATTAAACAATTAAAATGTAGAAAAATATGACTATGCCGAATGGAAACTCCCGAAAGCTAAAAACGCCAAGAAATTTTGTCCTGGCTAGAATAAGCCTCTGACCTCGTTAGACATCTTTTTAACGCTCTTGACCGACCCCTTATAAAGCCTTGAATCAAGAACTTAACAACCTAGTTAAGTAAAAATGAAAATTAAAACTTAAAAATTAAAAAATTAAAACTTAAAAATTAAAAATTAAAAATTAAAATATAAAAAATAAAATAAAATAAACCCCCAAACCCCCCCAAAAAAACTAAAAGATAAAAGAAGTTGGGGACCCTCCCAACCTGCTCGAAAGTCATAGGGTGCTTGCGCCTATGCATGGTCAATCGGTTGTCAACGGCCAGTCATGTCATATGACGACGTTAAACCTTGGAATAACGATAAGAGTAACAATAAGAGTAACAATAACAGTAACAATAACAGTAACAATAACAATAACAGTAGCAGTAGCACTGGCAGTAGCAGTGACAGCTATACAGTAGTACTAGCAGTAGCAGTGACAGTAGCAGTGACAGTGACAGTAGCAGTGACAGAGACAGTGACAGTGACTGTGACTGTGACTGTGACAGTGACAGTGACAGTGACAGTAACTGTGCCAAAGACTGTGACTGTGACAGTGACAGTGAGAGTTACAGTAGCAGTGACAGTGACAGTGACAGTGACAGTGACAGTGACAGTGACAGTGACAGTGACAGTGACAGTGACAGTGACAGTGACAGTGACAGTGACAGTGACAGTAGCAGTGACAGTGACAGTAAAAGTAAAAGTAGCAGAAGCAGTGACAGTAGCAGTAAGAATAGCAATAGCAATAGCAATAACAATAACAGCAGCAACAACAACAACAACAACAACAACAATAATGGCCATTGCAAGTGCAAGAAGTCCCAATCCTGTAGAAAGGAGGAGGGCGACGCTAATGATCTTTGTTTTGACACAGTGTCGTTAAACAGCAACTAACCAAAATAATCATTTATTTAAAATGCTTGCGCTCCACTTCTATTTATACCACGAGGAAAAGACTTAAAAGAGGTGTGTAAAACCAGAAACTGACTTTAATGTATACAAGCTGTAATATAAGATTCAATGCATTTGCTGTATTATTTCATTCATTCTTGAATGAATTTATATAGCGCCCATTAAATGGACTACTCATAGGCGCTCCCGACTCCAGTATTATGCCATAGCAACGGCAGGAAGAAGGGCAGTTCCTGAAGCCAGCGCTGAAGCAACCATGAGCATGACGCGTTAGCGACCTCGTTTGCTTAGCCTCGGCATATGAGGGCGGGCGGCCAGTCCTATCCCTCGCCGTCTCATCTTCCCACCGACAGTGTACGGTCAGTGTACTCATTATAGCTGAGTTTGGCTAGTGGTGCAGGTGGAGCAGAAATCTCAAGCGAAATTTCTGCCCTGGTGGGGGATTTGAACCCGCGACCTCTCGATTGACAGTACAGCACACTAAACAATAGCACCCTCAAGCGTTCCAGGAACGATGAGAAATATTCAAAATAATTGCACACCTCTTTTAAGTGTGGTATTCGCCATATAAGTAAAAGCTCCGAACATTGAAGACAATTAGCATGGGTGATTTGGGTGGCGGTATGAAAACAATCATGTAAATCCGACCTTAAACAAAAGAGGAAATAGTAAGAAGTGGAAACGCAATGTAATGTAATGTAGGTTGTGTAATCGTAACGTAAAAACCTTTTATTAGCTCCTTTACCATTGGTAGAAGGCTTTAAACAGTTTTAACCGTGCGTAGGTTATTCTTATATTGCAAATTCTATCCTTAAAAGAGGTGTGTAATTATTTTGATCATTTATCACGTTCCTAATGTCAAAATCTAAGTGGATTAGGCCATACTTACCGAGCAGACGTTCGGTTTCCGTTTCATTCATGA
>JACEVL010001060.1:92500-95000 GCA_020284085.1 Aporrectodea caliginosa
AACCAACAAAGCCACCACTAGGTGCAAAC
This sequence comes from Aporrectodea caliginosa, assembly GCA_020284085.1. Taxonomy (NCBI): domain Eukaryota; kingdom Metazoa; phylum Annelida; class Clitellata; order Crassiclitellata; family Lumbricidae; genus Aporrectodea; species Aporrectodea caliginosa. The sequence continues at coordinate 92,530 of JACEVL010001060.1, forward strand.
AAACAACCCATTGTCTCACACTCGTGACAAACTTCCATTGTCTCCACTCTCCATCACATTTCTTTACATTACCCCGACTTCAATCACATATCTTTACGCATCAAAGAACGTCTCTCTCAGCGCATGACTCATAGCAGTTCCGCAGCCCACAAGGGGTACGTGCTACGTAGCAAAGCCCTCAATAAATACCCCAGCCAATGCTTCTAAGCCAACCAGCCTGCAGGGTAACGTCCAAGGTACACGTAGCCTGCGAAGCCCACACCTAACAGGAGATAGCTGTGCCCAGCATGCCCAATAATTTGAATTGAGTTTGCTCCGCTTTGTACGCACCACCGTATGATTGACTTTCGTATGCACAAGGATATAGTGTGAATGCGGATATTGTGAGCGTTTAAAGCGAAGTTGAATGTACGTCGTACAACTGTGCATTTGTACATTCAGTTCATGTCTGGAAATGTTCTAATGTTCGGTTTTTCCACGTCATGACCTAGTTTTTATCGGACGTTTTGGGCTTAAGTTACTTCAGCCAGTTTATCATTTGACGGTTGATAGGTTGTGATTGTGGCAATGGATAAAGTTGAAGGTGAGTAATAATTGGATCATGTGTCTAGGTGGCTAGATTATTATTAATGATGATGATGATGATGATGATGATGATGATGATGATGATGATGATGATGATGAAATGAAGGTTAGGGTGATGATGATGATGATAAATTGATAATGATGGTGGTGGTTGGGGTGGTGATGATGATGGTGATGATGATGATGAAGACGACGACGGCGACGACGACGATTATTATGACTATTATGATGATTATGATTATTATGATTATTATGATTATGATGATTATTATGATTATTATGATTATGATGATTATTATGATTATTATGATTATGATGATGATGATAATGATGATGACGATGATGACTACGACGATGATGATAAATATTTATACTATAAATTAGACCAATGGTATAATATTATTTTGGCAGTAATAATAATACAGCAATATGTTGTGAATTATGTCAAATGAAAATAATTATAAGCTATTTTAGACACCTTCAAAAGTGTTTTAATTTTGCAATAAATAGCAACACTTAATGCATTTTTTTAGTAAGAAGGTGTGACGGGCAAAGATTCGTAGAAGCAGGAATATTATTTTGCGATCGGAAAAAATAAAATAGTAATAACAACACTAACGCTAACAATAACGCTGACGCTAACAATAATAATAACAATAATAAAAATTACAATAATAAATATTGTAGCAAAAGGTATACTATTAATGTGTAAAATCTTCTAAATGAAAATAATGCAACTTAGACACCATCAAAATGAGATCAAATGACGAAATAAATGGCATAAAACGTGACTTGTTGACAATGTTTCCTTGCTTGTTTCGATCCAGTGATAGTAATTGCAATAGCAATGGCCATAGTCATAATAGTTGTAATTTATTACAATTATAAGACACCTTTAAAACGTTGTCAACCGACACTATATAAGGAGGAGACTCGCTATATCTGAACACAGAAATGAGCTGTAATATGCCAAAACTAATCTTTGTCGGCGGAAATGTCATAGCTGCCGTTAAACTGTGGATCCATCCATATCTGAATTCTAGCCTTTTGGTCGATCATACTCCTCTGAGACGGTTACTGTGTAGGGACCTTAAACAAAGTCCTACACTCACAATTGCTCAAGCGCCATCGATGCACTGTTAGGTGTGTGTTGCGCCGTATTGCATTGACCCAAAAGACCCTTAGAATAATAGAAGACATGTCTTCCGAAATTTGGAGACACGCAACCCTACAGTTTTCAGCCACCTTCAATTTGTCATGCTTAGCCATAGCCATAATAATTACAATTTATTTTTTTATCATTAGACACCTTTTAAACGGCGTCAAACGGTTCTATATAAGCTGGAAACAGGCTAGGTCCGAATTCATGTCGATTACTTTGTTCGATCCAGCTCTCCAGAGACAGTGTCTGTGTAGGGCCCTTGAACAAGTCCTTCACTCACAATTGATGAATTATCACACATGTTGTATTGTATTGACCCGAAAGACCTTTAGGTTAATAGAAGACATGTCTTCCGAAATTTGGAGGACATACAACCCTACAGTTTTCAGCAACCTTCAATTTGTCATGTTTAGCCATAGCCATAATAATTATAATTTAGTATTATCATTGTGGGGCGTGGTGGTGTAGGGGTATGTTCGGTGCCTTGCAGCTGGAGGGTTGCGGGTTCGAATCCACCTCAAGCCGCCGCGTAGGGACCCTGGGCAAGTCCTTCACTCGCAATTGCTCATGCGCTTCGGCGTGAAACTCCGATTCAGTGTCCGCGCTGTAGTCGGGAGCGCCTCTGAGTAGAAATCTTGAAGGGGCGCTATAACAAGTTCTCATACATACATACATACATACATACATACATACATACATACATACATACATACATACATTAGAC
>JACEVL010001060.1:100000-102500 GCA_020284085.1 Aporrectodea caliginosa
CTGCAGTACACACAAACCAGGTTAACTTAACATCACCATCTCCGTCTCTGTCTCTGTCTCTGTCTCTCTTTGTCTCTCCGTCTGTCTCGGTCTCTCTCTCTGTCTCTATTTGTCTCTCCGTCTCTGTCTCTGTCTGTCTCTGTCTGTCTCTATCTGTCTCTGTCTGTCTCTGTCTGTCTCTCCGTCTGTCTCGGTCTCTCTCTTTCGGTCCCTCTCTGTCTGTCTCTGTCTCTCTATCTCTCTTTCTCTCTGTGTCTGTCCGTCTCTGCATGTCTCCCTCTGTCTCTGTTTGTCTGTCTCTGTCTGTCTGTCTCTCTAACTCGTTCTCTCTGTCTGTCTGCCTGTCTCTGTCTGTCTGTCTCTATATGTCTGTCTGTCTGTCTCTGTCATACAGACATACAGTCTGTCTGTCTGTCTGTCTGTCTGTCTGTCTGTCTGTCTGTCTGTCTGTCTGTCTGTCTCTCTCTCTCTCTATCTCTAGCTCGTTCTCTCTGTCTGTCTCTCTCTGCGTCTGTCTTTCTCTGTCTCTGTCTCTCTTCCGTAACATTATCGCCTTAGTCGTCATAATCGAAATCGTCGATGTCGTCGTCATCATTATTGCCGTCGTCGTCGTTTTCATCATCATCGTCGTCATCATCATCATTATTATCATCATCGTCGTCATGATTTCTATTCTTACTTTATTTTATTTCATTTATTTGCTTTAACAGGTGGCGTTAGCTTACGAAGTTTTGCCATGCGACCAAACGTAAGTATAAATATTATTATAATTACTACTACTACTCATTCATTCATTCATTCTGAGAATTTATAGAGCGCCCTTTTGAAAAAAACTACTCAGGAGCGCTACTGCTACTGCTGGCGTTGGTACTCGTATCAGTACCAGTACCCGTATTACCACTAGTGCTAGTACTAGTACTGATAATCGTAATGGAACAAGGACAATGATAATATCAAATAATAATTAATATCAATTAAATCTACTTTCATAATTTAATCACAAAAATAATATTAATTACACCCATATAACCATAGTCGCAATGTTTCTCATTAATTATTTGCTTCCCCACATAGGGAAAACATTGTTATCACCAACAATATTAATTACCATTGTTATCGTTATTAATCGCTGTCATGTTAATTGACAGCGGGTTTCAGTGCATTGTTTACTAACGTCTCGGATTAACAATGCATATCAGGATTTAACCACGTAACATTACTTTGTTTAACATAATAACCGTTCCATTACACAGCTGATGTACTCTATATATTCGCATGTATGCGTGTTATTAAGCTATAAATAATAAGACGACAACGTTTAAAAGAGGTGTTTAAAGATAAGTTTTGCGATTTTCGCGTATCCATAATAAGATGAAGCGTTTTAAAGAAGTGTTTAAAGAAACGTTCTTTTTTTATCATCAGTTTAATGACATCTCATGACAACATCGGCCGCTGACGTCATATCAAACATCGTACATTGACAATATTACAAACAGCATTTAACATTTAGACTATACAGTTAGCTATCATGATTTTCTTTATAATTGTTCAAGTAGCTTGCATATTTGAGTATCAGTTTTATTTAGTAGCAATGTATGGTGTATACAACAATGTTTTGTGCTAATAATTTCAAACATTTCTAAAAGATATTCAAGCTAAGTGTCAGAATGTTTTTCAGTAGGCTTAGATACACACCATTTATTAACAAGAAATTTTGGTATACTACATACATAATATATATATGATATATATAATATATATATATATATATATATTTATATATGTATGTATCAAAGAGACATAGTATTATATACATAGATCGATGGCGAAATATGAACAGCAGTATTCAGTATTCGCACGTAAGTGTGTTATTAAGGTATAAATAATAAGACGAATACCTTTAAAAGAGGTGTTTAAAGGTGTTTTGCGATTTTTAAGCGTACGCATGAAAAGATGAGGCACTTTAAAAGAGGTGTTTAAAGAAACGTTCTTGCGCTTTATTGTTGCCTATTCATGATAAGATGAAGACTTTAAATAGATGTGAGGATATCAGCAGAAATTTAGGTCTAATATTGGTCTGTCCGCAATGGTGTCTAGCCCTTTATAATGTCTATAGACGCCATTTTTAGGAATAACATAATTATTATAAACACAAGATGGTATAATAGTAGTAGTGGTGGTAGTTGTTAGAGTAGTAGTAGTAGTAGCAGCAGTAGTAGTACAAGTTGGAGCAACAAAACTAGTAGCAGTAGTCTATCAGTGGACCCGGGTTGCCTTATTCTCTCTCTCGAGTAGAATATTGTAGGATGGAATATAATGCAGTACAACGTACAGATTAGAGTGGAATAGCATACAGTGGAATGGAACAGAGTACAACGTATAGAGTAGAATAGAGTAGAATATAACAGGACAGAACAGAATGGAATAGAGTAGAATGCAATAGAATGGAATAGAACAGATCGTGTACAATCTGTACATGGAAGATTCTTTCCTGATCCAT
>JACEVL010001060.1:107500-390759 GCA_020284085.1 Aporrectodea caliginosa
ATTTTAAAGCCTAATTTGACTGTTTGTACACTCACAAATGCACCATTTAAGATTTAGTTTTGCAGACATTTTCTGAGGACGGGCTCACCGAGCCCATCCCAGGTCCCTAACCCCATTTTGCAAAGGCCCTTCGGAACAGTGGACTGGCCCTCTACTCGCTGGAATATATTGCCAATGGCTCGCCACTAAAAGGTTTCACACCACTGGTTTAGATCATAGTGGTTTGCTTAGAATTAGATTGAATAAGATTGGATTGGCTTATTGCGCTTTATATCTCGCAATATCATTCTTATGCCCAAAATCCACAATTGATTGATTAATTAATTAATCAATTAATCAATTAATTAATTAATATTGATGCAATTTTTTAATGTTATTTATTGATGAAATTGCAGTCAGAAAATGGTGAAAACATCAGCGGTGGAAGCATTGAAAAAACAAAATCTCAGAATGCATCAGGCAAGTAGCGATTATGAGTACTCCCCTTCTCTTCCCTTCACTATGCATTCTTTCCTCCTTCATTCTCTTACATCCCTTGTCTATCCTTCCATTTTTCCCATGCCTTCCACGCAATTCTCTTCTCAATCAATCAGCCAGTCAGTCAACCAATCAATCAATCAATCAATCAATCAATCAATCAATCAATCAATCAATCAATCACTATTCGTTTATTTGCAAACACAGACGCATTGCTGCTTATAAGTAAAGAGTAGTTCTCTTGCCGTACCCTCCTCTGCAGTCCTTCCTCTACCATTCCTTTCTATCCCTACCTTTCGTTATCTCAACTTTACCTTCAATTACCGTAACGCTACCTACCTTCCCTTTTCTTACCTTTATCTTCTCTTAACTTACGCTTCCCTTCCATATCCTTACCGTTACCTTACCTTATCCTACCTTTCTTCTCTCTCTTGATCTATACCTACTTCCCTGACCTTTCCTCCTCCGTGAACCTTTGCCATCCTTTAACTTGGATTTTAAAGGTAACCGTGATACTTTTCCATTCCTTACCTTAACCTTTCCTTTCCTTCTTTTCCCTCTCTTTACCTTCTAAACTTACCTTACCTCCCTTTTCTCACCCTACCTCTTCTTACCTTTCCCATTTCTTTTCCTTTACCGTTACCTTTACCTGTTCGTGATGTTGTTGTAGATGATGCACGGAAGAAATCGAAGCTTTCGAGTATTCTGCTGACGGTCGGAAAGAAACTGGGAAACAAGATGAAGAACCACTTCCAGGCGGGAGACCTTGGAAACCCACAAGCAGCCGAGGCAGAACAGGAATTCGGTCAGGAGCTACATAAATACATGCACACATAGCCTACATACACACACACATATATACATACAGGAGCGCACAACACACACACACATGCACAAACGCTCCTACACATGATTTATGCATGACGATAAAACCATAAATAGATAGAAAAATTTAAAATTTATGTAGGCCTATCCATTATTTCATTAATATTAAATATATTATATATTTTTACATTAAATTAAATTAATTAACTGTACTGTTTATTTATTTATTTATTTACTTTCTTTATTTATCAATTTTGGTTTTTTTAATTTATTTTGTTCATTTATTCATTTTTTTAATTTAATAATTTAATTTAACTTTTTATTAATCTATTTTATTCATTTTTTTTTATTTATTCATTTTATCTATATTTTTATTTATCTATTTTATTTATCTATTAATTTTATTTATTTATTTAATCGATTTATTTTATTCATTTTTTTATGTTATTTCACTCATTCATTCATTTCTTCTTCATTTTATTTATTAATTCAAATCTATATTTAAAGGTTATGTCAGCATCCGTTCAGAGGAGTTTACTGGCGATCGTTGGTTCCGGAGGTTCTGTCGCATAGAGGCTGGTCATCTAAACTGCTACACTGACCAGGGGTCAACGGATGTCCGGCCGGAGTTCAGCCTTGACCTTCGTGGGGCCCAGCTGAAACCCCTCGAAGAGAAGAACGAACTGAAGATCATGCTCGTCAAAGATGGAAAGGAACATTGTCTTAAGGTCAGTGGAAAAGGGTTGATGGTACAAGGGGTTTGGAGTAGAGCATGGGTGTAAGGCAGGCATTGGAAATTTCTTTTAGCAGAGGGCCCTAAGCTAGATGAGAGTTTAGGGTAAGATGAGAAAGTAGGGTAAGACGTAAGACAAAGGTAAGACTAACATAAGACTAAAGTAAAATTAAGGTAAGACTAACATAAGACTAAAGTAAAATTAAGGTAAGACTAACATAAGACTAAAGTAAAATTAAGGTAAGACTAACATAAGACTAAAGTAAAATTAAGGTAAGACTAACATAAGACTAAAGTAAAATTAAGGTAAGACTAACATAAGACTAAAGTAAGACTGAGGTAAGACTAAGGTAAGACAAAGATGAGACTAAATTAAGAATAAGGTAAGACTAATGTAAGACTACGGTAAGATCAACTGAGGTAAGACTAAGATAAAGTCTGAGGTAAGACTAAGGAAGACCAAGGTAAGACTAAGGAAGACTAAGGTAAGACTAAGGAAGACTAAGGTAAGACTAAGGTAAGACCAATGTAAGACTTAGGTAAGACTAAGGTATGATTAAGGTAAGACTAAGGTAAGACTAAATTAAGATTAAGGTAAGACTAAGGTTAGACCAAGGTAATATCAATCTTGCACGAGGTCACCGCGCTCCTCGAGACCAACGCTTATGTAACGCTCATCTCGTTAGACTTCTCCAAGGCTTTCGACACGGTGCGTCATTCAGTCCTTGTCGACAAGCTAGCACAGCTCGAAATACCAGATGCCATCTTCAACTGGCTAGCAAACTTCCTGCAAGATAGGAAGCATGTTACCAGATTCAATGGTCAGCTGTCAGAAGTTGCAAAGATCAATGCAAGCGTTATACAAGGGTCTGGTGTGGGCCCTTCAGACTTTATCGTCAATGCGTCTGACCTGCATCCAATCTATGCCAAAAATAAGATCGTCAAATATGCTGACGATACTTATCTCATAATAGGCGCCGAAATGAGAGACACAGTGCGAGCGGAACTTGATGGAATAAGAACATGGGCAACTCAAAACAATCTGAGGCTTAACACCAGCAAATCACGTGAGATGCTAATAGCTCGTGGTGGAAAATGGAAGGTCGCACCTCCGCCTCTTCTCGACATGGAGAGGGTAGCCTCAATGGTTATCCTCGGTGTTACAATCAGGGATGACCTCCGTGCAACCTCCCATGTCGATGGAGTCCTTGCCGCCTGCTCGGGATCACTCCACGCGCTTAGAGTGCTAAGAGCGCACGGGTTACCATCAATAGCACTCCAAGAGGTGGCAAGGGCGACAACCATGGCACGCCTCCTGTATGCTGCTCCAGCCTGGTGGGGCTTCGCCGGAGCTGAAGATCGTCACAGGATTGAACGGTTCCAGAGAAAGATGCAGAGAATCGGTTATCTTCCATCAACGACCAAGGGAATCGAGGAGATGATTGAGAGGAGACTATTGCAGGCAGTGATCTGGAATGAAAACCATGTGCTTCGGGGATTATTTCCAGGGGTAGTGCAAAAACATTACAATCTTCGCCCCAGGCCGCACGATTTTAAGCTCCCAGCCAAAGACGATAAAAACTATATACCAAGAGTTTTATATAGAAAGTAGCAAATAATCCTTTTTATGAGAACTATGATAGCAACGAACTTACTATCTAATTTATAATTTAACTTGTACCTGGATGGTGTGACATCCCGATTAATCAATAAACGAAGATATATATATATGACATGATAAGACTAAGGTAAGACTAAAATAAATAAGGTAAGATAAGGTAAGACTAAGGTAAGACTCAAGGTAAGACTAAGGTAGACTAAGGTAAGACTAAGGTTAGACCAAGGTAAGACTAAGGTAAGACCAAGGTAAGACTAAGGTAAGACTAAAGTAAGACCAAGGTAAGACTAAGGTAAGACTAAGGTAAGACCAAGGTAAGACTAAGGTAAGACTAAAGTAAGACCAAGGTAAGACTAAGGTAAGACTGAAGTAAGACCAAGGTAAGACTAAGGTAAGACGAAAGTAAGACCAAGGTAAGACTAAGGTAAGACTAAAGTAAGACCAAGGTAAGACTAAGGTTAGGTAGCGAAGGACAAGGTGAGAACAAGGTAAGACCAAGGTAAGAACAAGGTAAGATTAGGGTTAGACAAAGGTAAGACTAAAGTAACACAAAAGTAAGGTTAAACTAAGACTAAGGTATGGTACAGTAACACACAGTAAGACTACATATAAGGTGAGGTGTATTGGGTCTCGCTTGGAGCGACCATTGCCATGAGAGTTGTTAGACTAGGTCATATCAGATTAGATTAGATTTAGATTCAGTTTCGGATTAGATTACTAACTGTTACTGTCACTTGCAGATGACGGACTTCATGCACCACGGTCACTGGCTAATGTCTCTGATCAAGGAGACTGGCTACGCGAGCCAGCTGGCTTCGAAGCCATCGATCAGCAAAGACATCTACGAACAACCGGTTCTTTACGAAGAACTAAGACCATTCCTAAGTAGATAAACATTGATATTATTCAAAGACTTCTATGGCGTCAGGTCTAATTTATAACCATCCATCCATGCATGCATCCATGCATGCATGCATCCATCCATCCATCCATCCATCCATCCATCCATCCATCCATCCATCCATCCATCCATCCATCCATCCATCCATCCATCCATCCATCCATCCATCCATCCATCCATCAATCAATCAATCAATCAATCAATCAATCAATCAATCAATCAATCCATCCATTCATCCACCCAGCATCCACCTCACCATTAACCCACCCACCTAACATCCATCCATCCATCCATCCATCCATCCTTCCATCCATCCATCCATCCATCCATCCATCCATCCATCCATCCACCCATCCATCCATCCATCCATCCATCCATCCATCAATACCTTCCTGAACCCAGCTGACCTCACCATTACCCAACATGACCTTTCCTTATCCAATGATTCATTTAATCAGCGCTTAAGTCGTATCTTCTACCATTCCAGCCCTAGATGGAGTCACAGAGGATGACACAAGCCTTGACGATGAGGCACCTCCCTTGCCGACCGCCTCTCCACCCGCCTCTCCCATGCCAGAACGGGAGAACTCTCGAGGTTCGCAAATCTCGGATGGGGCATCGAAGAAGAAGCCTGACCCTGAGGGGATCTACCTCCAGCCGTCCGAGTGGCTCCAGGACGTCGAGGAGCTCAAGAGGAAGAAAAGAAAACCGTTGAATCCTCCTGTAAGTCTCAGTTTAATCTATATTAGACACCTCTAAAATGTTTCCGTAGAATGATATATATAGATGAGAAATTGACTGTTTAGAGCGCGTTCCTTAGACACCTCTGAAACGGTAGCAGACAATTTTATATAAAAGAGAGAACACCGATTAAGTACATCGCTATCTTTAAACACCTCTAAACGTTCCCCGAGGATGCTATATAAGCATAAGATGACCCATTAAATTGCTTTCAGCCATACTAACGGCATTATCAAACGGCTAGGATGAACAAGGACGCTGATGTATGCGTGTCAATTAATAAGACTAAAACGGGTGATGGGGACTTTCGGGTCGATATGTAAATTCTCGTAGTTACAATAACAATATCAATTACAAGCTGTATAAGCGTAAGTTAAACCAGTGATTCCCAAACTTTTCAGTGGCAGGAATTTTCCCACTGTATTGTATTTGAACACTTGTTATAGCGCCCCAACCAGATTTCCCATTCAGAGGCGCTCCCGACTACTGCGCGGACGCTGAATCGGAGTTTCACGCCGAAGCGCATGAGCAATTGCGAGTGAAGGACTTGCCCAGGGTCCCTACGCGGTGGCTTGAGGTGGATTCGAACCCGCAACCCTTCGGCTGCAAGGCACCGAACCCCTGCACCACCGCGCCCCTATATATAAATTGTCGTAATTACAATAGCAATATCAATTAAAAACTATATAAGCGTAAGTTAAACCAGTGATTCGCAAACTTTTCAGTGTCACGGACGGGCAGGAATTTTCCCATTGCAGGAGGACCAGTGCAAAATTTATTAGTTATTTCTCTTTTTCGATCACCTAAAATAAATTCCTGAAATATGTATAAGAATTTATTTAAATGCATGTTTAGTCAATTCTGTTACTAAACTTCCCTTTAAATGCAATCCTAATGAGTGTTTCTTGTTATGACTTTAAAAATATATATAATAGCCATTTCTTGAATCTGAGACAATTTTCCAATTTCTTGACTCACATTGCGGACCGGCAACTGAGGGATCGCGGACAGTAGACCACCAGTGCAACTGTGCAGGGAATGCGGACAGACGCCGGTCAGCATACCCGCGCAGTAGTCAGCGCCTTTGTGAATTACTGCTCATACATACATAATTAAACCGATTGTTTATAGCGCTCTCGTTAGACACCTTTTAAAAGTGATCAGTCTACTCTATATAAGCATAACTTAACTGATTGGTTTTCGCTCTTTCTCTTTGTCTTTAGACACCTGTTAAACGTTACCCATCTAAGGTATATAAGCAAAAGACACGCTACGCGTTTAATCGAGTTATTATCGTTGTTGCGTGTGTCATTTTATGGCTGGAATATGGTGAGAACTGTTCAAAACCATTTCGGTACAATTAAATAGGCGTTTAATATAATGTATACATAAATTTATCCATCCTTTATCGTTCTGATTTTCCAGCCGTGTCCTGTGCAAGAAGAGTGCGCCTATATAAACAGAGACTTCGCCCGACAGGCTTTAAACTCGCGAGGTATGAAATTAACTATTAATGATCAAGGAATAATTAAAGGAATGGATGGATGCATGACTGAATGAGTGAGGAAGAGAGTGAACGAATGAACGAATGAATGAATGAATGAATGAATGAATGAATGAACGAATGAATGAATGAATGAATGAATGACGGAATTAATGAATTAATGAATTAATGAATTAATGAATGAATGAATGAATGAATGAATGAATGAATGAATTAATTAATTAATGAATGAATGATTGAATGAATGAATGAAACAACGAACTGATTAATTAATTATCATTATATCTTCGAAGCCAATAATTTCTCAGTCAGATTTGTTCTTTTTTAGGGAGGACGCCGAAAAAGGAGAGTCACTCAGAGAAAGGGTGAGTTGAGAGCAGCGCAGATGATAATGATGATGATGATGATGACGACGGCGACGATGATGATGATGACGTAACTGTACTTGTCTCTCAACTGCAGTGATAGTAATAATAGTTGGATTAGTACCAGCAGTAGTAATAGTAATTAAAATAATACCAGCAGCAGTGATAATGATGATAATGCAATGATGTTGATGATAATAAATAACAATAGCAGTGCTAGCAATAGCCTCTCAACCTTTCCAATCCTTTCCTTTTCCAGGTCTCTTAACTCCAGCAGCTCTTACCCCAATCTGACATCCCTTGGAGAGGGAGCCAGTGGTACGGACGCCCCTCGAGAGGCCAAAGGAGCTGGAGTAGCGGCAGACAGGGATTCCTTAGACGGAAAAACAAGTGGAAAATTCCGACCGGCGTCGGCTCTGGTCGAATCGCTGGAAAATCTGGCCGACATGTCGGAGAATAGTGGACGCAAGAACTGCAGAATTGGAGGAGTCGCTAAGGTATGTAAATAAGAAACAGGACAAATAATACACGGGCTGCTCAAACTTATAGGACAACTATGACTCTTAAAAGAGGTGTTTAATTTTTATGTCGGAGAATAGTGGACGCAAGAGCTGCAGAATTGGAGGAGTCGCTAAGGTAGGTAGATAAGAAGCGGTCAAATATACAAGCGCAGTCGGCTGCTCTCTCTTATAGGACCAGTATCACTCTTAAAAAAGGTGTTTAATTATTATTTATATATTGGAGAGTAACGGACGAAAGAATTGCAGAGATCGAGGAGTGGCTAATGTAAGTTGGTTTTAAGCGAAGTAGTAATACAAGCCAAGTCGGCTGCTCGTACTTATAGGATGAATAGCGCTCTTAAAAGAGGTGTTTAATTATTATTTATATGTTGGAGAATAGCGGACGCAAGAAGTACTGCAGAGTTGGAGCAGTGGCTAAGGTAGGTAGATTAGAAGCGCTGAAGTAATACAGGCCCAGTCGGCTGCTCTTACTTATAGGACGAAAAGCATCTTAAAAGAGGTGCTTAATTATGATTTTATGTCGGATAACACAGGTCGAAAGAACTGCAGACATGTACACGGAGTGGCTAAAGTAGGTAGACCAGAAGCGAACATGTAGGTCCGATCGGCTGTTCTCACTTATAAAACGAATAATTATCACACTTAAAACAGGTAGTAGTAGTTTCAGTTTAACGACACTGTTTGATTAAAGTAGGTAGATAAGAAACCGACAAGCAATACAAGCACTGGCAGACTGCTCTTTCTTATAGGATGAATATCAATCTTAAAAGAGGTGTTTAATTATTATTTATATGTCGCAGAATAGCGGACGAAAGAACTGCAACGGTTTAGAAGGGGCTAAGGTAGGCAGAGTATACTGGTCAGTTTCTGACAGTAGCGTAGCCAGTGAATAATTACCGGGGATGAGTGTTCCACTGGACATGGTCACAAAAGCTAAGTTTTTTGTAGGGTACGGTTTAGGAGTGGTTAAAGTAGTAAGACAATAATACGGTGAAGAATATATGAATACTCCCTAACTCAGCAAATAGACACATTTAAAACGGTCTCATTCAGTAGTTTCAGTTTAAAGACACTGTGTGATAACGGTGATCATTAGCGTCGCCCTCCTACTTCATCCAGGCTTGGGACTGGCACTGTCAGAATACAGACAGTGGCAAAGTTTTTTTCTTCAGTTTTCACTTTAAAATTATATAGAGCATTGGATTAGATCGTTTTAAATGTCTCTAGTTACGGGCTTCATTTATTCCAATTATACCGTGTAGTGATATCTTTATCTTCCCGGAAGACGATGTAACCAATGACGGCCGTCGTGAAGGTTTATATAGATCCGGTTAAATCCATTTTAAAGGTGTCTTAGGAGAGCATTATATTATTCGGTGCTTAGCGACATCTTGTGCGTGGGCTTCGTGACTTCTTTATCTAACAAGAGAGGAAGATTGGATAAAATACAAATTAATTAATTCATGCGGAGTAATTGATTAACGAAGATGGTTAGCATCGCCCTCCTCCTTGTTCCAGGCTTGGGACTGGCACTACCACAGTACGAGTAGTGGCGGAGTTAGCCTCTGTTGTGTAGTAGTAGTTTCAGTTTAATGACACTGTGTGATAACAAAGATCATTAGCGTCACCCTCCTCCTTTCATCCAGGCTTGGGACTGGCACTGACAGAGTACGAGCAGTTGCTGTTAATGATGATTACAAGGGTTTAACGATATCCTATGACTTATTTGAATGTTTTTTATAGTTTTTTTTTACTTTGGCCCACTGGCTCTTTTATTGTTATATCTTATTTTTTATTTTATTTTTTATTAATTTTAATCTTTTCCAAATGAATCTGAGAGTTTCAAGTCCCTTTCAGATAATCAACTGACAATATTTCGATTTAAAGCGGTTGATGTTGTTCGCCTTCTTTTATATATAGGGCGAATGCAAGTCTATAAAAAGGTGTTTCAGCTATTCATTCATTCATTCGGGAATTGTGGTCGAATATTCATGAGATAATTATCTAGGCAATGAGCTGTTAAATATTCATAAGATTGGTGGCGCGTTACTGCTGAATATTTATGTTCAATAGCTAAAATTACCTAACAGGAAATTTGTGATGCGCTAGTCTAATTTGTGTGGGTAGAGTAAATTTATAATCTCTAGCTATTTGCATAGGCAACAATAATTAAATAATTCCGAGGCAGAAATGGATATGAAGTGTTAGCGACTTCATTTTTTAGCCTCGGCATATGAGGTCGGGTGGCCAATCATCTCCCTTGCCATCTCATCTTTCCAGCGATAGTATACGATCAGTGTATACTCATTACAGCTGAGTTGGCTAGGAGGCGCAGGTAGAGCAGAAATCTGGAACCAAATTTCTGCCCTGGTGTGGATTTGAACCGCAGACCTCTCGATTGACAGTCCAGCACACTAACCACTAGAACTATCGCCTAGCCCTATGCATGGATTGTTTTAGGCGAGAGCGGTAAACATAGGCCTACTACAATTTGCATAGGCCTATCTGCGCACAGACATACATAACAATTATTAATTATAATTATCATTCATTATTTTTTCCACTTGCACCCATAGGCGTAATTATCGGTGTGGGGTTCTTATAATTATAATTATTTAGCGGTCTACCTCTCCACTTTCAAGACATAAGTTACGCCCCTACCTGCTTGCGCGACTTCTCATGCACTTAGCCAAATGAGCTGTGTTGAGTACACTGACCGTACACTGTCGGAGGGAAGTTGAGACAGCGAGGGCGAGGACTGTTCTCCAGCCCTCATATGCCGAGGCTAAGAAAACGCGCTTTGCTTAATAAAATTTATCCCTTAATTATAGAAGAAACTATGGACGTTGATCACCAAATATTGCTTGAACG
Source organism: Aporrectodea caliginosa (assembly GCA_020284085.1). Taxonomy (NCBI): domain Eukaryota; kingdom Metazoa; phylum Annelida; class Clitellata; order Crassiclitellata; family Lumbricidae; genus Aporrectodea; species Aporrectodea caliginosa. The sequence goes on from JACEVL010001060.1 coordinate 118,057, forward strand.
CTTAAAACTAGTAAATGCATGCGGATATTTTACACACCTTTATTTATATCTTTTGAACATTATAATTAATCTCCCCAGATGGTGTGACTGTAATGCAGTCCATTCACACAATGCCGCTTGAAACTGAATAATACAACTGATCTCTCTTAACACCTTTCTACCTGATCTCAATCTGCCTATAAAAGAGCTGCGCATTATCCGCATTTGAATTTTCGCCACATGCTCATAATCTGGCGGTGTCAGTCCCAAGCCTGGAAAAGAGGAGGGAGACGCTAATAATCTTTTTATGACGAAGCGTCGTTAGACAGCTGCAGCCCCGCCTCATACACTCAACGATCATGTCAGCCACAAGGTGTCGTTACACACGGGATAATAAAAACGCGCTTTTTAGACACCCTTAAAACGCGTTGTACCGACGCTACATATAAGACAACGTTGCAAGCATTATTTAGCTGTAACCTTTGAATCTAAGACGTGAGGATTTATAATTCGTATCGTATCGTATTTAAGTATTTATAAAGCGCCTCTCGTAGGGTGAACCGTTCAGAAGTGCTAATTGGCCACAAGGTGTCGCTAAACAATTGAAAGTAATTCTGCTATTGTAATCGTAATTCCGAGTTTTCTACTTGGGTTAGTTACTGTTTAACGACAAAGACGATTAGAATCCCCTCCTCCTTTATCCAGACTCATGACTGGCACCCGCCTAGTACTAAACTGAAACTACTACTGCTGCTACACACCTTTTTAGCACATTCATCTGCGGCTATATAAACTACGCGTCAGTCGCGTTAATAATGTTCCGCCTTGGTGGCATTTCTTGAATTCTTCTTCTTCTTTTGGTGGAACTCAGATCTGCCTTGCTAGGCATTCGTACGATCAATTTCGCTTGGCGTTCATCACGTTTTCTGGCTCTTTCCTTCAGCCTTTAGGTTGCGATTATCTAATTCAATCGTCTAATTAATGGATCAATGGAATCCAGATTCAAATTTATATCGATATTATTATAGACGATCGATTCTTCAAACTTAGCCTTACAAAACGCTGAAACTGTTTAGCGACACATTGCCATTGCAACGATGACTAACGTCTCCCTTCTCCTTTCTCCAGGCTTGAGACTGGCACTACCAGCTTGGTTAGTTGTTGTTCAACGACACTGTGTCATGACAAAGATGATTAGCGTCGCCCTCCTCCTTTGTTTAGGCGTGGGACTGACGCTACCAAGGGTGGCGGAGTTTGCAGTTTACAGGTCAACATTTTGTTAATATGCAGTTTGATTCTTAATCGGCGTTTGATTACGGTAGAGTTTGGTCGAATAGTCTGAACAAAAATGGCGGATTGACTGCGCAATGTGCTATGTTTGATAATGGTAAGGGCTTCATCTAAAACTTTGTGAAGTCGAATGCCGTGCTGACTATGATAAGAGTTTGGTCAATTATTATGGGTCTAAAATGGTGGATTGAGTACAAAGTATGCCATCTTGGTTTCCAGGGTTCCAGTCATTCCTTTGACCGGTCGATGGGACTTCTAATGCAACCACCGAAGAAGCAAGAGAACCAAGGTTTTTCAATATATTTCAATATATTTCTTCGTTTTCGTATTTTCATTTCTTTGTAAACTTAATTGCTAACTCCAAATTTCGGAAGCGCTAATCTGAAACTATGCGCAGGGCACCAGCTTATTCACGAGCGCTGCGTCGTATGAGTCCTGGTGGAGTCTGGTTGCCAGAGAAACGGTAGACAGACAGAGAGAGACAGAGAGAGAGACAGAGACAGAGATACAGACAGAGAAAGACCGAGAGAGACAGTGAGATACAGACAGAGAGAGACCGAGAGACAGAGCCAGAGAGACACACAGAGAGAGTGACCAGAGAGACAGACAGACAGACAGACAGACAGACATAGACACACACAGAGACAGACAGAGAGAGACAGACAGACAGACAGAGAGACAGAGAGACCGAGAGACAGAGCGAGAGAGACACACAGAGAGAGACCAGAGAGAGACAGACAGACATAGACACACAGAGAGACAGACAGACAGAAAGACAGCGACACAGACAGATAGAGACAGACTTATGAAGAAGGAATTTTATTTCGTTTAATTAATTCCTTTCGCTTTCAAGAAGTCGATGTAATTTCTTTTCTGACGTGTTTGTGTGATTTGATTGACAGGTGTCGGTTGTCAAAAGAAATCCCAGGCAAATACTAAAATGTACGTACAAATGCATTTAATCTCATTATTAAAGAAATTCAATGATATCATTTATGATGATGATGATGACGATGAAGACTATGATGACGACGACATCGATTACAATGTTGTTGTTGTTGCTGATGATGATGATGATGATGATGATGAAGATGATGATGATGATGATGATGATGATGATGATGATGATGATGATGATGATGATGATGATGATGATGATGATGATGATGATGATGATGATGATGATGATGATGATGATGATGATGATGATGATGATGATGATCATGATGATGATGATGATGATGATGATGATCATGATGATGGCGACGACGACGATGATGATGATGACTTTGATGATAACCGTAATCATCATGATACCAATAATGACAGTGATGATAATGATGATGGTGTTGTTGCGATTGTTTGTGCAGTGTTTGGGATGAACTGATGAAAAACAATCGAAGCAGAACAAGTGGCAGCGAATCAAGCGACGACCTTAACAACAAGAAGATGGTTCTCAATCTCGTTCAGGTCTCGTTTCACAATATTTTTATTATTATTATTATTATTATTATTATTATTTTATTTTTTTTTATGCCCCGAGGTAAACATGATCCCTCAGGGACTTGAATATTACTATTGTAGATGGGGTTGTCTGGAAATGACCCTACTCGTCGTTGTCCTGGCTGGCGAAGGTGCCCCGAAATGCGATGGAGTTGAAGCGTTGTATCGTTAATGATATTATTATTATTATTATTATTATTATTATTATTATTATTATTATTATTATTATCATCATATTATTATCTTTATTATTATTATTATTATTATTATTATTATTATTATTATTATTATTATTATTATTATTATTATTATTATTATTATTATCATTATTATTATCGATATCCTCTGTTGGATCTGTCCAGAGTTCGCCGCTCGTCGGCTCCCGGCAGCCTTGACATGGTGCCCTGGAAAGCCACCGCGTTGAAGCGTTGGATCATGACCGATAGGCTTTGGAAGAGGAAGCTTGTTTCCCGAGTGTCACCGGTAGTCTTCGATAGTCGGCTTCCGGTCTCCGATAAGAAGTCGAGACCCTCTCTGTTGAAGGGACCGAAGGTTTCTATGGCGACAGGTACGAACGTGTATCTCCTTTCCAGCTCCGAGTACCTGACGTGCTTCCTTGCGGCGGCCATCTCTGCCGCCCCACCAGCCGCGGCCGCTGTCTCCGAAATGTATGAGGCCGCCACCGTGTCCACCACTGTCGCATCCCATAGTAAGGTCCGTCCACCACTCCACGGTATCAGGGTCTGCCCGTCCGGTCTTTTGCCATCCGATCTGGTCAGGCCGGACGGCTCTTTGACTGCCGGGATGCCAGCTCTGTTGAGGCTACGATGGATGAGGTCATTGATATTGCTGTGTCTCGCTTGTCGGCCGAACCCCAGTGAGCACGACAACCCATGTGTACCTCTAGACGAAACGGAAGTACCGCATGCGCATACGTGTGGCTCGCAAATGGCCACACCCAATCTCAGGCCAACCGCCACCCTTACGGCCTCGTCCTCCAGTCTGAGGCCGTGTGCAACGAGCGGGAGAGCATGAAGCCAATCCGATGCGTGCGGTGACTGTGAGGCTCTTAGTCTCGCTTGGTCGTAGGAGTCCTGTAGATTATCGTTAACAGCCGAAAAAACGGCGTTCAACAGCGGTCGATCCCAGTGTGACTGTTTGTGTCCTGTGGCGACCATCGGCTCCGGTACACCTGCGATCTGAAGCCAGGTAGTCCGCTCCGAGTCGTAAGCCGTGTCCGTGCCAACCGGTGTGGCTCCCAAGATGAGGGACTGGGTGGGGAGGGTGCCCGCGGCTGAAGCCAAGAAGGCGGGTAGTGCCAGCGATGACACCCTCCTAATTCCCAGTCCCCCCATCTTGATCGGTAGGGAAGCTTGCATCCATTGGTCGTCGGTCAGAGAAATATTCAAGATCCGCTCGATTCGATTATTATTATTATTATTATTATTATTATTATTATTATTATTATTATTATTATTATTATTTTTAAAAATAATTTTATTTATTTATTTTTTTAGTTATTTCCGCATATTCTGAACTTAATATAAGTTACAACTTAATAGACGAACGGGGGTTTTGGTTAACTATGGTGGCAGTGCGTCAATGGTATTTATAGCACTGGTGGAATTTGTTTTCGGGTGTCTAAAGTGATCTACGTATTTGCTGAAAAAACACCATCACTTTACGACAATTGTTTTTTTCTGTCTTCGTCATTGTTGTTACTCTTATTATATTTATTAATAATGTTATTATTATTATTATTGTTGTTGTTGTTGATTTTGTATGAGGCTATTTTTGCTCTGCTTAAACAATCCCCGACTGCCACGCCGTTTCTTTGTCAGCTTCAGGACCATTGCATGAGAGGCTCTTACACACCTCTTTTAAGCTAACTTTTTACCTATAATTTGCAGCATAAATGGCCAGTTTTAACTTCTGTGTATGCATCACACCAGTGCAACGCTGAGAACTGTCCAAAAATTATTAGAAACCTTGTTTAAGCGTAATACTTGCCCTATAATAAGTAAAAGGTACGAGCTACGCTTAAAAGAAGTGTGTTATTATCTTAAATAGTTTCTAGTCAACATTATTACACACCTTTTTAAAGCGTAGCTTTTCCATATAAGTAAAGGCGTTGCGCACGGAGAGCTGTTTAACGCTTTCCATTTCTATTTTACTTGTGTTCTAGAAACTATATCTCAGCCTCTGAGGTCCTAAGTAATAAAGGACGTTTTTTTAAAAGAGCTGCAATATGCTAAAATAATTTCTGTCAACGTCAATGGCTTTTGTTGCCACAAGATGTCGTCAAAGTCTCGATACCTCTGAGGCTTTGTCATGTAATGCACAGTGTCGTTAAGTATAAACTAACTAAAGTCTCTCAATCTCCCAATGGGAGGGCGACTTCATATTCTTAGCGTTTTATTATTATTATTATTATTATTATTATTATTATTATTATTATTATCATCGTCATCGTCATCGTCATCGTCATCGTCATCGTCATCGTCATCGTCATCATCATCATCATCATCATCATCATCATCATCATCATCATCATCATCATCATCATCATTATCATTACATCATCATTATCATTATCATTATCATCATCATTATCATCATCATCATCATCATCATCATCATCATCATCATCATTATAAGAATCGTCATCACCATCATCACGACTTAACTCTGTTGTTGATATTTTTGTTTTCAGATGTTTGAAAAGAAAGTCTGACCCGGTGACCTGTGGGTGACCTTTGAACCGTCACGTGACCTTTGAACAGGAAACTGACTTCGTCTTTCCAGACAATAGGAACTGCAGATGGAATAATTATGTTAAGCCAACAGAAAGCTCATGAATTGATTAATTGGATTTACTGAAACGACTTCTGACATTAACAACTATTGAACTACTTTACAATAGATTAATAACAAATCTAATAAGTGTAATTAGCCTAATAATAATTAGGTAGTTTTAATACTGACTCTAATCGTTATCATTATTCGCTTCTATAACAATAGTATTAGTATTAATAGTACTACTACTAATGATGATGATGATGATGATGATGATGATGATGATGATGATGATGATGATGATGATGATGATGATGATGATGATGATGATGATGATGATGATGATGACAATGATGACGACGACGACGACGATGTGATGATGATGACGATGACGATGATGACGATATTAATAATATTAATGATATTGATGATAATAGTGATAATAGGAATTGTTATGATAATTATAATACATGTACTGTTACAGTAGTGATAATAACCACAATTGTCATAGTCATTAAACCACTACAACTGCTACAGCTACTATCAGAACTGATAATTATAAAGTCAGAATTTGCGTGAGTGTACTATTAAAGCGTGTGATGAAGATGATGATGATGATAATAATAATAATAATAATAATAATAATAATAATAATAATAATAATAATAATAATAATAATAATAATAATAATAATAATAATAATAATAATTATATAATAATAATAATAATAATAATAATAATAATAATAATAATAATAATAATAATAATAATAATAATAATAATAATAATAATAATAATAATAATAAAGAAAGGGCGGCGGATTTGGCTGCCACAAGGAAACACACCAAATACGCAGATCTACAGAGGAGGTACACCTTCGTCCCTGTAGCCCTGGAGACCTTTGGCCCTCTCAACAGAGAGGGTCTCGCCTTCATCTTCGAGATGGGTCGCCGCCTGACGAAAATATCCGGAGACACCCGAGAGACAGGATTCATCCTCCAGCGCCTGTCGGTTACGGTCCAGCGTTTCAACGCGGTTGCCTTCCAGGGCACCATGTCGAGGTTGCCCGGCGCTGAGGAGCGACCACCTCAACAACACTAAGCCTTGCCGTGTTTTAACAATGACAATAATAATAATAATAATAATAATAATAATAATAATAATAATAATAATAATAATAATAATAATAATAATAATCGCATCTGGTATCCGGCTGGGCACTGCATTGTGCGAAAAACACACTTGCAAATGTGGTGCCATAGTAGAATCAAACGGCCATCATGGATTCTCTTGCATCAAAGGAGCGGGAAGACATCAACGGCATGGAATGATCAACGACGTGATTTGGCGGGCCTTCACCAGAGCCAAAATACCGGCCATCAAAGAGCCCAACGGCCTCTCCAGATCTGACGGCAAAAGGCCTGACGGAGTCACCATCATACCTTGGTACAGAGGGCGTTGCTTGGCGTGGGATGTTACGGTGCCAGACACTTTTGCTGCATCTTACGAGCATTTAACATCGCTAAACGCAGGTGCGGCAGCGGAAAAAGCAGCTCGCAATAAGGAATCCAAATATGCCGCTATCTCACAGTCCCATCATTTCGTACCTGTTGCAGTCGAAACTTCAGGAAGTTGGCATGCAGATTCACTGTCGTTTGTTCAGGAACTAGGAGGCAGGATCTTTGCAGCGACCGGCGACCAGCGTGAGACCAGTCATCTGCTGCAACGCCTATCGGTCGCCCTACAGATTGGAAACTCTCTGTCTGTTTTAGCCACCGCGGACTGCAACAACAGTAGCCCAGGACTGAATGACGGCTTATAAAATTATTGAAACAGCCATTTTTAATCAGTCTGTAATAAGTTTGTTGGTTTTATGAAGAAATAAATTTGTATAATAATAATAATAATAATAATAATAATAATAATAATAATAATAATAATAATAATAATAATAATAATAATAATAATAATAATAATAATAATAATAATTGATGAATTACACTCGCTCGCTCATTCACTCAATCACATAGTTTTCTCGTTTTCATCTGATTCGGCCAAAAGATCTTCTTCTGTACCTTTTCCTGATGCACCACAAATTGACTTATTATATTATAACCACAGTTTAACGTCGTCTTATGACATCAAAGGCCGTTGACGACATCACAAATTGACGTTTGACGATATGATCTTTTATTTTTATGGCACAACGTTAAAAGAGGTGTGCAAAGACAGCTATACTGTTCACAAGTTGTTTAATAAAAATTTAATGATAATAATAATAATATTCTTTATCTCATCTTTTATTTTTATCGCACAACATTAAAAGAGGTGTGCAACAGTGCAAAAGACAGCTAATACTGTTCAGAAGTTGTTTAATAAATAATAATAATAATAATAATAATTCTTTATTGAAACAATCCGGTTGACAAACGCAACCGTTTACAGTGTACAGTTATGCAATTGAAACAATTCACAAGAACACAAATGACAGAAGACATAAATCTTAACTACTAACAGAACAGACAGCCTGCAATACACGGCGCTAATAGCAGCCTACAAAGCATGTCCGCCCTACGGGACTCGAACTCGGTACCTCTCGCTTTCTATGCCAGTGTGTTATCGGGTTTGGAAGGCATTCCTTCAATCTACCATAACTGCTTTGTCATCCTTGTTCCCACCCATCTTCACTGCTTCAACTGTTTCGGCCTGAAGACGAAGGGTGGCGTATGATGCCTTGAACATTATTCAATAATTGTAATTATTCGCTGTAAGGGAGTTAGTGATGTGATCTCTAGGGCCAAGGTTCTTGACTAGACGAGCTGCAGTGTGGATAACAGAGGTAAGCGGTGAAAGGGTGGATTTTGGCAGACCACAGAGTATTGAGTTAAAGTAGTCAATCATTATTATTCAGGAATTACGTCATTATGTACTATTATTGCTACACTCTGAAAATCTTGGAGATATATTTTACGTCACAGTAGGAAAATCTTGGAGATAGTTTGACGTCACATATAGTAAAATCTTGGAGATAGTTTGACGTCACATATAGTAAAATCTTGGAGATAGTTTGACGTCACAATATGCAAATCTTGGAGATAGATATGCATGACGTCACAATAGAAAAATCTTTGAGATAGATTTGACGTCACAACAGGAGTCTCATTCCTACGACATCGAAAATAGAAATGACGTCGTTCTTCTTTTGTTCTTGCTTCAATCGGTCTTGACTCTTGATTACTGCAACCCGTTGGAGTCTGGCATTTCAAAAGACTGGATAAATAAGCTTTGAAAAGTCAGACACTTTGATGAGAAGAACGATAAAAAAATCTCCGATTCTTACATAACTATATTGAATGTCCACAAAGAAGCGATTGCGAAGTTAAAGTACGGTATCAAATATTCGAACAAATTAGTGAATGCACACAGTGGCGTCTCTGAAAATTTGTAAAGCGCCTCACAGTATGAGCTAATCAGCCTGGAAGCCCCGAGGGGAAAAATTTCTTTAAGCAGCAGTGCAGAGAAACTGTGAAAATGGCACGCTGTCCTACTATATCAGTCCTGCCATTGCTACGATCTCAGAGAAACATGATTGTGACGTCATAATAGATTTCTAAGTTAGAAATGACGTCACTAATCACCATTAGCAACCGTTTCATAGCAACGGCTCAGTTGATTCGCTGCGCGACGACATCTTGCGGCCAGGGAGTAACTTTGGAACGTTTGGGTTTGCTTATAAAAGTGAGAGAGAGAGAGAGAGAGAGAGAGAGAGAGAGAGAGAGAGAGAGAGAGAGAGAGAGAGAGAGAGAGAGAGACGCGGCGTCAACTTTGTCTATTCAATTACTTAACAATCGAGTGTGGAAGAGATAGTGCTATAGGGTTATTGAACCCTAATTATGAAGGCCTTCTTCGACCGAGAGGTTAATTAGGGCTAGGAATGCACTCCGCCAGCTACATATGGACGCACTCGTGGTCTTCCAAGTCGTAATTCAAATGCAAGAAAACACATTAAAAATCCTTTTCAGCGATATCTGCACAAATATTGGAGCCATTCTGAGCAAAGCATGCAGGTTCTTAAGGGTGCTAGTTTGACATAAGTTAGGGGTAGATTTAGAGTTAGACGCAAGGGATAGAGTTAGAGTTAGGGGTAGAGTCAGATCATGGGTTACAAATATGGATAGAGCTAAGTCCAGTTAGAGTTTGGGTTATTGTTAGGGCTTTATTACTGGTTTAAAACGAGATATAGCTATATTGCTGCCCTTGCAATAGCGGATTATTTTATCCTTTAAAAAAGTTAATCTGCTGATGCCGTCAACAGGACGTTGACGGCATCGGCAGATTAACTTTTTAAATGACTGATTGTTAATTAATTGTGCTGTTGTTGATTCAATAAACGGCTGATTGATTGATTGTCGGGGATAGAGCTATATGAATTAGGGATGGAGCTAACTCCAAAGATAGGGACAGAGTTAGGGTTACCCGGTTAAGTTTAGAAAACCCTCAAGTCCAACTATGGGCTCTTTTTGAAGCGTATTACATATGCAATCAGAGGCTGGTCGGAATGGCAAGGACAATGCAGATGTTAATAAAGAAAAGGTACCCACGAATTCAACATTATTTCATGCCTTAAATGACAGTTTCCTTTCACCCCACAAATCTGTCTATCGAACATAGATTCTGAAATCTGTCTTACAGCGAAATTAAAAATTATGAATAAATAATAATAATAGATTAACGTCAATAAAAAAAAGAAAGTGAGAGAGTGGCGTGAAAATGCTTTAACTCGTCACGTGGTCTTCAAACTCTACCTGTGGTGGTACCTGTGGTGGTGCCAGTCCGAAACCTTGAAAAAGGAGGGGCGACGCCGATCGTCTGTGTAATAAACAGGGTCGTTAAACAGAAACTATAGTTAACCTCTTAGTATCTTAGTCCATTCACTTGCATTATCCAGGATTGACTACTGTAACTCGATCAATACTCTGTGGTCTGCCAAAATCCACCCTTTCACCGCTTACCTCTGTTATCCACACTGCAGCTCGTCTAGTCAAGAATCTTGGCTGTAGAGATCACATCACCAACTCCCTTCAGCAATTAGCCAATTAGTAATTACACTGGTTACCCATTCAGGCTCGGATATCCTTTAAAATCTGTCTTTTCATGTTCAAAGTTATGTCAGGTTCTGCTCCTCCTTCCAGACCTTACTAGTCATCTTTAGTCACACTCTGTGCTGCTCTTGAGTCAAGACGTGGATTGCGATCAGCTTCGAAATTCGAAAAGAGACTTTGTTATCAAAAGAACAAAATCTACAATTTGGAAACAGAATGTTTGAAGTAGCTGGTCCAGCTGAATGGAACTCTTTACCAGAACCAATCCGAAGATCATCCTCAATTAATGTTTTTAAATCTAAACTTAAAACTGATCTCTTCTCTAAGTACTATGATTAACAAAGTAGGCCTACATTGTAACGCGTCCTATGATTAAGACTTTGTTGTATTAAGGCGCGTAATAAATACAAGTTGTAGGCCTAATGTATTGTTGTAGACTTATTATGTATAGACTTTCCTGTTGCGCGCTTTTGTGCAAGATTTGTGTTTTGTTTAAGCGCGTTATAAATAACAGTTTACCAAGGACAGCTCTCCGCCACTTTTCGCTTTCTGACAATGCCAGTCCCAAGCCTGGATAAACGAGGAGGGCAACGCTAATGGTCATTGTTACCACACAGCTAGTCGTTAAAAAGGAACACGCACAACTCTCAATTTATTCCCAGATCATTAGGCCTATATAAAAATATTTACTAGTTTATTCTAAAATCTTTTAATGAACTTTATTTATTCATTATCACTCATGTTAGCATTTCTGCGTTTTTGTCAGATAGTTTTTCTCAATAAACGAATATATAATAATAATAATAATAATAATAATAATAATAATAATAATAATATTATTATTATTATTATTATTAATAATAATATTATTAATATAATAATAATAATAATAATAATAATAATAATAATAATAATAATAATAATAATAATAATAATAATAATTGTTTGCGATGCATCCCTTGCCACGACCATCCGCAACTAGGAGTTTATGACGAGCTGCTGCGGAGAGGAATCGAGCGGATCTTGAATATTTCGGTGACCGACGACCAATGGATGCAAGCTTCCCTACCGATCAAGATGGGGGGACTGGGAATTAGGAGGGTGTCATCGCTGGCACTACCCGCCTTCTTGGCTTCGGCCGCGGGCATCCTCTCCACCCAGTCCCTCATCTTGGGAGCCACATCGGTTGGCTCGGACACGGCTTTCGACTCGGCGCGGACTACCTGGCTTCAGATCGCTGGTGTACCGGAGCCGATGGTCGCCCCAGGTCACAAACAGTCACACTGGGATAGACCGCTGTTGAAAGCCGTTTTCTCGGCTGTTAACGATCATCTACAGGACCCCTACGACCAAGCGAGACTAAAGGCCTCAAGGTCACCGCACGCCTCGGATTGGTTACATGCTCTCCCGCTTGTTGCACACGACCTCAGACTGGAGGACGAGGCCGTAAGGGTGGCGGTCGGTCTGCGATTGGGTGTGGCCATTTGCGAGCCGCACGTATGTGCATGCGGTACTTCCGTTTCCTCAAGAGGTACGCATGGGTCGTCATGCTCATTGGGATTCGGTCGACAAGCTAGGCACAGCAACATCAATGACCTCATCCATCGTAGCCTCAATAGAGCTGGCATCCCGGCAGTCAAAGAGCCGTCCGACCTGACCAGATCGGATGGCAAAAGACCGGACGGGCAGACCCTAATACCGTGGAGTGGTGGACGGACCTTACTATGGGATGCGACGGTGGTGGACACGGTGGCCGCCTCATACATTTCGGAGACAGCGGCCGCGGTTGGTGGGGCGGCAGAGATGGCCGCCGCAAGGAAACACGCCAGGTACTCGGAGCTGGAAAGGAGATACACCTTCGTTCCCGTCGCCATTGAAACCTTCGGTCCCTTCAACAGAGAGGGCCTCGCCTTCTTATCGGAGACCGGAAGCCGACTGTCGAAGACTACCGGTGACATGCGCGAAACAAGCTTCCTCTTCCAAGGCCTATTCGGTCATGATCCAACGCTTCAACGCGGTGGCTTTCCAGGGCACCATGTCAAGGCTGCCGGGAGTCGACGAGCGGCGAACTCTGGACAGATCCAACAGAGGATATCGATAATAGAGCTACTTTTAGCCAACACTCCATAATAATTATAATAATTATAATAATGATAATAATAATAATAATAATAATAATAATAATAATAATAATAATAATAATAATAATAATAATAATAATAATAATAATAATAATAATAATATTATTATAGACGTAACCGTTCCAGATGTTCATTTTTTATTGCTCCGGACGATTGCTATAATAATAATAATAATAATAATAATAATAATAATAATAATAATAATAATAATAATAATAATAATAATAATAATAATAATAATAATAATAATAATAATAATAATCCGCCAATTGCTCTCTGAGATCTGCTGAGATGATTTTTCAGACAATTAATGTCAATAATAATAATAATAATAATAATAATAATAATAATAATAATAATAATAATAATAATAATAATAATAATAATAATAATAATAAAAATAATAAAAATAATAAAAATAATAATAATAATAATAATAATAATAACAATAATAATAATAATAATAATAATAATAATAATAATAATAATAATTATCGGGGGCCCGATAACGCATTGGATAACACACTGGCATAGAGAGCGAGAGGTACCGAGATCGACACCGTAGGCGGACATGCTTTGTAGGCTGCTATTAGCGCCGTGTATTGCAGGTTGTCTGTTCTGTTAGTATTTAACATTTGTGTCGTATAATTATTCGTTTTATTGATAAAAACAATCTGACAAAAACGCAGAAATGCTTACATGAGTGATAATGGATAATAAGTAATAGAAAATTTTAAGATAAACTAATAAATATTTTAATAAGTAAGTAATTTATTATAGCCTTTAATACTCCATTAGCAAATGCACAATGGGTTATAGCAGTGTTTCTTAAATAGTGTTCGACCAGAACCCCTGGGGTTCGGTGAGCCAGTGCCAGGGGTTCGGCAGAGGTCCTCTGAAATATATACGTATCCAGGGTCAGTGAGTGTGAGTGAAAAATCAAGACCAATTACTGTTCATCTAAGACTTCGATGAACAGCACTTGGTCTTGATTTACAAGCATACACATTTTGTTGGTACGGTTAGTTAACTGTTAGTAGTTCATGTATTGAATGTATCACATTTTGGTACAATTTTTATTTCCTTTTGTGCCCATTAGTTAAAAAATTATTGCTCAAACTTGAGGGGTTCGGTGAGTGGTCATGGATTTCTCTTGGGGTTCGGCTCCCTTGAAAAGGTTAAGAACCACTGGGTTATAGAGATTGAATAGAAAATAAAACACAGAAGTAATAATAAGGTATAGTAAATATAACGTAATCATAAAGTAGCGGCAGCCATAAACAGGCGCCCATTGCAATCCTCGTGTAGGACTACTACTAGGAAGCAACCTGGAAGGCGCCATCCGTCAGGTTGATAGTGTTAAGTGTTAGAGGTAATGGTGTTCATGGGTCATCGGTTGATGCTGCAAAGGTGTCGTATTCGAGATGTTATATATATTGTCCAATGTTGTGGGCCTGTGGAGAAGCACTTAGAAAAAGCCTCTGTTCGCTTTCAACACACACCCACACACACACAGAACATGAAGGCGGCCATGAAGTGAACGATCGTAGGTCTTAGAATCGTCCAAAAAGGCGTAAATCCATCCACATGGGTGGCTCTGCAGGCATTACAGAATCCGAATTGGTCGAAAAATATCCTCGAAAGATTGTGTTGATTGAAGTAATCTTTATTTTATGTCGTCTGTCATTTGTGTTCTTGTGAATTGTTTCAATTGCATAACTGTACACTGTAACTGGTTGCGGTTTGTCAACCGGATTGTTTCAATAAAGAATATTATTAATAATAATTATATAAAAATCAAGGCTCTACACAAATTTTGAAAAATTACCGCCGTTCCTTAACCTGACCTACTTTCATCCAATAACAGTCAGTCTCTGTCGTCAACTGTTTAGCCTGACCTTATATCACCCAATGAGATTCATTAATACAAACATCATTACGTCACGAATAATAACTAGTTGGCTAATTGGTTACTTCTCTAACTTACGAACGGTCGGTGAATTTAATCAAAATGTCTGCTATAATCGCTTTTCTAGCTTGTAACTAGTAATTTAATATCCAGATTTGTGGTTCTTTATTCCACGGACGAATTTGTAACGTGCCTTACTGTATTTAAGTAGGCCTACAGCAAACTACCGAATCTAGTAGGATCACGTTGCTTGGAATCAACCCTTGCCCCCCCGTTGTAGTTGGTGTTTATAGGTTTTTGTGGTGTAATTTCTTCCCTTTAACTCCGCCACTGTTCGCTTTCTGACAGTGCCAGTCCCAAGCCTGGATAAAGGAGGAGGGCGACGCTAATGGTCTTTGTTACCATACAGCTAGTCGTTAAAAAGGAAATACACATACACACAATTTCTTCCCTTGCACGAATTAATGCAATTCTATTAATTAATTAATTCAAGGTCCGGTTTGGGCCGGATGGATTTTGTAGTTGCAATCTCTGACTTAAAAACAGTTAAAGAAATGCAATCGCATTTTAAAATATGCAGATGATTGCTACCTCGCTGTCCCCCGCATCAAGTATCACCACAACTGAGATGGAATTTGTGTGTGGGCACATGGTTGCAACCTCACCCTTAATTGAATCAAGTCCAGTGATAATTCTTACACGCCCTCGGGGTACCCATAACCGTGAGATTCCCATGTTTGACAACCTGACTCAGAAATGCTTCCTTGTGGGGATGCTATACAAATAAACAATGTTTTCCCTTGTTCAGTCTATTTAAGCTCTTCATTTTCCCTCTATACAAATAAACAGTGTTTTCCCTTGTTCAGTCTATTTAAGTTCTTCATTTTCCCTCTATGACTGTCGCCCTAACTATAGTTTAACACCCCTCCTTAACGACTACAAGGCAAATATTGGTCTTTATCCACTGTGAACTGTCCAGTCTTTACAGCTTCCAAAGGTTTTGTCAGAAGGTCTGCAATCATTCTTTCACTGGGGCAGGATTTCACTTCCAGTTCTTTAGATTTGCAAAGATCCCGAACAGAATGGTACTTTGTTGCAATGTGCTTTGTTCTATATGACTTGCCTTTTCATTCTGCAACAGCTTTTGTACCTTTTTCATAACCGATAAATACTAACTTTCTGGCTTTATCGTCCAGCTTCTGTCTTCTCTCGGATGGTACTGCAACATAAGCTGTTGAACCGAATCTCTTTACATAACTTAAGTCTGGTTTTCTTAAATTATTCCATCCTTCATATGGAGTTGTCTCCTTCCCATCTACTGGTAATCTGTTCTGCAGATGGTTGGCTGTAATTATTGCTTTGCCCCAAAATTTCATCTATAGGCAATCCAGAGTCCTTTAACATACGCCTCACTCACTCCATCACTCACTTGCTCAATCAATCAATCACTTTCACGCACTCTCTCGCTCACTGACTCACTGACTTATTCACTCGAACACTCACTAACTCATTCACTTACTCGCTCACTCACTCACGCACTCACTTGCATTCACTTGCATTCATTCTGTCACTCTATCACTCGTTCATTCTCAGTCACTCACTCACTTACATTCAATTACAAGCTCACTCACTCAATCTCTCTCTCACCAACTCTCTCTCTTACTCTTTAGCAATCACTCACTCACTCATTCACTGACTCACTCACAGCCTCACTCACTCAATTACTCGGTAACTTATACTCACTCACTCATTCAGTCAATCAATCAATCAATCAATCACTGACTCTCTTATAAGCGATTCAGGGAGCAAGCTGTTTCTTGCTAAGCCTTTTTCAGTTTCTGCAATGTTATGTAATTAGTATTATAATATCGCCTGCATCAGTCTCAGTGCACCTTTATGTTATTGTAGTTTGAGCAAGATGGAGAAAGACCGTGCGTTCGACTCCAGGATCGTTGACAATGCTCAAATCGCGTCTCGCCCAAAGCGACGGGTGCACTTCACAGACGATGAAAGGTATTACATGTCTACTTTGTCAATAATGCATGTTTACACATACCATTCAGTTACTTATGGTTATAATTATTGTATAAGTAATCAGTATGAATTACTTACTACTAGGCGTACATTAAACTATCCCTAGCTAAACTGAAAATGACGCCAGGATGGAGGAGGATTACAGCAAACTGAAGGAAAGAGCCAGAAAACGTGATGAATGGCGAAATTGGACGTACGAACCTGCCTAGCAAGGCAGAGAACCAAACCAATAAGAGGCCTACATTATCTACCCTAAGCTCAGAGGCGGCCTTTGACAGTTTTATGCTATAGGCCGATTTCGACAAAGCCAAAAATGCAGCCCATTACTCATAAATGGTGATTAATTATTGAATTTGTGGCCGCTATTTCTGAGTATAATTGTTATGATTTTAATGAATATAGGCATTTACTAAATCAATTCATGTTCTGAAATAAAGTTAGTTTTAACGAAGAGCATTTTGATAATTATAACGATAAATTAGACATATTTTGACGAAGGAAGTAGGTATGGTCTGTACGGATAGAGGCTGGATAGATGGATTGTCGAACAGAGGGGTTGATGGATATTGGGGCGGAGGGACGGTGCCCTGGTTGGCTGACTGGATTTGCTGAATGTTTAATGCAGCAACCGTTTTTTGTTCTAGATCTGCAGCCCAAACTGTCGGCGGCGCTGCTGAATTTGATGAAGATGGAAGTGTCATGATGGGAGACTCTGAACATCAATCGACAGATGTTCAGCGACATGGAATGATGGTGGAAGACGTGATACGTGGAAATTTTTCTAAACTGGAAGCCAGTCAAGGGTTCAGGGATGAAAAGCGCTTCAAGAAAGCTACTACAGAGGAAGTGCAAGGAGGTGTCCCGATGCGAGACTTTTTTGGACTTCGATCGAGGAATGTTCAGCGACCTGGAATGACAGAAGATAAGGAACATGGAAATATTTCGAAACTGGAAGCCAGTCAAGGATTGAGGGATGAAAAGCGCTTCAGGAAAGCTACTACAGAGGAAGTGCAAGGAGGTGTCCCGATGCAAGACTTTTTTGGACTTCGATCGAGGAATGTTCAGCGACCTGGAATGACAGAAGATAAGGAACATGGAAATATTTCGAAACTGGAAGCCAGTCAAGGATTGAGGGACGAAAAGCGCTTCAGGAAAGCTACTACAGAGGAAGTGCAAGGAGGTGTCCCGATGCGAGACTTTTTTGGACTTCGATCGAGGAATGTTCAGCGACCTGGAATGACAGAAGATAAGGAACATGGAAATATTTCGAAACTGGAAGCCAGTCAAGGATTGAGGGATGAAAAGCGCTTCAGGAAAGCTACTACAGAGGAAGTGCAAGGAGGTGTCCCGATGCGAGACTTTTTTGGACTTCGATCGAGGAATGTTCAGCGACCTGGAATGACAGAAGATAAGGAACATGGAAATATTTCGAAACTGGAAGCCAGTCAAGGATTGAGGGATGAAAAGCGCTTCAGGAAAGCTACTACAGAGGAAGTGCAAGGAAACACTCTATGGAGAGAGGTTGGTCATGAATTTGAAGATGTGCAGCGATTCAGATGTGCAATTGTTATTATCATTTTTATTATTATTGTTATTGTTGTTATTATTATTATTAGTTGTGGTGGTAGTATAGTTGTTGTTGTTGTTGTTGCTGTTGCTGTTGTTGTGAAGTTCGTGACTGATAATGATCAAAATTAAGATTCTATTAGCCTAATTTGACTTTTTGTGTGCTTGTAACATTTGTAAAATGCACCATTTAAGATCTAGTTTTGACAAAAATTTCTGGTGATGGGCTCATCGAGCCTCCTCTCAGTTTTCTCTCCCTTTTTGCTCAGGCGCCTTCGGCACCCTGGTCCACCATTTGCTGGAAAATGTTGCCACTAGCCCGCCATATAAAAAGGTTTGACACTCCTGGGCCATAACACAACAAAGCAGGTTATAAGCAGATAAAGGCAAATTTAGCTGATAAAAATTATGAGTGATGAGTGATTTGGGTGTGACTCCATCTGGAGCCAGGACTTGCAGTTCATGCAATGGACGATAACGATATTTACCACATCACAGCTTTCATCATCGTCGTCTTCATTATCCAAATCTTTAATTTGTGACTAAGTGTTGGTTTTGTCGTTGTTATTCTGTACAGAGGAAGAGCAGCTGATCCGTCAACGAGCGACTGAGTCAAGTGTCGACCCTGGGTCGCATCTTCAGCGTCGAAGCTCCCGAGTTGTTTTCAGAGAAGAGCTAGACTGAAATATATGCTCGAATTGTTTTTAGTTCATGTTTACTTTATGTAGAAGAGAACATTAGTTATTGATGTGTTCCACTGATGTGTTCTTTCAAGGAGAATGACTTGAAAAGCAGGACGAAAAATGTGGTCCAGTCATAAAACCTGTGTTAATATTTTACATGTATGTAGAAGAGAACAATGGCCATTGTTGTGTGCCGCTAATGTGTTCTATATATGTCTATATCTGACATTATCTATTCTATTCTACTTGCGGACTTATAAAGCGCCTCTCACAGTAGGCTACAATCTAATCAGAGGCGCTTCCAGTGTGAAGGGCCCTCGAAAAAAGAAAAGTCTTAAGAGAACGAGCAGAAACAGTAGTGCCCCAGTTAACAGCACAGCTCGAGTTATAGCAGGAAGGTCATTTCAGCGCTCGTGAATAAGCTGGTGCCCTGCGCTTGGCTTTCCAGTGGCGCTTTAGAAGTTTGGAGAATACGATTACGATTCTACAGCAAAGGGCCAACAGAGGCATAGGCACGATGCAGTGCTTTGGCAGTCCAAGACCGAGGTACTAGAACAGTGCTTTCACAAACACCTCCCTAAACTGAATTCTTCCTCCGCTCTTTCTCTTGATTTAAACTTTGAATCCATCTGGCCTTAGATTTAGATCTTGTCTTGGTTAACTTGTATGCAAGCACCACAAATTTATTCCTATGGCTAGGTTTGAACACGGGGATCAAACACTTGCCACGGAAGAAATTTACTCCCAAGATATCCGATTACCTGATTCCTTAAGCGACCTGTTCTATAATCAATACACTGTCAGTGGAAAGATGAGACGGCGAGGGAGAGAACTGACAACCTGCCCTCGTATGCTGAGGCTAAGAAATTACGCCAACGTTTGTCGTTCATTAAGAAACAAATGGACACGATTTAAAATATTTTCCAAAGACTTAATTTATAGTCAGAACGAAACGTTAAGAAGAGGTGTCTAAATCGTAAAAATTATTCACAGTGCCCATCACATACAGCAGTTGCAACCATCGTTACCGAGCTATGTGTCGCCCATTTTGTTTTTCTTTAGGCATCACACGGTAAATATACCCGAGTGTGAAAATAGTCTGAAGGACATACTTAAAAGAGGTGTCCAAATATCAATTCAATTTCTAAACATACGATAAGTTATGGTTTAATGACGTCGTGTCATTCAAAGATGACTCGGTCTGTCTGCCTGTCTCACTCACTCACTCACTCACTCACTCACTCACTCACTCACTCACTCACTCACTCACTCACTCACTCACTCACTCACTCACTCACTCACTCACTCACTCACTCACTCACTCACTCACTCACTCACTCACTCACTCACTCACTCACTCACTCACTCACTCACTCACTCACTCACTCACTCACTCACTCACTCACTCACTCACTCACTCACTCACTCACTGAGTCTGTCCTTTACAAGGACTATAGAGTGTCTGAAACGATATGTATTCAAATAAATTCATTCTATCAATCTCCTATAATAGTTAAAAAAATTGGTTATCGTATCGTATCTAAAGATTTATATAGCGCCTCTCTCAGAATAACTATTCAGAAGCGCTCTCAGCACGAAAACCCCGGGGAAAAGAAACGTCTTTAAAGAACGAGAGACCAAAGAGGAAAAACTAGTCATTAGTTTAGCCCTGAATGAGGGGAAGGTCATTCCAAGTAGAGGAATCAACCACAGCAAATGCCCGGTTAGTTGTTGTTATTTAACGACATTGTGCGTTAACAAATATGATAAGCGTCGCCCTCCTCCCTTTTTAAGGCTTGGGACTGTCGCTACCACAGGTAGATTGGCGTTGGAGTTTTTAAATCAATTCAAACTACGGAACATGCGACGGATAGAGTAAATTATGTAAATGAAATCTATCCATCTTATATAACGTTGTTTATATCCTTAAAGGAGGTGTGTAATCTCAGCACACATTCGCGTCTATCTATTGGAATTGGAGTGTTTTCAGACACTCGTAAGTGTAGAGAAAGCTGTTTATAGAAGAACTAATTGAATTGATAAAATGCAAATTATATTGTCGTCACACGCCAAAGCCGTGCTGAGAATGCACAATACATTTAATAATAAATTGTTATAAATATTAAAGGTCAGTCCTTTAACTGCGCGCCTCAAATGGATAACAACTTAGACACCTCTTTTAAGTACTACAATCACCATACAAGATCGGCGTTTAACTGTTAAATTTCGATGTTAACAGTTGCAAGTCAAATAAATTGTCCAAATAAATCGCAATTAATTAATCTATAATCATTGCATTGCCGCTCATGTTTTAACGTCAATTTCTTCCATCCTCACTGCCGCAATTCGCAGTAGCCTGGTATTTCAAAATTCTAACCAGGCTTGAAAGAGTTCAAATGAGTCCAAAGCACTTTGGGTAAGAAATATATGTAATAGGAGCAAGCATCCCCGATCCTTAAATAATTGCTTTGTGTAAAAAGCGATCAGCACATGTAATTTTAAGTGACGGAACTAAAGAATCACTTATCCACTCAAACATTCGCTCATTGCCACTCACACATACTCACCCCCTCACACGCTCACTTTATCACTCAGCCATTTACTCACTCACTAACTCATTCACACACACACACTCACTCACTCACTCACTCACTCACTCACTCACTCACTCACTCACTCACTCACTCACTCACTCACTCACTCACTCACTCACTCACTCACTCACTCACTCACTCACTCACTCACTCACTCACTCACCTCACTCACTCACTCACTCACTCACTCACTCACTCACTCACTCACTCACTCACTCACTCACTCACTCACTCACTTGTTGGCTCTCTCTCTGTCTTGATTGCAATCAGACCGGCTGGATGGATAATTTTTCTGCAGCTATTAAGCTCCACTATCTAATGACCAGGTGTCAATCGATGGCGCTGAGCAATTGTGAATGAAGGAATTGCTCATTGTCCCTACACAGTAGCCGTCTCAGAGGAGGAGGATCGAACCCATTCTCTCCGCGTTACGATGCGAGCACTCAGCCTCATATTTTATCTCGTAAATCAATATTTCGCGAACCAATCTTATAAATTATAGCATCTGTTGACAACGTTTTAAAGGTGTCTAAAGAGCCGTCTCAGTGGAGGAGGATAGAACGTACTCTACGCTTTACCAGGGAGCCGCTGCAATGAAGGTTGACAACGACCTTACCTTACTGAAGTTTAATGGCAAGTGATAGGAATTGACTAGAAAAATCCATGTTTCGAGCTTATATAGTATCGGTTTGGAATTTTTTGAGGTGTCTAAAAAGGCTCTCTAGCCAATCGGCCAAACTTTAATTATCCAAGGCCTAAGCATAAGTTTTCATATAATCTGGATTATAGAAACGTGCTTATATAGCAACGGTGCATATCGTTTTAAAGGTGTCTAAGGAGAGAAGTCTAAACAATCGGCCTAAGTATCGTGTTGTATAACATTTATGGACAGGACATAACATATAACAAATGAAGAAGTGATGGGAATAATTGGGAGAAGAAAGAGTCCTTATACGCACAATAAGAGAGAGGCAAAGGAAATGGATCGGGCACACGCTGAGAGGAGACTCACTACTAAGAACGGTCATTGAAGGAAAAATGGAGGGGAGGAAGACAAGAGGAAGACCAAGACAGATGATGCTGGATTGGATGATGACAAACGGTTACAGGAAACTGAAAGAAGAGGCCCAACAAAGAGAGGAGTGGCGACGTCGGACATTTGAACCTGCCTAAGAGGCAGAGAACCACAAGAAGAAGAACTGTGATAACAGAGATCATTAGCGTCGCCCCCGCCTTTATCCAGGCTTGGGACTATCATTCCTGCCATTGCTACAATCTCAGAATCGCAGAGAAACGCGATTGTCACGTCATAATAGATTTCTAAATTATAAATGACGTCACTTATCACCATTATCAACGGTTTCATAGCAACGGCTCTGTTGATTCGCTGCGCGGCGAGACATCTTTCGGCCAGGAAGTAACTTTGGAACGTTTGGCTTTGCTTATAAAAGTCCTGCGCTTACATGCAGTTGAAGTCGGACACCTGTTCACGGTCTGAGAGAGAGAGAGCGAGATACGGCGTCAACTTTGTCTTTTCATTTACTTAACAACCGAGTGTGGAAGAGATAGGGTTATAAGGTTAGGGTTATTGTACGTTGGTCGAGTGGTTAGGACTAGGAATACACTTCGTCAGCTAGCTGAGCTAGATAAGGACTCACTCGTGGTCTACCCATGTCGTTTTCAAGTTCACGAAAATAACAGATTAATATTAAAGTTCTTTTCAAAGACAGTGCGAAAAATTTGAGACAATTCTGACCGTGCAAGTTCTTAAGGGTCCTAGTTTGAAGTAAGTTAGGGATAATTTGTTCATAATAAGTTAGGGGTAGGTTTAGAGATTGTGGGTGGTATGTTCGGTGCCTTGTAACTGGAGAGTTGCAGGTTCGAATCTACCTTAAGCACATCTTCAGCGTTATAGCTGTTCAAAATAAGTTTGGGATAGGTCCTAGACTAAGAGATAGAGTTAGGGTTGGAGCTCACATCATACACGCTAGGGACAGAGGAAGAAGAACAAGAACAAGAAGAACAAGAAGAGAAGAATAACAAGAAGAATAACAAGAAGAGGAAGAACAAGAAGAAGAACAAGAAGACGAAGAAGAAGAACAAGAAGAAGAACAAGAACGAGAAGAACAACAACAAGAAGAAGAACAGGAAAGGAAGAAAAAGAAGAAGAAAAAGAAGAAGAACAAGAAGAAGAACGACGACGACAACAACAACAAGAAGAACAAGAAGAAGCTCGAGCTAGAGATAGAGATAGAGTTAGAATAAGGCCTAGAGTTAGGGATGGAGCTAACTCCAAGCTAGGGTTAGAGTAAGGGTAATTGTTAGAAGACCCTCCATATCCAGTATGGGCTCGTTTGGAAACGCATCTACATGTGTAATAGAGGCCGGAAGAATTGTCGATGAAAATGCACGTGGTCGATAGCGAAAAGGACTCACGAACTCAACTCTATGTCACTCCCTAAATTGACTTATTGCCACTTCACCCCCCACAAATTTCTCTGCCTATAATATATATTCATTTCAGTCCTGAATTTCTGTCTATGTAACTCCGCCACTGTTCGCTTTCTGACAGTGCCAGTCCCAAGCCTGGATAAAGGAGGAGGGCGACGCTAATTGTCTTTGTTACCACGCAGCTAGTCGTCAAATAGGAAATACACACATCGGTCTATGAATATCGGTACAGAATAATAATGAACAAATATTATGGAATATATAATAGATTAACCGCTATGATCGAAAGGCTCACAGTATACTGTCAGCCTTTCGATCTTATAAGTGAGCGAGAGGCGTAACTTGGAAGACCCTCTTCTGTGTAATGTAATGTAATGTAATGTGATTTGTAACTTCTATTACGCCGGTGTCGAATGCACAAGGCATCAACCGATGGCACATCAAAATCAAGCAGTAATCAGGTCAGTATCCAGAAGATCCGTTTGGGAACAATCTATAAAAAGATACTTTGCGTGCTTATATATCATCGGCTGGCAACGTTTTTGAGGTGTCTAAAAAGAGCGCTATAACTAAGATACGTGATCAGCTGCAGTTGACCGGCTAACTAACTTTAAATCAGCAACCCCTCAGCCACGTGGTCTTCACACTCCGCTACTACCCTGCCTGTTGTAGTGCCAGTCCTAAGCCTGAAGAAAGGAGTAGGGCGACGCTTATCATACTTGTTTAGACACAGAGTCGTTAAACAGCAACTTAACAACCTCTGCAGTTCATTTGCTTCGGCAAATGAGTCTTTCCCGTGACCTGGATTCATTAACTTCATCAACCAATCACTCGTTCTTGTTTTGACCTCATTTCCATTCCACTGATTGCTGCAAAAGCTTAATAGAGTCCAAAGCACTTTACTTAAGACATAGGCCTATACGAAGTGCGATCACATATTCTATTCTATACTATTCTATTCTATATTCTATTCCATTCCATTCTATTCCATTCTATTCTATTCTATTCTATTCTATTCTATTCTATTCTATTCTATTCCATTCTATTCTATTCTATTCTATTCTATTCTATTCTATTCTATTCTATTTACGGACTTGAAAAGCGCTCTTACAGTACAAACCTAATCAGAGGCGTTTCCAGTGCGAAGGGCCCCTCGAAAAAAAGAAGAAGTGTTAAAAGAACGAGCAGAAACAGTAGAAAAGATCATAGCAGTAGTTCATCCCTTAAGGGCGTTCCTTGTTACCATCTTGATAAACTGAATCAAATTCTGTAAAATAACTTGATTGATGGTTACAATAAAGTTTGATTGATTGATTGATTGGTTGGTTGATTGATTGGTTGGTTGGTTGGTTGGGTGGTTGGTTGATTGATTGATTGGTTGGTTGGTTGGTTGTTTGATTGATTGATTGATTGATTGATTGATTGATTGATTGATTGATTGATTGATTGATTGATTGATTGATTGATTGATTGATTGATTGATTGATTGATTGATTGATCGATCGATCGATCATCGATCGATCGATCGATCGATCGATCGATCGATCTCGATCGATCGATTGATTGATTGATTGACTGATTGATCGATTCGATTGATTGATTGATTGATTGATTGATTGATTGATTGATTGATTGATTGATTGATTGATTGATTGATTGATTGATTGATAGCAGGAAAGTTTCATTCCTCTGTTCTGAAAAACTTAAATTGATCAGCAAATGTAATTATTTTAAGTTTAAAATTGGTCACTCTTATTCAAACCTACTCACTCTCTCACTCACTTCCTAACGTGCTCGCACTCTCCCTCACTTAACTACTCACTCATGCACACACTCTCACTCAGCTACTCGCTCACCCTTTGACTCGCTAACTCACTCATCCACCCACTCACTAACTCACTTCTTTGTCTGTCAGTCTATCTGTCTGTGTGTCTGTCTGTGTGTCTGTCTGTCTGTCTGTGTGTGTCTGTCTGCCAGCCTGCCCGCCCGCCTGTCTGTCTGACTGCCTGCCTGCCTGTCTGTCTGTCTGTCTGTCTGTCTGTCTGTCTGTCTGTCTGTCTGTCTGTCTGTCTCTCTGTCTGTCTGTCTGTCTGTCAAATTTTCTAATGCTTTGTTTACCTACTGTTAGCGTCCCCTCCTTAATAATTGTACAACAAACGCAAGTGAAAATTATTGTGGCAAAGCCTATTTATTTGCTGAAAGAACTGCTTAAAAGAGGTGTTTTAGATATCTGCAGGAAATCGTAGTGAAGTCCTGAGTTTACCGACATATTGTGCCTGGCGTAGGTCGTTGGAGTAGATCTTATCGTACATCATAGGCCTGAAATTAATAACAGTATTGGATGCCAAGACTCTAACGACATCTTTAGGTATTATTAAAGTCCTTGACCTGAATAGGTAAATGTCCCTTTCTGTTATTATACAGCTGATTTTGGATTGGATCCAGAGTTTAACGGCAGCTTATGACAACATAGGCCGTTTCCGCCGACAAAGATTCAGAAGTAGTTTTTGGCATATTACAGCTCTTATTACAGCTGATTTTTCTTACTTAATATCGTTTATTTAACGACGCCGTCATTTTTCAAACTGTAATGGTAGATATATACCTGGACATGCCATCTTAAGAGTGGTGTCTAAAAATCTATAGAATATCATAAGTATGCTAAAAAACAATCCATTGTTAGGTCTAATCTATCGTTACGCAGTTGACATCCATTTATGATACTTCAAAGCAAGCAACACGAGATTTTACTAAGGACTGGAAAAATTAAAATGCCCTATTACACACCTTTACAAAGTCTGTCACAAAATCTATATAAATCACGGCAGTTGAAATTAAACACCCTTTTAATGTTTCACACCGAAGTTATATAGTTTTCGCCGCCCGATTGTTGACCGCTAGAGGTAAATGAATCGTTCGTGCATTGCACCTCCGTGCTTTGTGCCAGTCTCAGTGCCAGTCCCAAGCCTGGAAGAAGGAGGAGGGCGACTAGTCCAAAAGAAGAAGTTGACCGCTGTTGAATAATTGGGCGAAAGTCAGGTAAAGTAAGGTCACAAGATGTCGTTAAACACAGAAAGCTATCACAGAGCTCTGTGGTGGTGCCAGTCCCTAGACCAAACGAAGGAGGGCGATGTGAGACGGAAACGCTATGACAGTTACATTCTCATTCCAGCTATAACCACCACTGTCTGTGAATTTGAAAATGTTGCCAATTGGGCAATTACTTCAGTTATTTAAGTAAGTAAGTAAGTAAGTAAGTATATTCTTTAATAAAACCAATTGCATATCCGCACTCTGGTGTACATACATCTTAACAACAATCAACAGTTAATGTCAATACGAGTACAACATTCTAACAATAAACGTCTTTCGCTGTAAATTATCTGCAAGAGGTACACAATGGTCGTGCGATCGCGGTCGCAGGGTATATTGTTGGGGCTTTTTTGGTGGAAGTAAACTATGCAGTACGTGGCCCTGGTTCATCAGGACCGCAGAGAAAAGACGGGTGTCAGCTTCAAGACAAAGTCGCTCAAATTTTGGGTAGTCTTCAAGAAGATACCGGAGGCGGATTATATCTTGTTTATTACTGATTGAAGTCGGCATCTATCCTGTTGTGCTTGCAATCTTAAACTCAACAGCTATAGATCTAGGCGACCGCGGTCTAAGTTACTTGATCTCCCTCCCCCTATACCAGGAATTGGTCGGGCGTCGGAGTCTCTTATTCCAGAGGTAACCACTACGGATAGGCTTAGTTTTGACCCCAGCGTTTATCATAGGTGGCTCCACATTGGGCTATTTACCCACACGACTACATACATGTCATGTAACAGATGTTGAGCTGGTTATCCGTTTGGCTAGCTATATATCTGGCTGTCTATCAGACACGCTGGACTATTATTTATAGAGTTATTAAGCGCCTCTATCTAATGACGAAGCATCAATCGATTGCGCTGATCCATTGTAAGTGAAGGACTTGCTCAAGGTCTTTACACAGTAACCGTCTCGAATCCGTACTCTCCGCGTTACAAGGTGAAAACTGTCACTGATTGATTTTAATAAATCATCCACCGCATTCCATCCTTATATTGCATCGATTAGCACACAGTTTTAAAGGTGTCTAAATAAACCGTCTCAGCGGAACATGGGTTGAACCCGTTCGCGTTACTAGGCAACCGCTCTAATCAATCCGCAGAAGATTTTTTCCAGCCTTTAGCGACATCTTGTTGCTGCCGTGAAGGTTGACACCGTACGTTACTGAATTAAAATGCAAGTGGTTGGAACTTACTAGAAAATAATAAAGTTTGCGTGCTTATATAACATCGGCTGGCAACGTTTTTGAGGTGTCTAAAAAGAGCGCTATCGGTCAAAGGATCCCAGACTTCAGCATAACTTGTCATATGTGTATTCGAGAACTTCCCATCTCGTCTCCTGCTTATATAGCAACGGTGTATAACGTTTTAAAGGTGTCTAAATAATCGGCCTCGTGCGAATTATAGCAATGGGATAAAGTATCCAAGACCTGAGCGTAACGCGTTGTATATCTGGATTATACAATACAATACAATACAATTAGACATTTATAACGCGCTTTAACAAGACAAGTCTTGCACAAGAGCGCGTTGCG
Source organism: Aporrectodea caliginosa (assembly GCA_020284085.1). NCBI lineage: Eukaryota > Metazoa > Annelida > Clitellata > Crassiclitellata > Lumbricidae > Aporrectodea > Aporrectodea caliginosa. The sequence continues at coordinate 146,729 of JACEVL010001060.1, forward strand.
CTGTGTTCTTAGTCATAGTATAATGAGAATAGATAAGTTTTTAATTTTGATTTAAATTGAGTAGCAGATGAACATTGACGGATTGTAGCTGGAAGACTGTTCCATTCCCTAGGTCCCGAGACAGCAAAAGAACGATTTCCAAACTTCCTCTTGGTGCGAAGAACGGTAAAGTCTCCTCGCGTGGCTGATCTGGGTCCTTTAGGATTTGAAGCAGAGCATGGTACGACCATGGACGTCATATATGAAGGGGAGGTAGAATTTCGCAAGGCGTCTTCTGTTTAAATGAATAAGTTATGAGGCAAAAAGAAACAAATCAAACTTCAAAACAACGTACAAGGGCAATGCTGTACAAACATAAAGTCTACAGCATGGAATAAAAGTAGTAGTTTCAGTTTAACGACACTGTGTGATTGCAAATCGTAATCGTAATCGTAATCGTAATCAAGCATTTACATAGCGCCACTCAAAAACAGAGGCGCTCCCGATCCGGGCCAGTCTCCTCACTGGTAAAGAGAGGTTTCAAAGATCATTTGCGTCGCCCTCCTCCTATATCCAGGCTTGGGACTGGCACTGTACTGCTATCATTCCTGCCATTGCTACAATCTCAACATTTCAGAGAAACACGATTGTGACGTCATAATAGATTTTTATAATTAGAAATGACGTCATCATATCACTATTAGCAACCGCTTCATAGCAACGGCTCGGTTGAATCCATCGACGTATATTGTACTGGTCATGATGACCTGCGCCCACGCTCACATAACCGTGTTCTCCCTAGATTTGATTCCCTTACCAGGCGCTAAGATCCTTAGCTAGGATGTTGTACAGTTAGATATCTGTTTTCTAGTTGACTTAATTATCTTCTAATTATCGTTTTCTTTATATATATAAATTATTTCTGACTTTGTACGTAAAGCGCTGAGCGTTTGCTTGCGTTTAACAAAGAACATTCTTACTTACTTACATACTAATATGCGTCGATGGTTGAAGCGCTGTGCAACGAACTCTGGCGGCCAGTGAGTAACATTGGCGCGATTGGGTTTGTTTATAAAAGTAGGCTTTGAGTTTAAGTCGGGCACTGTCTAACAGTGTGACAGAGACCGCGAAAACTATGTCTTTTCAACTACTTAACAATCGAGTGTGAACAGAGCTAGGGCTATAGGGTTATGGTTATTATACAATGGTCTAGTGGTTAGAGCTAGGAATACACTTCGTTAGCTAGATAAGGACTCACTCGTGGTCTTCCCAAGTCATTTTCAATTCATGAAAATAACAGATTAATAATTACTTTTCATAATCAGTGCGAAACATTTGAGACAAATCTGCCCGTGCAAATTCTTAAGGGTCCTAGTTTGAGATAAGTTAGGGGTAGGTCTGGAGATTGTGGGTAGTTCGGTGCCTTGTAACTGGAGGGTTGCAGGTTCGAATCTACCTAAAGCAAATCTTCAGTGTTCTAGTTGTTCAAAAAACAGTTATAGATAGATTTCAATTCAATTCAATTAATTTTCAATTCAATTCAGTTATTCAATTCAATTCAAGACTGTGGGTAGTATGTTCGGTGCCTTGTAGCTGGAGGGTTGCAGGTTCGAATCTACCTCAAGCATAATATCTTCAGCGTTATAGCTGTTCAAAAAAGTTAGGGATAGATTTCAATTTCAATTCAATTCAATTAATTTTCAATTAAATTAATTTTCAATTCAATTCAATTCAATTTCAATTCAATTCAATTAATTTTCAATTCAATTAAATTAATTCAATTCAAGGCTTTTTATTGAAAGCATTGCACAAATTGTTCAAACAACAAAACAATCAATTAATTTCAGTCTAATTATCAATTGTAAAGATAGAGTTAGAATAAGGAGTAGAACTAGGGATGGAGCTACCTCCAAGCTAGGGTTAGAGTTAGGGTTAAGTTTAGATGACCCTCAATATACAATATGGGCTCTTTTTGAAGCGTATTACATATGCAATCAGAGGCCGGAAGATTTGTCGATGAGAATGCTCGAATGCTGATAAAGAAAAGGACACAATAATTCAACATTATGTCATGCCTTAAATGACATTTGGATTTTAACTCCCCACAAATTGCTCTGTCTATTTCTATTCCTTTCAGTTTTAAAGAACTGTCTGTACAACGATATAATATAAAAATATTATGGAATATATAATAGATTTACGCTAGAAAGTGAGCGAGTGGCTAAGTTTTGGAAGACCCTCGTTTTAGACAAGTGATAATATTGCAGTTAACCTGCTAACTCACTTCTCAACGACTACGGTACCTCATAATTAATATAGATTCGGTTGACCACGTTTTAGAGGTGTCTAAAAAATGCCGTCTTAGAGGAGTCGGATTTAACTCGTACTCTTGTACTCTATCGGATTGGCTTGTACTCTATCCCTTTACCTTGTACTCTATCTCTTTACCTTGTACTCTATCCGTTTGCCTTGTACTCTATCGGTTTGGCTTGTACTCTATCGGTTTGGCTTGTACTCTATCGGTTTACCTTGTACTCTATCGGTTTACCTTGTACTCTATCGGTTTGCCTTGTACTCTATCCGTTTGCCTTGTACTCTATCGGTTTGCCTTGTACTCTATCCGTTTACCTTGTACTCTATCCGTTTGCCTTGTACTCTATCGGTTTGCCTTGTACTCTATCCGTTTGCCTTGTACTCTATCGGTTTGCCTTGTACTCTATCCGTTTGCCTTGTACTCTATCCGTTTGCCTTGTACTCTATCCGTTTGCCTTGTACTCTATCGGTTTGCCTTGTACTCTATCCGTTTGCCTTGTACTCTATCGGTTTGCCTTGTACTCTATCCGTTTGCCTTGTCTATCCGTTTGCCTGGTACTCTATCCGTTTGCCTTGTACTCTATCCGTTTGCCTTGTACTCTATCCGTTTGCCTTGTACTCTATCGGTTTGCCTTGTACTCTATCGGTTTGGCTTGTACTCTATCGGTTTGCCTTTGTACTCTATCCGTTTACCTTGTACTCTATCCGTTTGCCTTGTACTCTATCCGTTTGCCTTGTACTCTATCGGTTTGCCTTGTACTCCATCGGTTTGGCTTGTACTCTATCGGCTTGGCTTGTACTCTAAATATAATATAGCAACCAAGATACTATAACTAGTCAAATCAATTTGCAGACTGTTAGGTAAAATACAGAGCAGACCAGTTAATGCACCGCTGTTGGGGGACAAGCCGAACTGCTTGTAAAACGAACCGTCCAGTCGACCGTCAATCCACCCATCAGACCATTCATCCGACCACCCGTTCATACGATCGTCCAGCCGACCATCAGACCATTGGACTGATGGTTGGATGAATGGTCTGACCATCAGACCATTCATCCGACCGTCCAGCCGACCTTCCATCCATCAGACCATTCGTCCGACCATCAGACCATTCGTCCGACCATCCAGCCAACCAACTGACCATCAAACTGTTTGTCCAAACGTTCATTCGACCATTCGTCAGACCATCCATCAAACCATCCATCCGTTCATTTGATCGTCCAGCTGACTGTCAGACCATTCATCTGACCATATGTATGTATGGATCAGGACACTTAATATAGCACATTTTAAGGATCTCTCAAAAGCACTTAAGGCCGAATTCTTTAATTAATGCAGTAGGGTAGGGACATTAAGATTTAATATGCTCTATAAAACAAATGCATGGCATGACAGCACTGATGCAATATCATTTATGGATAAATAACTTTTGCACCGAAAGCCACAGGTTATATGCAAAAAATATATTGTGCAAAAAAGTATTGTGACCTACCAAAAATAGCAAGACCAATAACACCAATTGAATAATTAGGCAATAAGGTCTGGTACGTTGCAGAAATATCTAGCATAAACTTAGCACAAATAGTACAAGTGTTAATGCCACAAAAATATCGTTTAATACATACTGAATTTCACTAAATTAATTTCCAGAAAATCTGCATGAAAATTGGCCTGACCTGTCATTCTGTTTATGCTAGACACCAGTAACAAAGAAGCTACCAGGATTTTCTCTTTAAAAAAGTATCTGAAACACAAAAATTTATCAGGTAATAAAATATGTATTTTACTGGATAAAACATAAAGGTGAAGTAAGAAATTATATAAGATGAAAATACAGAATAATTCCAAATAAAATTAAGTAGCAGAACAACAAAATGTTATGAAAACATACAAAGAATCTGTCAAAGTAATATAGACAGGAACACAATTTTAGACTTTCAATAACGTTAGTTGTGATAGGCTGTGGTACCAGAGATTAATTACATTATAAACATATGAAGGCCTAATCACTCTGTGTCGTGGGGCGCGGTGGCGTAGGGGTATGTTCGGTGCCTTGCAGCTGGAGGGTTACGGGTTCGAATCCACCTCAAGGGGGTATGTTTGGTGCCTTGCAGCCGAAGGGTTGCGGGCTCGAATCCACCTCAAGCCGCGCGTAGGGACCCTGGGCAAGTAAGTCATTGCAGAAAAATATTTTAACCCCAAAAAATATTTTCCTACCTACCTAAGCAGTTTTTTAAACTCCGTTACAGGAAACACACCTTTATTTTTTTTCAATCACACATGACTGTCCTACGCAAGGAGATGAAGCACTCAAACTCCAGTTGAACAGCAACCTGAAATTCTACCAACTGTACTCCAGCATAGTTGCCAGATGTCAATGACCAACCACAGAGTCCTTGACAACTACGCTAGATTTCTTCAAAAGAGAAGCCTCAAAAGGATCCAAAAGATGTCCAAAACAGATCAAGGATGCACACTATAGATCAGAAAAAGATAGCAACCTCTTCAATCTCTGCAACAGTGGTTTAAAGGGCAGATTTCACTTGTCATGACAAATTTATACACACTTAACAGGACGATTATCAGAGAACAGCAAAGAACCAACCCCAAGGACTTACAAAGGTTATCTGAAGACTATATAACCACAGGTCAAGAAGGTGACTGTACAGCAAAGGAAGGCCCATGACAGAAAATTGCAATTGTAATTCCAAACTTATATAGTGGCACTTTAAAAAGAAACAAATCAGGGACCTTCAGACCCAAAAACACAAAAACCATGATCAAATATAATGGTTTTCATGTGCTTATAGAATGAGTCAAAGAAACATCAAGATTACAAGAAATCTTATGTGCTGAAAGAAGTGCTGACAACAGCAAAACTTCTATGCTGGACCAAAGAATTTCGGGTTGTGGGACAACCAAGTCATCATGCACCACACATGAAGAAATCTGCAGCCATGGATGGAAGAGACCAAGATGCACAGTTCCCAAGACAAGAATGTGGCCTCTAACACAATTTCAAATAAGAATTAAGATCAGACTTATACCCAATGCATTTTTGCATAAGCAACCAGTGCAACCAGTGCAACCAGTGCAGTTCCTATGGGAAGATACAAAAACAATATTACTTGATGTGGCTGAGGCAACCATTGGGTATAAAAAGAAACAGAAATGTAAACCTTGGATAACTAATGAAACGTATGAATTAATTGCAGAAAAAAGGGATGCAAGGAACAGAGATAAAGAGAAATACAGGGCACTTAAAGGAGAAGTACAGAAGAGAATAAGAGAAGATAAACGACAACAAATTGAGGACATGTGCGAGGATCTGGAGGAATCCAATAAAAGGGGGGATATAAGAAGGGTCTACCAAACTGTAAGGAATCTTACAGGGAAGTTCAGACCGCAGCTGATTTGTGTAAAGTCAAAACAGATGAAGAGATTACAAACAAAGGAGAAGTAGCCGAAAGATGGAAGGAGTACTGTGAGGAGTTGTATGATGGGGAAGATGCATATAAAATAATGGGGGAACACGCAAAGGAACCTGCACCTCTGAGATCAGAGGTAGAACATGCGATAAATGGATCAGCAAGAAGGAAAAGTGCGGGGCCGGATGAGGTACCAGCGGAGTTATTCAAGTTCGCGGGAGAAACGGCAATAGACAGAATGCATAGGATATGTGTGGAGGTATGGGAAACGGGGAATGGCCAGAGGATTGGACGAAAGTCTATATTCATACCCATTCCAAAAAATGGGGATATGAAACAATGTAGGAATTATAGGACCATAGCATTGGTCTCACATGCGAGTAAAATTATGCTGAAGATCATTTTGGAAAGGATAAGAGGACATACGGAATCAGAATTATCAGATGCACAGGCAGGGTTTAGGCGTGGGAAAGGAACAAGGGATCAAGTGACGAATCTTAGAATCATAATGGAAAAAATGAGAGAGCACCAACTACCGCTGTACATGTGCTTTGTCGATTTCAAAAAGGCTTTTGATTGTGTATCACATGAGCAACTATGGCTGTTGATGGTTGAAATGGGGTACCCAGCACACATTATAAACCTGATAACAGAACTGTATAGAAAACAGAGGGCAAAGGTAAAAATTGCCTGGACACTGTCAAGTGAGTTTAGAATTAAAAGGGGAGTCAGACAGGGATGTGTGATCTCGCCAACATTGTTCAACATACTTTCAGAGATGGTTTTGAGAGAGGCACTGAGAGGATACAAAGGAGGCATTCAAGTTGGAGGAAGAAGGATAACAAATCTACGATATGCAGATGACATAGTGTTAAAGGCAAGCACAGAAATGGAACTACAGGATCTGGTGACTCGATTGGACAGGGAAGGGCGAAAAAGGGCTTAGAGATCAACATAGGTAAAACAAAGTGTATGGCACTAAATGGGAATCAATGCAACATCAAAGTACAAGACAGTATGATAGAACAAGTGGAAACCTTCGTGTACTTAGGATCACTCATAACAGAAGACGTGGATTGCAGCAGGGAGATAAGAATAAGAACTGCAAGAGGACTTGGAATAGGAGTAGATCTGATGAAACTGTGGAAAAGCCATAACATAAAAATTAACACAAAGATTAAATTAATGAGGACACTTATATGGCCAGTGATGATGTATGGCTGCGAGAGCTGGACAATCAAAAAGAGGGATGAGGAGAGAATAAAAGCATTTGAAATGAAATGCATACGAAAAATACTGGGTATATCATGGATAGAGAAAAAAACAAATGAATGGGTGTTAGAGACGGCGGAGTGGAAAGGAATTTACTGGAATCAATAAAAAAGAAGAAAGATGTCTTACTTTGGGCATATAATGAGGAAACAAGGTGAATGCCTAGAGAAAGAAATTATGCAAGTAACGGTACCGGGAGCAAGAGCAAGAGGGAAACCAAGGAAGAGATGGATGGACAATGTGGGCGAATGGTTGGAATTATCAACGGAAAGGTTGCTGCGAGAAACCGAGGACAGGAGAGGATGGAGAAGAATCGCCTACAATGCGACCAACCCTCGTATCGAGGACGGTTGAAGAGAGAGAGAGAGAGAGCAGTTCCTTACAAATGAACTGGATAAACACAGAAACCAAATTATACACCAATTAGCTAAGTCACATCATTTAAAACAGATTTACACAATACGTCGCTTGCTTACAACTCAGACTGCTAAGACCCTGATGCATGCTTTCATTTTGTAATTGTAATTGTAATCGAACCTTTATACAGCGCTGCTCAAAAATCAGCAGCGCTCTCGACCTGTTTCAGTGCCTGCGTCAGAGAACAGGAAAGTCTTAAGGCATCTACGGAACTGGGAAGGTGAGAGGGCTAGTAACTCAAGGCGAAGAGACTGGGGAAGAGAGTTCCAAGCTGATGGGCCAACACGGGCAAAGCACCTAGCAAAGCGCATGCAAGGGACAACCATAAGGCCATGGGTCGAAGATCGCAAAGAGGTCCTCGCAGGTAAGGAGGAGAAAAAGGTGCAAAAAGACCTCAGGTAGGATGGGGCCACCCCAACAAGGCAGTTACGCACGAGGGAAAGGATTTTGAAGTTTACCCGCTGTTGGAAAGGGAGCCAGTAAAGGGTATCCCGAATATAGCCTGAGATATGGGCAAACTTTGGAATGTTGCCTATAAGCCGAGCTGCTGCATTAAGAATAGACTGGAGTTTGTGAGTATTAGAGGCGGAGAGTCCCATGTATGCAGCGTTCCCAAAGTCAACCCTAGTGCGGATCAAGGCGTGAATCAGAGTAGTAATGGCATGCAGTGAAAGAGAGCTGTTAATGGAATGTAGTTGACGCAGATGGTAGAAACAAGATAGATCTGGAAAACGAGTTGACCTGGTCAGTAAAAGAAAGGGAAGGATCCAAGACAATCCCAGGTCACGAACAGAAGAGGAGAAGTGGATGTGGGGAAATCTGAGATGAAGGGAATCAGTATCAATCTTATTGAGCTGAAGACGGCCACCAAGCCACATGAACTGTGTTTTGTCAGGATTCAGCCGCAGGCGGTTAGAGGAGAGCCATGCATCTATGGCAGAGGAAGCCTCTAACAACCGCTCTACCATTTGAACAGCAGAATGATGGGCCATGTAAAAGGGCCTGGGTATCGTTGGCAAACTGATGGGAAGAGACCCCAAACAGTTGGAAAATACCTCCAAGGTCCGAGGTATACAGAACAAATAGAAGAGGAGCAAGAACAGAGCCTTGAGGAAGACCATAGGGGACAGTGACCCAAGGAGTGCGGTTTGAACCAAAGACCACGGATATAGTCCTATCAGTAAGAAAAGAATGGAACCAAAGGAGAGCCCTGTCCGTCATGCCAAAAGAATTAGATAGCCGGCTAAGGAGGATGGAATGGTCTACTGTGTCGAATGCTGCGCTGATGTCATACAGGGCGAGCAAGTAACGTGAACTTGGTCAAGGGCTTGGAAGACATCAGTAATAAGCCTGAGCAGGAGAGTTTCAGTAGAATGGAATTTCCTGAAACCGGATTGAAATGAAGGCATGAGGGAGTTAGAGTCGAGGTAGTGAACTAGTTGGAAAGCGATACATTTTTCCAGGAGCTTGGAAAGGAAAGAGAGGTTAGAAATAGGCCTAAAATTGGAGGGGGAGTTTGGGTCTAATCCCTGCCGCTTGATGGAAGGAAAAACAACAGCCCGTTTGTGTGAGGCCGGAAGAGAACCCTGTTCCAAAGAAGAGTTGCAGAGTAGATGCAAAAATGGAGAAAAATCGTCTACAAAATCCTTTACTAGAAACGATGGCAGTAAATCCAGTTCACATGATTTGGATGAAGAGTCAAGAACTAGCTGTCTAACGGTAGCTAGTTGAAGAGGGTCCCATGCTGCGAGCGAAGAATCAGGGTTGACTACGGTAATGGCTACTAACTAATGCAAGAAGGGTTAGCCCTGCATAATGGCATGATCGGCAATCCTGTAGTTTAGGTTGGAAAATTATTTTATTGTCTTCAATACCATACTTGATGTTGGGAAGTAAGCAGTTTACCTATGTCCATGATAACTAACATCAAACCAGCTTCCATTTCATCGAGCGAAAAAATTTCATCAATCCAAAATTACCAAAATTCTATTTCACACCTTGTGCCGTCGATTCGCTGAATCTATTTAAATTCTATTTAAATTCTATTTAAGCAAAAAATACTTTTCATCAATGGAACAATGGAAAAGAACTATTCTCATGGATCCAGGATCTACTTACGGAAACAATTTTTTTCATCAATCCAGCTTCTACTGAATCAAAAACTTGGTTTCATCAATCCAGCTTCTATTTATGGGAAAAAATATTTAGATCAATCCAGCTTCTATTTAAACACAGAAATGGTTTAATCAATCCCACTTCCATTTATGGCAACACTTTTTTCATCAAGCCAGCTTCCATTTCAAATTGACCATATGAAATAATTTACCAACCTAAACTACGGGATTACCGGCATGACCATAGTCACATGCGTTTGTGAATATTAACAAATATGAATAGCGTGATGCTTCTGCAGCGAAAGATTCCACCACCCAACGCATGAAGAAATTACTTCTTTGGCAGAAAGTTTCTAGCATTTTATTTAATGACAACACTAACCCTAATCCTGACCTAACCGGCCCTCAGGACACCTAACCTGACCCTAACGACGCCAACTGATAGGAAGTAACGCATTTTGAACAAAGCGCATGCGCCGAAGGTTGCACTGCGGAATTGTGTCGGAAATATTACTTCTACGGCAGAATTTGGCAAACATTTAGAATCAGGGTGCGTGAGGTTTTGTCATTGTTTGTTAGGTCCAGGTTAGGCGTCGTGGGAGTTGGTTAAGGTTAGTGTCGTCATTAGAAAACAGGGGTCAACCCAAATCGCCGAAACCCGAAAAACGCTGAAAATACACAAAGCGTGGTGCTTTCTGCGGCGGAAAATGCCGCCACGCAACCCGCCGAAGACTTACTTCTCTGCGGCGGAATTTTTTTCACATTTGATCTAAAACGACTCTAACCCCTAACCCTGACCCTAACCGACCGTCACAGCACCTAACCTGACCCTAACCGACACTCACGACGCCTAACCTGACCCCTAAACGACCCTCATGACGCCAATTTATAGGAAATAACGCATTTTGAACAATGCGCATGCGCCGAAGGTTGCGCATGCGCAGCCCAGTCGGTAGAATTAGAGCTTCACTGGGCAATAATTTCACTCGATGATGCTCATGTATTATAGCATTATCCAGCAGGATCCCATGGTTCTACGATTTCTCCTGCGATTTTCATTGAAATTTTTAAATAACTCATTAGTTATCGCCATGTTTACGCGTATTTCAGATCACATATCGTTCAAGAGAACGCACGGATCAATAATTAGCGACATCTTGAACGATATGTGATCTGAAATACGCGTAAACATGGCGATAACTAATGAGTTTTTAAGAATTTCACAAATTTGTGTAAAATCGCAGGATCATTCTAGAGATATGGGAATAGGCGCGATTGAATGCTTATGATACAAGGTATCATCGGGTGAAGTTTGGTAAGATTTGGAGCGAGGCCCATAATCTACAATTCTACCCAAAGGTCTTTCCGCCGCAGAATTGTGTCGAAAAAATTTTACTTTTGAGGCGGAATTTTCCGCCGCAGAAGATTTATCCATACACAAGCCCGATTTCCCCAAACAGTTTCGGGGGTTCGGCACGCACCCAGAAAGGGTACACATGGTACCTTCCGCGCAGCATGCCAAAGATATCGTAAAATGCCAGTAAAATTACGCACCCCGATACTAAATGTTTGTCCGGAATTTACCGCCGCAAAAGATTTATCCATATAAATATTAACCTAATTGGAAAATGGTCGAATGTAATACGTGAGCCATTAAATACATCATTAAAACGAGAAATCGTCGTTTTAAAACAATTAATATTGCTCAAACAGTTGTCCAGTTACGTAATATATGCAAACTAATCATATTTCGTATGCACTAGAAATGAATACCTCTAATTAAAACTTGCCGATGAAGTGCATCTAAAACAGCCGAATTAAAAGAATAAAACTACAAATATAGAAATATAAAATTAAAAGCGATTAACTTATTGCTTTAAAATTTGTAAACCATCGGAAAAGCGGTGCACCAAAGTCACAGCATCGTTTCCAGATGCTACAGCCTGTTAGAAACGTCATTGCACTCAACCTCCTAGTGGTTAATTAGTAACATTAATTTTGACACCACAAAAAGTGCAACCACGTTTAATTAAAATCTTTGCTAATACCAGCCTACAAAGCATATCCGCCCAACGGGGGCTCGAACTCGGTACCTCGAGATATCACTCTCTGTGCCAGATGTTATCCAATGCGCTATCGGGCGCCCCCTAAAGGTTCTATACATTTAATTGATATGCATCTGATTAATTTGAACGGTATTAAATAATAATAATAATTATAATCTTTTTTTTATTGAAGCGCCTGACAAACGCACTGCGCTGTACATTTACATGTTATGCAATTGAAATCTTAACTACTAACAGAACAGACAGCCATGTAATACAACGGCGCTAAAAGCAGCCTACAAAGCAAATCCGCCCAACGGGGGCTCGAACTCGGTACCTCTCGGTCTCTGTGCAAGATGTTATCCAACGCGCCACGGGCCCCTCATTGAGCCATTTGTATGAGTTTTATTATCCGAAATAGGAAATCTTAAAATTAAAAAACAAACAAAACAAAAAAACAACTTTTCATTTTGAAAAAACGTGGGTTTTTGCACCCTATGGACGTCCGCAAGAATTTTTAGGGGGCAAAGAATTTGTTAAAGGGGTAGTTTTGCACGGTGGACTAACGATCGAGGGTGCCGACAGCAACCTATCACGTACGTCACCCTTTGCTCGCTTTCGCGATTATAATTAGGTCTTGCGCGGATCCAATTGCGCTGATCCCATCGATGGATCCTATTGCAACAGCCGCCAGCGCTTTTGGAAGCATTTGACAATAAGCTTATTAAAAGCGCTGGCGATATCGAAACCAGACGCATGTCGCAAAAATGGAATTGAGAGAAAATAGCCAAAAACGACCTGCTGGATCAAAATTGCGTGTTTTGAGTTTGAATGAAATTCATGTGATATAGGCTATAATTATTACTTTATCCAAAAAATTATTTGGATGAAAATACTTTGCGTTTTAAACTACAAAATCGCATTATTGTAGAAGATCTTGAAAGAAATTAACAAAGAAAAACAAAAGTTTTAATGCAAATTATATCGCCTTCTAGGCCTACAATTGCCATATAGCGAACGGACGTAGCTATAGCTTGTTTAACATGCATAGAAAGGTCTGAATGTCTGTTTTTAGAAGATATTGTCATAATTTTGTTTAAAAACCTAAGCAATCATAGCAGAAATTCCAAGACCCCTATAGCCCAATTGCCATAAACAATCTATACAGCGTATACAATGATCACGATTTTCACGATATCGATATGGTATTCTCATGATGGTAATTAATGGTATTCGCAACACTTTAAATTAGCATATCTCTGGTTCTACTGAAGATATCTGAATAATTTTTGCACTGTTAGAAACAGGACGTCATGTTGCAAAAATAAAATGAAAGAAACTCATTTTCGCAAAAATGCGACATGTGCTTGGTTTTGAATTTTTGATGGAGCCATGGGCGTCATGTGCCGATCGCAATCGTTCGTTAATCGGTTGGGGCCGGATTTTGCACTAATCGGTAGGCCCTATTAATCGAAATCGGCGCATCCTAGGACTAGCTAGCTTACTAAGCTTAGCCTAATTAGACCTACGTACTGATCCAAGTAGGCCTACCAGAAAAGTAACAAAAAACAATTTCTTCTTTCATAATACCATACAGTGAACTGTTTGTCAACCTCGATCCTGCGGTAATCTTTAATCGATCGTTATCATTGAAAGTAGCCTACGTGTAAAATAATGAAAATTAATGGTTCAGTGAATAAATTATAATTAAGCTCTCGTTTGAATTACATCTCTTAATTGGTGTAGTTTGAAAAACCTTTAATTACTATATCTTTGCAAATTATAATAATGATTGATGATTAATCGGATCTATTCCGGATTCGGCCGGAAAGGATCGAGGCCATGGCAATATATATCCAGTTACTATCCGGAATCGGAGAAAGGCCAAAAATGCCATTCGGACATTCCATAGTTAAGACCTCGACTCCTTAAGACTAAACTTATCTAAATCACCGTGGTTCAACGGACGCGGACTGCAGCACGCTGCACTATTTGTCTGACTGTAGCCTACGCATTGCACATCATTTATGTGAAGACCTTACTTCTAAAACGAGTAAATATCATCACTGTTCAATAGCAGATAACACTACGGTTTTACGTCATTTGTTACTATATTGAATCAAATCATGCATCCGTGTTTATCTTATAACGCGCGATATCATTGGTTGATTTTCTAGGTATGTTTATAACGCCACCTACCATTGGTTGACTGATCGGCGCAGCTCTGGCTGGAACACCGTGTGTGATGTCCGCCCTGTTGGCCTATCTTCTTAAACTGTAGTTTTTCTGTATTTTTTGTTTCTGAAACTTTATCCGTATTGTGCTAAATCGGTTGACGCGATCAGTGCTCTACCGTCGAACGAGTGTTGCAAATCCAATCTCAAGCGCTCCTTAGGTACTGCCAGCAGGTGAATTTTGCGGCGTAATTACGTTGTCGAGCTCATGCGTGCCTTCTTCTTGTGGCAATGTTGTCGGCGTTGCGCGCACTGGAGGGGGGATTGTGGTGATTATGTTGGTCATTGCGTTGTTATGGTTGCCAGTCGGCTCAATTTATTGTGAAAAATGCAAAACAGGGAACGCTATCCATGGTTATTGAATTGTTTCAAGCAGTGCCAGATGCAGCGACCTTGTTTTTGTAAAAAAAATTCGGCAGACCACAGGAGATGGCCAATTTCCGTCGCCCTGCTAGTAAACAATATGGCTATCCCAGAATACAAGAGACACTAGAGTCATGCAAGCTGCCGGAAAGACTCGTAAGTAAGTAAGTAATTAGTAAGTTACAGAGTAAAAGAGTTTCCACATTCGTGTCGGGAACTTCAGATAATTAGAAAATGAGTTTTCAACATTTTTTTACTGATGTCAGTGAATTTATGAAGTGGAGTAAGTTTCTGTGGTGCATATACGCATGTTTAAAAATAAGTTCTCACGAAATGTGTTTGCCTGACAAACTCCTGCATATACTTTGGAAACAAATTGCAACGTGTGCTAGATTGGCGTCTTAATTTGTGTTTAGCATGTTACGCAAGTTCTCGCATTTCTCACTTGCTAATATAGTCGACACCACGTAAGTGCATAATTCACTTATGTGCATAGAAGCTGGCCAGTCCAGTTTTAATATTGTATTGTATTTGAAATCTTTTAAAGCGCCTCTTGCAGTGTAAGCTATTCAGAGGTGCTCTCATTGTGGGAGCCCCGAGGGAATAGGAAAGCCTTTAAGCAGTGAACAGGAATGGAATCTTGAATCAGTATCTTATATCTTAGCACGGATAGAAGGGGGCATTCCATGAAGCAGGACCCACAATAGCAAAGGCACAATGTTCGGCCATAGGGTATGTGCATGTCGCATATGTGCATAATTCAATTATGTGCGTAGCTGACTACAGGCCCATTATGCATTGCTCTGTGTATATCAATGCCACTTAAATGCATAGACAGCTTAGAACATTCTGGATGCCTAGGCAGTTCGCCCTTGAACAGTGGTCTGTCTTAGCTGCGCTTTGGTCAGTTTCAGCAGGTGACGTAACACTGTTACAGGCTGACATTCCAGAATGCAAACCGTATTATAAACATTCCATTCCGTCTGTCATTCGCACTGTGAGTCATACGAACCACTGTACGAACTGGAGTTGGTGTTCATGGACTAAATTGTCAAGCTGCCATTAAAACTTCAATCGGCTACTTCTTTCCTCCGTTGTAAGTAGTTGGACAACATGTACTGTGTATTTGGCACTTATAGTATGTAGGCTTCATCTGTGTTATTATTAACCCTGTAACGACGAGCTGCCTATGGTTTCCCATGCATTTTAGTACACGCTCGTCGTTAAAGGGTTAAATACCAGTACATTTAGCCAATTTTACAGAATACATGTGAGCTCTTCAGATGTGCATAAGTTGGTTAAGTGCTTAGGTTCAAGGCAGTCCCGAGGCTGTGGACTTAGTGGCGTTAACTGTAGTTTTCATGACACAGAGCATGTGATTGAGTGCCTCTGAATAAGCTGGTTCTTATTACGTGGCTAGTTGGGGCACTGGAGAATTCTCAGGATTACAATTGTGGGAACCAGATTTGGATTAATTACTTGTGCAGAACTGTAATTTCTCTGAAAAGTTGTAGCGAGCCAGTTTATGTACAGTATATATATATATATATATATATATATATATATTTATTTATATATATATATAAGGTCTGGGCTGGAAGCTCAGCAGCTGCAAATGAAGCTTGGAATAGAGGAACTGGCAGGCTAAACTATAACTAAGCCATAATAAGACAGACTTCCTCTGGTGTGTCACACGCAGTCACGCAGACGACATGGTCATTGGAGTGTAGTGTCTCTGGAGGTCTACAGTGAACAACTGCTGCCGAAGGGGTGATTTGTGACCTCAGTGTTATGCTTTAGACCGACCTGTCGATGACGTGCCATGTAAGACAGATGTGAACAAATGCTTCTGCCAGTTGAGGCTAATCAGGAGCTACATATGATCACTACATTTCAAAGCAGCAAAAACAGAGGTCATATGCTTTGTGACCACTCGATTGCTGCAATAGCCTACAGGCGGTGGCACCCAAACATCTCCTGCATCGACTTCAATTGGTACTGAATTCGGCAGAAAGGCTAGTATGCAATTGTAGGAAATATGATCATGTAACACCATTGCTCCATGATGTGTTGCACTAGCTTCTGGTGCGGTACCAGATAGAACACAAACTTGCCATATTGGTGTACAAATCCCTGCATGGTGTAGTACTGGGGTGCCTTTCAGCTTATTACGTAAGTGTGTCGTCGACCTGTGCCGTCGACCATTGAGATCTGAGGCGAAAGGCATGCTGCAAGTGCGGAAATCAAGAATGGTCTTCATCAAGAACGGGCTTTGGTGATCATGTCTTTTCCATGGTTGGACCCAGGTGCTGCAATAGCATTCCTTAAATACTTGCTGCACCTACTATTGAGTCATTTAAGTCCAGGCTCAAGACATGATACTTCGAAAAAGCGTCTCTCATACTTAGTGTTGAACTTGTTCAAGTGCCCTTGTAACGGCATTTACCTTGTTACGGCACTGTAGAAATTGTTATAGTCATTCATTTATTCATTATGATGGCACTCTGTTGTTAATCAGTGTGAAGTAATGTCTGACTACATTGAATGACGTTGTATAATTACACGGCTGTTGTATTGTTTCTTTTAGAGTTTGATTGAGACAAAACAACTCTCACAGAACTGAGACTTAATTGCTTAAGTAGAGTGATGTATCAGCCGCAGATACCGAGGCAGGCCGAACGGCCAGAAGCAATTTTTCCTATAGCAAATGTCATTCCAGTACAACTACAAGAAGGAGGTACAGTTTGAAAGTCAGCCTCATACAGGCAGTTTGGCAAGTCAGGCAATTATTCTGTCGGTTAACCTTTAATCGACACCATAATTGTTTCGCCTACCCCCTGACGACCGCACATGTTTCTTAAAACAAGCAAAGAATAATTTTGAACTTGTTATACCGCTTTTAGTTTTTACACATAGACAAGGTATCTTAATAATAAACGAAATCTAAGGTAAATACCATTCTTTAGGATTTTATCCCCTGTGTCTATGCGTCCATCCAGTTTTTTTTAAAGTAAATTTTAAGGTATCAAAAGTTACCCCAAACTGTACTCCCTAATATTCTTATATATTGTTATGTTCAAGACAGTCTACAAAATATTTTTCACTGACAGCATACGTTATGTGAGCAGAAAAATGAGCAGAAATTGTTGCTAGACAGAAAAAAAAGTTTTCTAAATATCTCAATAAATGAGATTGAAAAATATGTAATTTGTTTTGTATGCAAGGCCAACCCACTGTTTCTTAGCACACACAAGTGAATGCGATCTTGTCTAACTCCGTATCAGCATCTGACTCATAGTTCACTTAATACGCCAACTATCAGTTGCCTGTGATCCAATTGTCTAGGTTTCTTCATTGTAAGGACTAATATTTTCATTGGCAGATGAACCTAAATTTAAATCATCTACAAATTGGCGAATTTCATCCACTAGTTTATAGTGCCTCACCATTTTGTCTCATTTAAATGTCTATTTAAAGCTATTCATAGTGTGATCTAAGCGACTGTTTGATGGGTTGTTTTAAATATATTGGGATTTTTCAAGGGAATTCCATGACATAGTCTAGCTGAAAATTATAGCAACTAACATGAATGATGCTGTATTCTAAAATTATATTGACCGTGATTCTATAGGAAGTTACGATATGACCCGGCTAGTACCATTCACTACTGTCCGATCATTTGCCATTACTACCATGCATTACCATGCAGTCATGCAAGAGTTAATTGTTTTATAACAAGGAAAGTAGAGTGATCGTTACCCAGTGCAGCATTAATTCACCATTTTTAGTAACAATATTTACCGTGTAAAACAGTTTAGACAAAAACGGAAAGGATGAAATATCACTTAGCATGAAATGAACTTTTGGTCTGTTCCCATGTCAGTGCTTTTTAACGTTGAAATATTCTGTTACAATTAAACTGATAAGACAAAAAATCGGTTATTACGAAAATGATTCTTGGTGCCGTAAATGTAACTCAATAAAAAACCGTAGTCATAAGGTTAAATGTTTACTGATACACAACAGTGCAGGTTGCTGGAAAGGTTTCGACTATATATGAGCACTATAGTTTGCCATCATTGGTCTTTGAACAGAATGTCACCACTTAAGTTAAGAGGTAGTGTACGAGTTCATAACAAGTAATTGGACGATATACGATTGCTAAGAATCTCTCGCTACTATCAATATGACCAAAAAACAATAAAACACAGGATTCAGCAGTCAGTGGAAATTATTCATTGGAAAATCCTTCTCATAAGACTAAATGTGGATTGACTATTTCCATTGTTTATTTCATTGAATGGTGTTCTCCTCTCCTGTTTGGTGCGATTTGCTAATTTTTGCAAGCAAGAACGGCTAAACTCTTTGATAAAACAACTTATAAAGCAGGGCTTTCTGCCCTGTCACTCCCCTACATTCAAAGACATGTGCCTCAAAGATGAATGGAAACATTTATCAAAGACCGACGAATCGACGATGTCAATCAACAGTAGGTGTATATGAAATGTGAAAACGAAACATTGTCATAACTTGTGCAGCTGTTATGTATTGGTTAACAGTCTGTAGGACTTTGCACTGAGTTCGATTCACGGAACTGAAATTCATTTTCGTAATATTCAATGTTTTCGTTTTATCAGTTTCTCTTGTATGAATAATTTAACGTTAAAATGCATTGACATGGGAATGGACCAAGCTTCCATTCGTACTAAACAATATTTCATCCTGTTTTTATCTTAAGTGTTTTGCACTTACTTGCAGTATTGTTGGTCCTGCCACTTGTAATTGAAGGTGTAAATCCATCAACACCAGCTCCATCTGACTGTAAATTACTGAAATCAGACAACAGTTCTTTTGTTTGCTATTAGCCTATTGGAGTTGTAAAACATGAACATAAAACATTTCAACTTTCAGGTCTAATAGCATCTCATCTATCCCACATCTGTATAATATATAAATAACAATTGGGAAAATTGTGCTAATGAATGATTAATGTATTAATGCAAGACAAGTGTTGGTTTGTCTTGTATTTTATGGGTCTTTTTTTAACCGTTTTAGTAATTGCACCTTCTTCTTCTTGTGGTTCTCTGCCTGTTAGGCAGGTTCAAATGTCCGACGTCGCCACTTCTCTCGTTGTTGGGCCTCTTCTTTCAGTTTCCTGTAGCCGTTTGTCATCATCCAATCCAGCATCATCTGTCTTGGTCTTCCTCTTGTCTTCCTCCCCTTCATTTTTCCTTCGATGACCGTTCTTAGTAGTGAGTCTCCTCTCAGCGTGTGTCCGATCCATTTCCTTTGCCTGTCTCTTATTGTGCGTATAAGGACTCTTTCTTCTCCAATTATTCCCAACACTTCTTCATTTGTTATATGTTCTGTCCAGCTGATTTTTTCCATTCTTCTCCATGTCCACATTTCGAAAGCTTCCAGTCTTTTTATATCCGCTTTTCTCATTGTCCATGTCTCCGATCCATACAGCACCACGCTCCATACTAGTGTCTTTATCATTCTTATCTTTAGATTCCTGTTTAGTTTTCCTCTCAGTAATTCTCTTCTGTTTGAGAATGCCTCCTTTCCTATTGCTATTCTTCTTTTAATTTCTGTGTGGCATTTGGCATCTGTCGTAATCATACTCCCTAGGTAGCAGAATTCTTTGACTTGCTCTATCTGTTTTCCTCCAATGTGTATTCTGACTACAGTTTCCTTTCCTTTACTTATCTTCAATACCTTTGTCTTTTTGATGTTAATCTTCATCCCGTATTCGGTTGATGTTGTGTTTAGCCTATCCATCATTGCTTGCAGTCCTTTCTGGTTTCTCGCCAACATTGCCTGATCATCTGCAAACCTTAATGCCTTTATCCATTTTCCACCAACCTTTATCCCCTCCTCCATCTCCTCTACTGCCTCTCTGACAAGCTCTTCTATATAGATGTTAAATAGTAATGGTGACAGTGGACATCCTTGTCTCACACCTCTTCCAACGTTTCCTGGTTCCGAGTACTCTCCATCTATTCTTATTCGCATCTTTTGTCCCATGTATAAGTTTCCTATTAATCTTCTGTCTCTCCAATCTATTCCCATCCGCCTCAATGCATGTAGTAGCCTTCTCCAGTCAACTCTATCAAATGCTTTTTCATAATCCACAAAGCATATATATACATCCTGACCATTCTGGCAGCTCCTCTCTGTTAGTACTCTAAGTGTTCCGATCGCATCCCTAGTTCCTCTAGTTTCTAAAACCAAATTGATCATCTCCCAGCCCCTCAATTGCCTCTGTCTTTGCTTGCACTCTCTTTGCTAGTATTCTTATCATGACTTTTGACGCATGGGTGAGGAGGCTAATGGTCCTGTAATCCTCGCATGCTGTTGCATTTGGTTTCTTTTTAATTGGTATTATTATGGATTGCAGGAAGTCCTCTGGCCATTCTCCCGTTGTGTATATATCTTGGCATATCCTTATTAGTTCTTTCATGGCACCATCCTCCAGACTTTTGAGCATCTCTGCTGGTATGTTGTCTATTCCCTCTGCTTTGTTGTTTTTCAGTTCCTTTATGGCCGCTCTTACCTCCTCTCCCAGCACCTCTAATTGCACCTAGGATGTCACAATTTTGCATCTGCAGTGCACATGCAGAAAGTTTTGTAAATTTGCACCACTGGCATAGAAAGGGCTAAGTAAATATAAGAAAAGTAAAGCTACCATGTCCTTAATGAACTGTTGGGGGTGACACTCATTTCCTGCCTTTCAGCATGAACCAACAATGGATGAACCCCAAGGTCCTGGACACAATCAGTTCATCAACGGACCTGGTATTTAGTATTTACTTCCCAGCCTATGCTGTCCCAAATTATGCTGTGTAGTGACAGAGGCACATAATAATAATAAATTTATTCTTTAATGAAGCGCCTGACAAATGCACTGCGCTGTACATGTACGTGTTATGACGATTAAACAATTCACAAGAACACAAATTACACAAGGCATAAATCAACAAAGTTGCAGCCATGCAAGGCACAAGCTGATAGTACTTTTGCTGCCACATAGGGAATGAAGGCATCAGCTAACCCAGGGGGCCTTACAGGAATCGAACTGGGTCCGTGAAAACTTCAGGCAAGAGTGTTATCCATTATACTATACCCCGCCATGCACATGTGCAACAACTTGTCTGGGGTCATGACATGGAATCTGCTCAACATGTTCTAACCCATAATCATTCCATAACAGACCAGCATGGTAACTGAATGTCTCATATTAAACCCACTGTGTCTCGTATTAAACCACTGTCAATAAATGATTAACTGATTTACTGTTTTATGCAACTTTGATTATGTTTAGTATGTTGAGATTTAATCTAATGACTACCTCTAGATAAACTGTTAATAAATTGATAAATTGTTGCATTGAAATTAAGTGTAGGTTATTTTAAGCCCAGACTTCAGATTTAATGAACCTTCCATTTATCAGTGCCAGTTTCATGTCTGTCAATTTCAAGTAACTTTCCTCTCAGAAGAAATCAGCCGATATATATTGGATGTGCTCAGTTTGCCAATTACCAGACACGGTTTGAATCCCAGTATGTCAACTGACTTTTTTATGGTCAAGCCATGTGACCCTTTAGGGAAAGTTGTCTGGTTGTTTGATTGCATTTCAACTGAAGTATCCGTCATGCCAAGTCCATGCCTTGGGATGCTGCTGCTGAATGATGTTACTATTACATCTTACCATGTCTTTACTGGGCTGAACCTACAGCATCCGACCTTTCCAGCTGTTTGGCCATCCACTTGGAATTGACTTGCCTAACTCTGCATCTTCTGACTAGGCATCTTCTGACTAGGCATCTTCTGACTAGGCCCTCTTCATGCATCTTTTATGAATAGTTCGTACACCAAGACTGGACAGGATGCGCTTCTGAGTAGTGTCTGAAGAGGCACTACGTAAATCGGCTGAATGATGTCTGTGGCAGTTTGCATGTTTGATACATTATGCATAAAAGATTACATGGTGAGCGAGATCGATGGAGAGAAAGTGTAGATGAGAAGAAAGTGAATGTGCAGCTTCTCTGAATGAGAAACCAGGTTGAGAAAGACTTACAGTGGAATCAATTCAGAATGTGGAGACTGTGATGTTTTGACAGGCTATGCATTTAGCACGGGTGAAATGACAGAACCAAAGCCCTATATATTATCAACACCCGATGGGCAACTGACCACCTATCATCAGCCGGAATACTCAAGCCAGGGCCAAGTGTTTGATGGACAGCCCATATACAGTGGCTCTGAACCTTACTCCCCTCTATCAGGTATGCATAACAAAGGCATTATTAAATTAACAAAATGAAAATTTCCTTTAGCTCAAAGTGTTTCAAGTTTCGTTTTAGGTACTGAAATCAGTCTAAAAGGTAAATTTAATGGTGGTCTGAATATTAGCATAGTTGCCTTGTGATCCGACAATTCAGGGTTTGAACCTATGCTTCAGACCAGTGGTGGCCAACCTTTTGTACATGGTGTGCCGTAAAATTTCCTGCTTACTGTCTGCTTGTCACTATATACAACAGGGTTGCCATGTATCCTGGAAACCGGGAAGGTCATGGAATTAAACTTTAAAAAATGTAAGGCCTGGAAAACCTGAAAAACAGGTGTTTTTCAAGAAAACTCGTGGAAAGTCATGGAACTTGAAAATGGTGGACTTTTAGCTAGGTCATGGAAAGTCATGGGAAATGGAAAAATCATTGACTGCTATAGTATGTAACTAGTTATATCTATGGAAGAAAATAACAACATCCGGTAAAATGGTCAACTTCCTGGATATTGTCAGTGCTATCTGCATCATTATACTTTTTCCATTCAAAAAGAAGCTTCTACTTTTGAATAAATTTGCATAAATTGTGAGACATATATCTAATCATTTTTTAAATTTTGATAAAATATTACACGATAAAACAGATAGTAAGTAGGTCCTTTTTAATCTAAAATAGGTTTAAAAATCATGGAAAAAGGTCATGGAAAGTCATGGAATTTTTTTGTTTGATTAACTTTGTTCTGATGTCAAAATAGGCGCTTGTTCGGTAACAGGTCGATAGTCCAGCAGATTCGTAGTAGCTTGACAGATGAAAACAAATTTTCTTGCTTGAGTAGAAGTTGGATTAATTAACATAATTCTTGCTTAAAATAGAAGTTGGATTGATGAAAATAATCCCTGCTGCTTAAATGGAAGTTGTATTAGGCACAAATGTAAGTATATAAGGTACGTGATTTTTTTAAGTCGATGATTTGCATCTGCATTTCATATGGATGATATTACCGTAATGGTATCATATGGAACAACGAACTGGTTTATAAACAACGTGATATTTATCTCTTCGTTTGCGAATTCAGCAAATCGTGCGTCTAACAAATTAACGAGAGCTGCTGTCTGCTGTTGCTCCTATGTACCTGTCCACATCAACAAAACTATCAGTTCGTCTTTTGCAAACTCGCGCAGTTTAACAAACTGATCAAAGTTTCTTTGCGACAGACTGTAGCAGAAGAACTATAACTTTACTCTGAAACAAGAAACAAAACTAAAGCACGGAAAATAGAGCATCTTCACCTTGTAAATGAGTATTGAGGTAACGAGGTTGTTTAGATGACCAGTGATGTCTGCTATAAAAGCGAGATCACACAACCATGTTCTGTCTTTCAGCAAATCACACATCTCTTCAAGTTCTCCGTTCTCTTCTAGAGACACAAGTATCTTCTATCTCATTGTTCATAAACACTGAAGAGCTTTCTTGAAAGCAATCGAGCATTGGAATGAAGAAGATGTTCTTGTTCATCGTCAGTTGACCCTGTGCACAACTGTTGTCTTATGAAAGAGTCACAGGTAGTTGAATACCCACTGAGAATGGACATGAGTGCTGCACAGGCCATATTTTACAAAAATTTTGACACGTGTAATAGCCTGATAACGAGATCAAATGTTGGTTGATAAATACTGGTAAATGTTGGTTTAGCATTGCTGACAGACAGGCACAAGAATGCATATAAGTGAAAATTCTAGAGATATAAGAAAATACACTAGACCAGTTCCAGAGGACATGTCCAGGGAGTTTGTTCAGCTTTGAAAGGCTGAATTTGACAAAGGGATTGAGCTTGTGCCTTACTTTGTTGTTTGTGATCGTTTGTAGTGGCACCACCAGCGATGTCCATAGAGCAGTTGCGGGCACAGTTGAAGCATCAACTGGAGTATTATTTCTCAGCGTGAGTATTGTTCACTTTGATATGCTGATATTTATGTCACCTACTCCCCTTTAATTTTATATGGCCTGATCTAACGTTATACACTGAACTGTCACAATAACACACATTGATATTATGTGAATTCGGGTACAAAACAGTCACAGCAATGAATCTCAGAGTGTGATTATAAGCATGTCTAATCTGTGAGAAGAAACCTCACATAGCATATACGTTCTTGTCATTCATTGAGCTGATAGCAAGTCTAATGACTGTATAGTCTGCCAAGTTAACTGCCAAGTTAACTGCCAAGTTAACTGCTATAGCATGTCAACATCGTGTTTCTAAACAATTTTTGCCGGTAAGGAACTCTTCACGCTATGTACAAGATTTTTATTCAACGATCATCGCCATTTTCGTTGCTGCATCATCCAAATGATTTATTCACTTGTCTAGGATATTTGCTAAACGTAAACTGCTAGACACTGTTAGAGAAGAAAGTCGACTAGCTGGCTTTAAGACTCTCTGAAGTGGTTTGAAGCACAAGATATCTAGTCTAAGAAAATCATGCATCTTTATAGTCTTGCATTTTGCGTAGTGGAAGCCCACGGTATCAAGAAACAAACGCAGCTTGTGAAAACCCAGACCAGTGTAATATATGCTTGAATTAAACACCCAAATAAAGCAAGACTATCGTCGATAGTTTCTTTAAAATAAAATGCCGATTTTAATGTGTAGGATGTGTATTTTATTGATTTAATGTAATTAATGACACATTAATTTATCTATGGCATTCTATACATGCATCTTGAAATTCATGGCTCCTGAAAGTGGCAAATCAAAACAATGAATACAGAGCATTCAACTGCATTTATTTAATGATCGTTTTCATACCAAAATGCAATTTTGAATAAATAAAAGTTTCTGACAGAAGTTCATTGATGCCTGTGACAAGTACGTCTTGTAGACACATTTCTGCCAACCCCGGTTCGAACCAGATCAATTCAAAACTCCTTCCCTTTTAACATGTGAGATTAAGTTCCTAATTTACTCTCCCAGTAGCCCAGTGTTGACTTAACTATTAATGTCCTGAATGAGGGGGCATATGCAATTTCTGTGATCTAAGTTAAAATGTCTTTGTACATCAACTTCAACAGAGCTGCTGAGGAATCCTTCCTCTCATCTAGTTATGCTTAAAATGTTACAATGAATATTTTGCAGAACAGTATAACTGTAAAGTTGTGTGTTGTACTAATTTTGTTGGCTAGTTTGCCTGGGAAACCTAATTACAACTTTTGGGTTTAACTTTGAACTTGATGGGGAATCAAGTCGTCAGACTCTGGGTGTGCAGTTGGTCTTTGGTTAAATGGCGGCGCATCCGGTCGTCGCCAACTTTTGTTTTGAGGAAATGTGACGTTTTCTTGGTTTTTATGCCGTTTGCTGACAAAGGCTGTTGTTTTTCGGGGATATAAGACTTTCTAGCCCGATTCTGTGCTGTCTGCTGAGTCGGACGCGAGGAATTACACGTTCTGGTACGATTTTTAGTTTCAATCGACAAACATGGCTGCCGCCATGTTTTTGCTAACGACTAACAGCCTCATTTCCCACGTGGTCCTCCGTAGGCTTTCTGAATAAGACAATAAAGATTGCATCAGTCACCACATTCTTTCGAGGATATTTCTTGACCTAGTCGGATTCTGTAATGTCTACATAGCCACCCACGTGGATTTACGCCTTTTTGGACGATTCTAAGACCTACAGTCGTCACTTCACTGCCGCCGTCATGTTCTTTGTATGTGTTGAAAACGAACAGCCACGTTTTCCAGTGCTGCCCCGCAGGCCCACAGAATTGGACACTACTTATAACAATAACATCAACCACCATTTGTACTTTCAAATATCATGACAGGAGTCTAATATCTACCGTTATACCTCGAATACGACACCTTTGCAGCATAAACCGATGACCCATGAACACACCATTACCTCGAACACTTACCATCATCAACCAGACGGATGGCGCCTTCCAGGTTGCCTGCTAGTCCTACATGAGGACTGGGCGCCTGTTTATGGCTGCCGCTACTTTATTAATTACATTATTATTACTATACCTTATTATTACTTCTGTGTTTTATTTTCTATTCAATCTCTTATGTAAACATTTCTGCGTTTTTGTCAGATTGTTTTCTCATTAAACGAATATATATATATATATACTAAACTGACAGCAACGTATATAGTGTTTTCTGATGTTCTGCTGAACTTAGAGAAAACCTGGCGAACGACACCTACCTCATTTCGCAGATGGACCCGGAACAATATGTACAGATTGCTACAGTGGCTCGATTTAACAAAGTCAAGGGACTCACCAACAACATCAATCTGGTGGTTGAAGTACTGCGTGGTAATTATCTCGTCTAATCTGTGATTTGGCTGGAGCTAGGTTAAGTTGTGTTTAGTGATACTCTGTTGATTCTGATATAGTCCAGTCCCAGATATGGCTTGATTAAGACAAAGAGCCAAACCTTGCACTGCATAGTCTTATCTGTGAATCTAATCTTACCTAACTATCCTCTTATCTGAATAGGTTCAAATGCTGTATTGTTATTCTGTTATCTAATCTAATCCAGATCTGGCTCGGTTCAAATTCGGTTTGGTCAAAGTTTTATCCAATCTCATCTCTGGTTAGGCTAAGTTCAAGTCTTCTTATCTACTGTAATTCCATGTTGATAAATGTCAGTTGTTAGTGCAGTTCAATTGTAAATTATATAGCTAAAGGTAACAAATATGCAGACTGTTTGTCTGTCATTGCTGTTACATTTCTGGAATTGATTTTGTGGTTTGATTCCCTTAACCATTGAATGTTGTTTTCAAGCCTTAAACAAAGTGCACACTAAGTCTGTTTGACAAAACATACTTAAACTAAGTGCATGTTTTTACCATGCACTATAGCTGATTGGAGATTACTCATGCATCAGCTTTTTGCATAGTACTTGACTGCTGCCTGTGCTGTGTCAAGAACTGAAAACTTCTGTTTTAATCTCACAACTTCTGTTGTGCACACGCGCACACAAAAGCCATGCACACATGCTTACATTTTTGGCCATACCTCAGTTGACTGTTGCTCAAGGAGCATACCAAATGAGCGATTACCTTGCACCACTTTATCTGACTTGCTTGTTTGTATGTATGCATGTACATTTCGTGTTTCCAGAGTCACCATATGTCCAGGTGGATGAAACTGGAAAGAAGGTTCGTCCAGTTCAGAAACTGCGCTCGGAACGATGTGTAGTGATACTTCGTGAAGTTCCGGACAGCACTCCAGTTGAGGTGAACTTAATAATCGATTTCTGCTTCTGTTGATACAGAGCAAAGATAGATCTTATTAATAATGTTTTAGATTTGCAGACTACACATTCTTGCAAAAGTAGGCAACACGTGTATATGACTGGTATGCCTAGCTGGGAGACTTGTTAACCCATGCACACGTAACACGCGATTCCGACAGCATGCTTCCCATCAGCTGTGTGTTAACGGTGTTTCACTATAATGGTAAATGGGTATGGCTGGAAAATATTTTAGTTTATTTTAAAATATTTTATGGTATTTTAGCATTATACCGTTTTATGTTTGGCCAACTTTGCTTATTGTTTTGAATTGCTTGTTTCTTGACAACTTCACATTGATGTATGTATGTATGTATCAAGATGCTTAATATAGCACTTTTTGCATATATCACAAAAGCGCTACTTAATGGTTCCATTATGAACATACATGTGGTGACATGTAACTAATGACAATTGTAGCTGATTTGAGCAATAACTGGTAATGGTGTTATTGTTGTTGGACTTTTAGGACATAAAGAAGCTGTTCATGCATGAGAACTGTCCACGCTTTGTCTCCTGTGAGTTTGCACATAACAACAGCTGGTACGTTGTCTTTGAATCGGAAGATGATGCTCAGAGAGCCTACCAATATCTCCGTGAAGAAGTCGGCTTCTTCCTTGGAAAGCCTATAATGGTTTGTAGTTTTGCTTGATCTTTATTTGTGTTTGAATTTGTTCAATTCATCTATCATGCATGGTTCATATCCAGCTGCAAGC
Source organism: Aporrectodea caliginosa (assembly GCA_020284085.1). Taxonomy (NCBI): domain Eukaryota; kingdom Metazoa; phylum Annelida; class Clitellata; order Crassiclitellata; family Lumbricidae; genus Aporrectodea; species Aporrectodea caliginosa. Next base: position 175,200 of record JACEVL010001060.1, read on the forward strand.
ATAACTGTCAGCAGAATGAAGAAGCACTGAAGTTACCACTCATTGGATATGTGCCATGGTCTGCAGTGCACCTTGGCTGCACAAAGGATCAGTGCTGCAGCTTAACCTGTGTTAAAGCAGTTCAGTGCAGACTGGAGGTAGATCGAGGACTCAGAGGCAAACAGACAGCTCAGCAATGAGGTATCAATGTTTGCTCTGGGTCATTCTTCTTTTCATGGCAAAATGGCTCTTCTGTAATTCATTAAGGAATGTTTCTAGTTTATGTTGAAACTTTGCCTTTATATGTTAGACTCTCCTGATTCATCTCAACTTTCTTCCAGAGTTTTTAAATGTGTCTATTTTATTCAAGCATCTTTCAGATTACTTTTTCATTAGTATCATCTCAACCTTATGCCTAACTTTCTTTCCAAATTATCTCTAAATGTTGTTAAACTTTTTTCTAAACTTCATTTTAAGTTCTTCTAAGTCTTGTATAAAGTTTATAGAATTTCTGTACTTTTTTGTGAATTTGTTTACATTTTTTCCTCAATTTTATTTGTAAACCTTGGTATTGAACTTTGTTGATGTTCTGTGGTGAACAATTGTTTGCTTGATTGAACTTCAACTATAGGCTCGCATCAAAGCCAAACAGCTTTCAAGTGCATATGCTCTTCAGAAAGGAACAACTAAATTGGAGGCTGGTTCTCTGCCACAACTTCATCAAGTTGGTTCTGTTCCACCCCAACAGCAGCAGACACAGCAGCAGCAGCAGCAGCAGCAGCAGCAGCAACAACAACAGCCACAACAACAACAACAACAACTTCAGCAACAACATGCCAGTTCCTTGCCACAACAGCCCCCACAAGCTGTCTCTCTGCCTCTACAGGCTGGTTCCCTGCCTCAACCGACAGGTTCTCTGCCTCAGCAGCCTGGTTCCATGGCTCAGCAGGCTGGTTCCATGGTTCAGCAGGCTGGTTCCATGGTTCAGCAGGTTGGTACTCTGCCACAACAGCAGGAACATAATCAGCAGAAGTACTATCAGATGCAGAAAGTTCCCTATTCTTCCGACTCCATGCCGAACTTCTCATTTCTTGCCCACACTCAACCGGTATGATTTAAATGAAACTTTAATAATTATGTTTGAAACATTGTTAATAAACTTTCCTGATAAAATGTGTGAATTAAAGGTAATCGTTTTTGTAGAGTCAGGTAAACACATATGTTACCTTTCCAACAATCTAAGCATTGGTTCATTTGGTTGATTTGTGATCTGCTTTGTCTTCGACTACAATGGTGTGACAGAAGAACAGTTCTTCATTCATTCATTCATTCATTCATTCATTCATTCATGACACTGCAGAAACAAATATTTTCTTGTCACTGACTAAGAGTTTCATTCTATGACTTTGTACTATGCTGCAAATGTAGGTTATGTGATTATCTGTTATAGGGTTTCTCTTTCTACCAGACATCGGGAGCACCTCAACTGCCAACCATGTGGTCACCTGTGGCTCAGTATATGCCATTTGATCTGCCAATGCCAGTAAGTGTAAACTTTTGTGAGAAGAGCAGTTTGTTAGCATATGCCATTTGAAATATTGCTTGCTATGGAGCAGTTGCTTAAGACAAGCTATAGTTTACTGTATATTGCCATGAGGAAATTGTGCAGAGAAGCTGTGGTCTAGTGGTTCATGCCATTTAAAGTTTGATTGCTATGGAGAAGTTGCTCAGAGTAGTTCTAGTTTATTGGTTTATGCCATTGCAAATGGGCTTGAATGGAAAAATTGCTGTGAGAAGCTATCCCATAGTTTAATTACAAAGCCAGTCCTTGCTCAAGATAAGCAGCACTTGTTTTTATTTCCTAACAATTCACCTAACATATCATTTTAAATGCTGTTTTTGTAATAATTGTTAATGCTTTTAGTTTTATCATGAGTTCAAGTAGTCTTTCATTTATTATGTGCCTCTTTCAGCAGTAGTCCTCAGTTACATGATAGTGAGCATGAAGTGGCTTGAAAATGAAATGTCTTTTTCATGTAATGCTCCAGGATTTAACCCTATTTGCAGACTGCTTCTTGACCACTCAGGGGAGAATGCTGCTATCCTAAATGCTTGGCGGCCTGTATTCCTAAAATATTAATTGTCTGTCATAACTTGTTTAATTTTTGCTTGTACCAAGTCATTCCTTTTTAGGTATTCAATGGTTTTCCTCCTCCAATGCAGCCGTTTGACTTGAGCACAATGTCTGCAAACCGATTCACTATTGCAGATTTCAAAGTCCGGTAATTGTGATGTTTACATTTTCTAAAAAGGGATTAGCTGTAACTTAAAGCTATCTGGATTATTTTCTTGTTGTGTACTAGAGAGTGATGCCATAATTTTTCCCGCGGTTAATAACGCGGTAATGGGGACAAAAATTTTGGTGTTAATGGGTTTGCCGTGGTAATGGAGAATGAGCCAGCAAGAAATCTGACCAGTAACTATTATAGCTCTATAGTTTATACACTGTATAGACTATATAGTTTATACACTCTATAGACTATATAGTATACAGTAACTGACTTACTTGCAGCTACATACTTATTTAACTTAAAGTTTCCATTCACTTTTCGATGCTACAGACCTACATCATTTCTGGCTATTCCAGCCACAGAGACATCATCTGAAAGAGTGTTTTCAATAGCAGGGCACACTATAGAGGATTGACCCAATCAACTTAGTGAGTCAATGAGGTCAATGATCTGCTATTCCTGTACATGGAATAAACAAGCAGAAATGGCTAATAGTGAAAAAAACTCAAAGTATCTAAAATTCTGAATTAATTTTTAATGTACCGATAGTAGTCACTAGTCATTCGTAGAGCTTCAAGTACAATCTCAAATCTAGTCTAGGGTGATGTTGAGATGTGGATTTTTTATTTCCTGAAGCTGCTAACTAGTCAGACATAGTCAAGACTTGGTTAATGCAAACTTCCAATAGGATAATCTGTTTCTTGTTTGTTTTATTAATACAATCAGTAATGCAAGTAGCTTTGTAAGCTAAAAATTGTATTTTTTAAATTTTAATTGGTGAAAACTTTTTGCGGGGAATATGATCAACGTAGTCCTGCGATGATGGGGTGGTGATGGGGAGAAAACCTGCGGGGTTGGGGACAAGACAGGCGGGTATGGGGAAGACTTGTTGCGAATTGGGGATGGTGACGAAATTGTCTCCCGCGTCACTTTGTATTGTGTAATTTTCCATTTCTGTTTCCTCTTTCTTTTGATTTCCAACATTGGTGAGATGTATTACACATATTCACATTTTGTATTATCATTATTTTCTGAACTACTTAATATTTAAAAGTTCGATCATCTTAGCTAAAGCATAATATTTGAAATGGTGGATAGCAGGTGTCAATGTTGCTGCTCTGTGCAAGAAAACTAGCTGCTATGGATGATGTACTTGGTCTAAAAAATATTCAGGCCGAAGTTTCTACAGTTCTTGGGGTTAACGAATCAGCGCTCCAAGGCTGGTTGAAAACAAAGTCTAATCACGTAAATAGAAGGTTTCTGCCTGCCACAGCTGAAGGAGCCGCTCAACTGTCTATGAAGTTGGACAATAGGCTGTTTCAAGCATTCATAAGAGAAGTTCAAGAACCTTACCATTGTGTGGATTATTTGTTGCTCTTTTGTATAAGCCACAGTGATGCAAAAAGGGCTAAATTTTTGATGCAGAGCACCCATACACAGTTGCATAAGGCTGGCATTGGCATCTAGTGCTGATTGACATTTATAATGAGATGTAAGTTTGTTTTGTTTGGTTTCTAGTCCGATGGCTGGTCATCCTCTCCGACCGACTGATGGTCAGGCACTCCTCATGTCTGGCCAACCAATTCAGCACCTTCTCATTCAGCCTGGATACAAGTCCAACATTGATGGCTCAGCCCATGCTAAAGATCACCATCAAGAGCGCGAGCAGCCTCCACGCTTCAACAAGAAGCACGAACCACAGAACCGTTCAGTGCCCAGTGCACCTCCACCTGTAGAGACAATGGATGAGGCAGTGGCACCATCTCCAGCCGAGAACTTGGCAGCTGGTAGCAGTGGTCACCAGTCGACCCGTGGTAGCCTCGACAGTCTCCAGAAGCTAGCTGCTGATCTACCAGCTTCTACGCTTGAAACGGTGTCACACACGTCTGAGGTGCCAAAGATGCAAACAACAATACCTATTGTCCCCAGCAGTCGATATATGGGGAGTTCGTCGGCCATGGGTCATGAACCACCACTCTCACCCAATCAGAGAATGTTCGTCAATACAAATAGGTAATTTAAGTTTGTTCATTTACCATTACATCCATCTCTTGTTAGCCTTGAAACTCTAGTAATACTAATAAAACAGAACTGATCTGGATTCTGGACCACCCATGAAACATGAATTGTCTGTCTTATATATTATACTTATTGTGTTAAGCCTGCAAAATCAACAAATTTGAATATGAGGCTTCAGTCTACATGCACAAACAACTTGTGCAAGGTTGTTAGAAGAATCCACGCAGTAGACTTAACATGCGGGCAAATTACCGACCAGCACGCCAAACAGACTACTGTGCTTTGTGGTGGTCATTGAGGAAGCTTTTGAGAAAGTTATTATATCAATTTATGATTAGGTTAAATATAATGTCCAAAAGACATTGATAATCTGTTTCATAACTGATTGCTTTAGCTGTACAGAAACTTTCTTGCTGAATGTTTATATTGATTCATCAGAAAATTCCTGGAATGCTGGAATTAACTGAACCAAGGGAGACAGACAACTAGAGATATAGTGGCAACAGAATTGCATCTGACTTGACTATGACTGAAGTTTGAATCCCACTTACAGTGTAATGGATTGCACTCTTAACCTCAGAGTTTTGCTTAGTTTTTTAACTGCTCTTTTTAGCTAGATCAGTTTTCAGTTAACTGTTGGTTTTCTCCATATTCAATAGACATGGTGGTGGAGGAAATTATCGTGGAAGACGGGGTGCTGGTGGCAATCGTACGGGAGATAGGGATGAAAATGGAAGGGTTAGTCTTTTGCATTCAATGTATTCTTGGGATTTGTTTTATAATAATAACAACAAAATAATAATAATAAACTGAAAACTGTTGTGCTAGTGTAAGTGAAATCGGTGTGCATGCCAAATTCCAGGACAACTTGAATCAGAATCGAAGTCTGAATAGACATAGAAGCAATTTATGGAGGAAATGAACCCAGGAAGAAATGAGTTTTTAGTCCATATATGAAGTCTAGGTCTGGTGATAATATGAAATAGCCAGTGAAGTGTATTTCTCATATATTTTGCTCAATGAGAGAATTTGGTAAATTGGCCACTAGATGGGTAGCACGGTTGAGAGGGACTGGATCGTCTTCACCTGAGTATGAGCAGACAGTGTTCCTCAACACTAAGATCATAGGATGCATTTTACAGCTTTTAATTGCTGTTAAAATGTCTAGCTACATGACTACCTGGCTATGTTTACGCTGCTTGTAGCGATGCACAACTGGCCCAAACTCCAAGCCAAGGGACAAAGCCCGAGTGGCTTCACCGTCGACAAAGTTCAGCCTCGAGACAGCGTCCTTTCCTCCCCTTCAACCGTCATCGGTAAACGAGGCTTTATCTTGGCAACTGTAAATGTTATAACCAATCAAGATTCATGTCTTTAGAATTATTGCTTTGTTAAGGGAAGGTAATCAGTTGCCTTTAATAGTAATGATAATAATAATTATAATAATCGTCGTTTAATATTTTGAAACTGACAAGTACACAGTATGAGTACAAATTACAGTATAAACGGATCAAATTACAGTATAAACGGATGATCACAAGTTATCACAGGAGTATTTATGGACAAGTCTTGTTGAAGGATTTCTCCACTGAAACACGGCAACAGTAGCTAGGCAACCTTTTGTGGTGTGCAAACATGGTGTGGTGATGGTTTGTTAGCTTCACTTGAATCTTGGGTTTTAACATCAGTCACAGAATTGAAATGTTTATGTGTAAGCAGTCTGTTACTGTGCATTGGGTAACATTAAGAGTGCCTTGTTTACCCTCCCACATAGAAACTGGCAATGGCTAAAGGGGTTTATGTGACTCATAGCTCTAGTCTCCTCAGAGGCGTAGAAGGATAATTCAGCTGAGATACAGATACAAACACTGCAATCTAGGTACGGATAAACCTTCCAAACTTTTGGTTTTACTCATCTGCCCTGGTGCTAAAGGAGATGTCCCTTAGGGTGGAATCATTCTTTGTTGTGCAGGTGACTTCTACAAAGCACGATGCTACAACTGAAACTGCTAAGATGTCTTCAACTCCAAACAGTACATTTACTTCATCGTCATCAGCTCCTTCCTTTTCCATGGAGATCGGAGGAACTGGAGCGAGCAGCCACATCGAGTGGATTAGCTCCTCTCATTCTCAGTCAGAAAAGTGAGTGCCTATGCTAAGTTCTATAAGAATAGACAATTTAATGAATTTTATGGAATAAATGAGTTTTGTTTGGAAATGATGAACAAGTTAAATGTAGCAGCTGAGACTGACTGACTGACATTCTAATGCAATGCATGAATTGGATGCCATGAAACAGAAGGTTGGAATTATTTGCATGTATTTAATCTGGTCTAATGTAATGATTAATCTAGTGCTCTTATCATAATGCATGAGGCTTCAGTCGATACCACTACAGATAAAATTATAGTCAAAGGCCAGTTGTGTCTGAGCAGCCAGTAGAAATCTACCGATGAGTTAAGGAAACCAGAAGTCAGGCTGCAACAGGTAAATTCCTGTTTACGTGGAATAATTGAATTATATGAACCTTCTGAACAAATTTACTTAACGGATTTGTTGTATTCAGAAACTGCTAATGAACAGCTTAGAAAAACTTGAGACTGAAGGATAGAATTGCTGGCTCTTTCAAGAGGAATACATGAAAACTTGATACTGAACGATTTAGTGGACTTGTTTTGTTTAGAAGCAGTAAATCTACTAGTCCAATGCCTTCTTCCACTCGAACTGCCGTTGGATCTGTGGCTTTGCCTGGAAATGCCTCGGATTCTGTGAGCAAACTGAACTTTTTACTAGAGTGTAATGTTAATCACTTTGTCACATTTGCATTCTGTCATTTTCAAAAGTAGCTGATTAAAAAAGTTGTGTACTAATGATATGCAAACTGTTGATCTGTCCTTATTTCTTTGGCGTGTTTGTGAGGACAGGTGCTAATGCAGAGGAAGTGGTGCTATATAAATGATTATGTTACACTCTCGTGTGAAAAGGCCTCTGTTGCATCCAGACCAACCTGGAGTTGCTCTTTATTTAATGCAATGTAACCATTAATGTGTTTGTAATGTCCTAGCATCTTTTGGAAGCATTTACCTGCAGTTAAATTTGATGAGGGATATATATATATATATATATATATATATATATATATATATATATATATTGTATTGTATTTGAACACTTGTTATAGCGCCCCTACCAGATTTCCCATTTTGCGCTCCCGACTACTGCGCGAACGCTGAATCGGAGTTTCACGCCGAAGCGCATGAGCAATTGCGAGTGAAGGACTTGCCCAGGGTCCCTACGCGGCGGCTTTGAGGTGGATTCGAACCCGCAACCCTCCAGCTGCAAGGCACCGAACATACCCCTAAACCACCGCGCCCCAGTTGTATTGTGATGTGTTGTATTGTGTGTTGTATTGTACTCCACGTTTATAATGCGACCGAGCCACCCGCAGTAAAGATCCGAGAAATTAATCTCTGATAAACCGACCCGACCGGGAAGCGAACCCGGGGCGCCGGCGTGACGAGCAGGCACCAACCCACTCGGCCACTCAGGATCCTTTATATATATATATATATATATATATATATATATATATATAAATAAATATATATATATATACATATATTACATTTATAGTATCTTCTGACAGTGTCTCATAGTCGTGCATATCTGTCGTAAATGACGTTACGTTCATTAACAAGAAAGAGTTTGTCCAGAGGTGAATGTAACAAGTCATTATTGCATCGAATCATTCAGTTACACAGATACTGAGTAGCATATGGGAGACTGTGCAAATGTACTTGAGATTGCATTTATTTATGTTAATTTTGAAATCTTCTTGAACTTAGGATTCTTCATACGGTCAGCCCCAGAAAATGAGCTACGCACAGATTGCTCAGAAGAAGAAGGAGCCGAATGAGCAGCCAAGCGCTGATGAGCACAGACTCAATAGTCACCCGGACAATGGCAGCAGTCACATAACAGCTGCTGCTGCTGGTGGTGGTCTTGGCTCCGTTTCCAACAACTCAATGCTGAGTGGCCATCTGGCAGCAGTGATTTCTTCCCCGTCATCACCACCTGCTTCATCCTCTTCACCAGGTGACCATTTCCAACCGTCTTACCGAGGAAGTGGTGGACATGGCCGGTATAGTCGAGGTCGGGGCAGAGGCGGTCGTGACAACAGCCACCGAGGCGGTGGTGGGCGCGATAACAGGAACTCGTCGTATGGCATGGAGCACTCCGACCGAAGCCATGATTTTAACAAACCAAACGACCATCGATTCAACTACGAACAGTCGGCAGACGATGGTCGATCGCGGTCATCTGTCCCCCCTTCTGTCAGACCCCTTGGCACAGACAAATAGGAGATATCCTGTGACTCTTTGTAAGCAGGCGCAGTTTGTGATAAAAAAATTTCGTGAGGAAAATCGAGCGTGTCCTTGCAACAGATGCAAAATGAATTCACCGAGTTGTGAAGACGAAAACGAGTCGAGAGATGCGATTGGTTGCAATATATCCTCTTGCTGTGGAAGGCAGTGTCATGAACCTTTATGCCATTCATTTCTATTTATTTTAGTTTTGTATTCTTAGTTTCCTGTCTAGATAACTTTGTCTACATTTGTACATGTGCTAAATGCAGTTCTCCATTTTGTTCATCTTTTAAAACTTTCATATATGCATTAATTGTGGCTATGTATGTATCAAGTGTATATAGTGTATATACGCTCATATGATATATGGACATATGCATACATGTATATATATAAAAAGTGCATATATATGCTAATATACTGAGTGGTGTTTTTTATTAAGACCAGTAACCCATATTAATTCAATGTCAGTACCTGTGTATATATATATATACATTTATATATATATATGGGATGTTTTACAATGTACTGGTAAGCATGCTGGACTGTCCCTTGAGAGGTCAGGGGTTAAAATCCCTCCCAGAGCAAAAAAAATTTTTCAAGATTTCAGCTTCACTTGTGCCCGTAGTCAACCTACTCGACTGTAACGAGTACAGTTTCTTGGCACTATCACAAGATCAGGTGGCAAGGAAAAGGGTTGACCACCGTCATTTGCCGGGCTAAAAATGAAGTTGCTAACACTAAATACCTCTGGTTGCCTATCAGGGCCAGCTTTTATGGACTGCTGTGTCACACACACAACACAAACCACACATGCATTATACTTAAGAGATTGTTTGTAGCTATAGATATGTCAGTGGTGTATACATTGGTTTTAGTCATGGATACAGTGAAATCTCAGTTTAGTGGGACCTCTGTAGAAGTGCGCTGTAGCAGTGCCAAGTACAGTGTTACAAGAGGTCTATGGTAGATACTAATTCTGAGACTGTGTGTGTGTATGCATTATGTTGGAAACTATTAGTTGTAAACCATCAGTTTTGACGTCTGTTTTGGTGCATTTTGGTAGATGCCTGAACAAGGTCTCCTGATATGCAAGTGATACCCTTGCATCACGTTTATTTGTCTACATCTGTGTTTCTGTGTTTTGATTTCCATTTTCTAAAGAGGATCTTGAGCAGTTTGGAAACTGAGGCTGCTGGTCCAATCCAGACAGAGCACTGTGGTCTAACAACTGATGACTTGCCAAGACTTTAGTGCAGAGCCTGTTGCACTGATGATGATGATGATGATGATGATGATGATGATGATTTTATCTTAGTGTTTCTATGTGTGCATACAATGTACATAAATTCTGTAAATTTTAACCAATGTACAGTGTGTACATAGGAGAAACTTTGGGCATGTGTTTCAAATTGGAACTGTTTTGCCTAAGAACACTTAGATGAGGCAGAGCAAGAGAAGGGAGCATGCCGGCAATGAAACAGACAGACCACAGGATGAGGAGTGATACAGAGGAAGTCTAGAGGGCATAGAGAAGAGAAGGATAGGGAATGGAAGACGATTGGGATTGAAAAACAGGAGAGGGCTAGAGAAAAGAATGGAAAAGAACTTTGTGAATATGGTGATCTAGCAACGACTGAGGCAATCAGAAGATTGAAGCCGTTTTCTTTGTACTGTGGTCACTGGTCATTTGTGAATTTTATGCTTTAAAGTAACGAAAACGAAAAAGAATTTATCAGTCCTGCTTTACCATCTATATTCGCCAACTTATTGTAAATCATTGTACGTTAATTTCTGTAACTTGATTTTACATGTATTTTTAAACCTCTGTGATTTGAAAACTTCTGTAGCTCAGTATGCACAGGCATAATAGTTTTAGTCCTTTAGTTGCATTGTTTTCTTTTGATTGTCTCTTGAAAGTTGGGGCTTGTGAATTATTGCTGGATCTTCTTATGCAGCTCTTGCAGCTCATTCTCATCTGCTTTGAACAGCAGCTGCTATTCTGGTGTCAGTTTGACTTTTGTTTAAAAGAGTTTTGCGATTCACATAAAGTGTTTCAGTATGCTTTGGTATGAACTATTCTCTTTACTTTTGTGGGTAATTGATAATTGGTTATTTTATGTATCTTTATTGCGGCTTAGTGGGTTGATTACTGTTGGCCACAGAGTGTTTGTTCAATTCGCTATAGCTTTATGTCATTATGAGTTTGGCTTTCATGGACAGTTTTTGTCAGAACTTGTATTTTGTGGTTGATGTGAAACACAAGTTGTGCAGCTTTTGCTGGTGCATTTCAGAATCCATTGTTTGATTGGTTTATGATCAAAACGTCAGTCATTGGCTATTGGACAAGTTGCTAACGCATATATGTGCCTGTCCTAGTGTGTAGTACGAGTCAGCAAGTCAAAGGCTAGGCGTGTGCTCCGCTGGAAGTATGTTCAGGACTAGCGACTTCAAGACTTTGTGTCCGCTTTTGTAGGGCATATGAAATGACACTAACCACGAGTATACGGTATTTGAGCTGACTTTTTGTGCAAAGGTTTTAAGTCTGTTGTTGCAGTGCAAAAATGCTTTACTGGCCTCACATTAAGTGATATGCTGACTTGAGAATCAGGGTTGTCCTGTAACATGTTTGTATCACTGTTGGTCATTGGTTTTATCTATACGGTTTCTCTTTCTTCTTCTTTGCAGCAAAGCATTGTTTGGCTTGGTTGCTATAAAGATGTTGTTAATTTAAAAAAATAGAAGACACAGTGTTAATGTCTCTTTTTAAAACTATGTAACAGTCAAGTTCTGTTGAAAACATTGATGAGAAATTTGTGCACATACAGGGTACAAAAATATTATTACAGTATGCTAGTAGAAAGAAAGACAAGAACTTATCCATGCAAAACTTAGAAGCAAATTTTGATTTGCTTTTGTTAGCAGTATTGGCAGCTTTCAGAGTTGCTCTTTATTTGAGTATGGTATCATTCGTGAACTGATGAGGCCAATAATGCTAGTGAAGATTGTAGATTACTATATGGATGTTATTATAATGCTACCTTTGAGAGCCATATCAAGTACAATGTTATAACGAGATAGTGGTGTAAAGATTTGCATTTTAAAGCTAAACTAAATTTGGAATCCATGTTAAGTCCACTGACTGTATTAGATCAGAACTTGTGTTATAATGAAGTGTGTTATTTAAGTAGGTTCTTATGTAATACTGATGTCCAATTAGCCACAATGATTAAACCAGTACATCTTGCTGATAGTGATTCATAGTATGAAGTCTCAAGTTTTTACAATGGAGGAAGCCAGATTTGTTTCAGTTGCACATTTCAGAGCATCTTGTTGAAGCTTTTACCAAAGGTTCTGTGTTCTAATCCCAAACTCGGTGGTCTGCAAATGATGCTTGTCCAAAATCCAGTGCTTTCAATTCTTTCCCTTGTCATTTCAAAACCAAGAACTTAATTTCTGCTATCATTGTCATGCTGGTTATTGTATTCTTTCATGCATGCATCAATGATGAACCAGTTAGTTCTTTTCTTAGGACAACATCGAGTTAAAAAACATTTGATATATAATTAACTTAGACTGTCGTTGTACATGTTGAGGGGTACATTCTGCTACTTCAATCACCCAGTTGTCTCGATTATCTAGCATTTAGCAGATTCTTTAATACAGAAATTCATTTTGTGGGTTTAATTTTGGTTTGTTATTCTGCGTGAGTCACAGTATTCTAGGACCCCAGCTGGTTCAGTTTTTCTGTCAAGTTTCTACTTGCCTTGTATGTATGTGCCAGGTGTGTGAGTGTATATATATATATATATATATATATATATATATATATATAATATATATATATATGCACACATAGACATACATGCATGTATATATGTGACCTCAGCTGATAAAAGGGATCACTTGTTGCGATCAGCCAGAAAATGGCATTTTCACTATCATGAATATTGATATATGAATCTAATTAGTGCTACTGTATCTTGCTCACTGCTATAAACTATTATGCCACATGCCATATTAAGGCAAAATTTTGTTTTTAGGACATCAGGTAGACATAAAAATGCATCAATTTTTGACCAAAAGTCCTGCAACGAGACTCCCTTCAGGTATAAGCTTGACTTCCTTAAGGTATAAGCTCATGGAGAATGTTAAAAAGTTCATTCCTAACAGGTGGTCTCTTTCTCCACGGAGGTCGCATGCATATATGAACATACATACGTACTTACATAAATATATATATATATATTGTATGCACTAGCATAAAATTATGTGTCTGGCAGTATATCTTATGTAAATAGTAGGAAGTGTATAGCATGTTCTGTTGTGTTCGTTCAACGAGTCTGTTAGGTAATTTAACCAGCACCATGAGTTTTCGTTGGCAGTTTGATGTGTGATGATGCGGTTGTTTTTTGCTTGCCATCTTTTTTTCAAAGCTTGCTGTTCTGTGTGCAGTTTGCGTGTTCTGGTCCATCATTCCTTGACCCGGCTCAGTTTCTCCAGCTGTGTAGAAAATTCATGACGTTCAGACAATGAGGGTTGACTTGTTTGTTATTTGCACGTGTCTGACTTTATCTTAATACAACATCTAGGCCAAAGTACAGGTGAAGGGTTTTCTTGGATGCATTTGCTTTTTTCCAGCAGCTTTAGCCTATACCTTTTGCCATAAACTTTTGGTTTAAGATTTGGCCATAGGCTTTAGTGAAACCTTTCCCTAATGCCATCAAGTTTTCCTATAAGTTTAGCCACAGGTTTAACGAGATGTTGCTACAAGCTATAGCCATACGCTTTTGTCAAGAGCTTCGCCATGAGCTTTGGCCATAAACTTTCGTTATGAACTTTGGTCATAAGCTTTTGTCAAGAGCTATTGTTGTGAACTTTTGATATAAGCTTGCGTTGGTTGCAAGCTTTTGTCAAGAGCATTTGTCAAGGAAGAGTTTTAGTGATAAATGAAACATTGATGTTGGGTTAGGGATTCTTTTCATTTTGTAATCTTGTAGTGACAAATTTTTAAAACATATATTAGCTTCCAGGGCATAATACTTAGTATTGTTGTGGCATATATTCAGAAAAAGCAAATGCCTGTCAGAATGTTCAAGCAAATGACTTATTGTTTGATTGATTGATTGACTGAGTGATTGAATGGTCAATCAATCAGAGAACATTTGCTGCTTCTTTGTCTAACATGTTGTAGTTGCACAGCCAACTGTTCTGCTGTATATAACTTCTATATTATCGGTTTGTGTATATAATATGTTGCATATATACACATGTATATATTGCATATACTCAGCATGTACATTTAACTAGGTTTATAAACTGTGTACAGAATCTGTTAGTTCACATGTACACAGCCAGTTAGGTTTCTACGAGCATGTGCCTGTACAGTATGCTTTTCATGAGCACTTTTCATCTTTGATCATCTGTCGCACTTTTGTTCATTTCCTGCTTTTCATATTTATTTGCGGGAGTTGGTAAGTCAATTCTCCTGTGTTTAGACTTAACCGTTTTGTTTTTGTTCTCACTGTTGACATAATTATATCAGCTTTGATGCTGATGAGGAATAGGAGGAGGAGGAGAATGACAGTGACAATATGGGGATGATGATTATGTAGGATGATGATGACAAAAATGATGATGACAAAAATGATGATGATGGTGATATTAGTAGTGTGGCTGGTTTCATATCGTAATGATTTTGTAGATTTGTATGTATGCTGTTTTTCTTTTTTGAAACTGCAACTGCCAGCTGAGTTTATACTTTTACTGTATTATTATTATTTTTATTATTGTACAAATTATTATTATTATTATTATTATTATTGCTGCTGCTATGGGCACTCGTAACAGTTTCACTTCTGCAATTACAATGCTTACATTAAAATGTACATTGATGTTCCATGGATCCTTGTAAACGATGTAAAGGTTCTAGTGTTGTATAAGTTTAAGCTTGTGACATAATTTCTGTTAAGTGTTTCTGGCGGGTTTTGTTTGAACATGTTTCTGTTTGAACTTCTCCTCAGCCTAGTAAACCTTTGACTAGATCGAATGCTAGATTATGAAGTTATGAAGAAGATTGGTGCTTTGTTCGAACGAGTGGTTTGCAGGTGGGAAACGCTGGTGGGAGAGGAGTGGTGAGTCATCAGGAAATTGGAAAGTCCCAGACTATAACTTGTTGATAACAATGATGATGAAAGTCTGGGAATTTCAACAACTGATTGATGGTCATGGCAACAGTGGCAAAGCAGAGGTATGTTGACTGAGTTGTTTTTTTTTACGTTACTTTGATTGGAGATAAGGTCAGGTAATTGCTCACATGTCACATGGTTATGTCAATATTAATCTTGAGATTTGTGGTTGTGGGGTTGAAGAATATTTCAGCTGAAGCACAGACACAATAACAGCAATCTTACAGCTCATCAGCTTTTCCAAACTGGCTTTGTGACTGTATGGCAAATTGTCAATTTCTCTTGAATTGATTGATTTGAGCCCTGGGCACAGAAGTGAAATTGCAGTTATTGGCAATCTGCAGTTGCGCCACTCGTCATCATTTGTCTGTGGTGTGCCCTTTATAGAGCATTGCTGTTTACATCACATGTTGCCAGTATACTCTATTCTAGGCTTAGTTCTAGGATAGGCTTATTGTGTAGTCCATAAATGTGCCACCCAGTTGTATGTTTTGGCATCTGGGTGGAGAAAGTAGGTGGCTATCAGCTTGTAAAATCAGAACATGGCAATTAAATTACACATGGTTGTTTTAGTATCTTTTAGATGGTCTGTCCAGGAGTCTGGACTTTAAAAAATGTCCAGAGGATTTTAAAAATTTGGTAACGGGTGGCAGCTGTTATATTACTACTTTTTCATTGTTATTGTTTTGTCTCGAAGGAAATATACCCTGGATAAGGTGAAACATTTATTATATTTTGCATTGTTGTGTAAATTTATTGTCTGAGTTAAGGGCTAATGGTGGTGATGATGATTATGAGAATGATAAAAATGACAATTGATGAAACTGCAATAAGTGGTTATGTTGTTGAAATGCTTTTAACACAGCTTACGAGAATGAACTGTAGCCAAGCACAGTAGGAGTAAAAGAACTCAATGCGTGGGGTCATCAGAAGAAATGCTGGAATACTTGGTGGAACTGGTAATTTTCTGCAACAACCCACATGTGACATTTATGGCTGTACCGTTCTTGGCATTTTTAACTCTTCTTGACACTGGAATGTTATTAAAACTTCATGCATTTATGGCACTTAGATTTGTGTGAATGATGCCAGAGCACTGGTTAACTTCCACTGGTGTTACAGCAGTATTTTTAGCAGATTTGGATGAACGCCAAACTTTATTATATACAAATTTAGCAAATTTTAAGCTAATCGCTTGATTCATACTGGTTGTGTTGCATTTCTTAGTATTTTTTGGAGTATCATCTTGTGAACAAAAAGGTTTTGCAAGCAATTGAGAAATTTTAAACCAGTAATGAATTTATTTGTAGGCAACCAAAATTTCTCTTTGACTTTGTGATGTCAACATTAAAACTTGATCTATCCCACAAACGTGTTCTACTGTTCTTAGTTCTATGGATCAAAAACTTCTTTAACTATTGACTGCATGTACTTGGATAGGGTCCATGACCTAGAAAGTAGAAACAGACCTACTGGCTTGAGGAAATGTGTTGTAAACAAAATTTTCTAATGCTTACTTGACGTCAACAGCAGCTTAGATAAATTAGTTGCACTCAAAGGAGACTGTCAACTGACAACGCTTAGATTCGTTCATTCCGAAGATGTATAAAAATCTTAGCGCCCCTTCAGTATAAAAACTTAGCGCCCCTTCAAGGAGCGCTCTCGACCCAACCCCGGCTAAAACGATGGTTTTAAAGCATCAGATGCGTTTTACTCTAGGCATAATATTAAGGCGTAGATCCTGAGAATCAGACCTGGGACTTATTTCAGTAATAATAATCCCAGATCAGACTGTTCTAACTTGCAGCATCTTTTGTAAACATGATTAACAATCTTAGATAGGCCTATAAAAATGATTGCTAGTTGTAGGCCTACCATGATATAGTTTGGAATGATCACCTGCTGGACGACTGACGTCCCTGGATCCATAGAACGAGTATGCGCATATTACGAATATTAAGATTTTTAGAAATTTACGAATATTGACGAATATTAAACTGGCCAACGAATATTAAATTTTTTGTTTTTATCCATCTAGTTTAACTTACGGAAATCTTGTTTGTTTGTTTGTTTGAGCCACAGGCTAAAAAGTCAAATCTTGCGACGACTAATTCGATCACTTACAATCATTCAATCGTCCTGAAACTTGGCAGATAGACTCGCCCCGCAGACACTTCATTCTATAATAATTTCAGCTCCCCCAAAAAGGCAAGCTTATAGAATCGGGGACTCAACTTTTCGAATCGGGGAATCCCCTTTTCCGATACGCAGCGTTGTCATTGGCCGCAACAAAAACGGGCGCGCTGCCTGATTAAACGCACGCTATGTCGTAAAATGAACGCGTACTATATATTTGTAGAGGTAACTGCTTCGTAAGACGCATTATAGGATACTAGATGGATATAGTAAAAAACTTTGTTTTTACGGGCTGTATTTTATTTTAATTCTTCAAAATCCAGAAATTAGTAGGCCCTAGTAAAAAATTCAGTGCACAAACTAGGTAGGCCTATTAGAGCTAGAACAAGAACAGTTACTTGTTACAGTTACTCATCTTATATCAGTAACTTCACTTAGTCTATTGTTTGAAGTCTCATACGGAATTCAAATTGTTGGCGCCCAAACGAACGATGCCAGTACCGTGTATTACACAAACAAAGATTGTATGACCCAGATCTCTCTAATTCACTATCCCTCCGCCCAAGATTCCTAAACTGAGTGGGAGGATCTAGCCCTCAGCCTAACATGGCGTATAACACTAGGTCAACATAGCATTTTGCTACTGGGATTCTAACACCTGTTCCTAACTAAATTTGATATGCTGATTCCAAATCCGGAAACCATTTTTGTCTATCACGTCCAGTTTTTAAGTTATAATGTTTCTGGGATTCTTTCAGTTGTAGCCTATATACGCTTACATTAACACTGGGCAACAAAGAAAACTATTTTTTGTTTGCTACTCAGAACTTTAGAACTGCTCTTGGCTAAATTTTGGGCGCTAATTTCAAATATGAAATCGAAATGTGTCTAGCACGTCAGGTTTTTTAGATAGGCCTACGCATTAGTGAGGTTCTACACAATTGCGGATTCTCAACTCATACTATCAGTGAAAACACAGTATTAAAAATGTATGAAGCATTTGCTTTTGTGCTAGCTCTCAACTAAATTTTGGATGCTGATTTCAAATATGAAATTGAAATTTGGCTAGCACGTCAGGTTTTTGAGGTACGCATCGCATAGTTCATACCGCAAATGTACCGCATTAATTTGCGGTTATGTAGAACCTCACTGACGCGTACCTTAAAAACCTGACAAGCTAGGCAAATTTTGATTTCATATTTGAAATCTGCGTCCAAATTTTAACTAAGAACAAATGCGAAAGCAAATGCCTGGCATTGTGTGATACAGTTTTGACACTTTGCTTTCGCTTACAATATATGAGCTGAGAATTCGCAATTGTATAGAATTTCACTGAAGCGTAGCTGAAAAACTAGATTGTGCCATCCAAATTTCGATTTCATATTTGAAATCAGCATCCAAAATTTAGCTAATAACAAGCACAAAATCCAATTCTTCATACATTTTTAATATACTTTTCATTTGCTGTTAATATGAGTTGAGATTTCGCAATTCCGTGGAACCTCACCGATGGTTACCTGAAAAACCTGACGTGATAGCCAAATTTCGATTTAATATTTGAAATCAGCACCCAAAATATAGCTAAGAACAAGCGCAAAAGCAATGTCCGATACATTTTTAATACTTTACTTTCTCTGATAGTATGAGTTGAGAGTTCGCAATTGTGTAGAACCTCACTTATGCGTACCTAAAAAACCTGACGTGCTAGCCAAATTTCGATTTCATATTTGAAATCAGCGCCCCAAATTTAGCTAAGAACAGTTCTAAAGTTCTGAGTAGCAAACAAAAAATATTATTTTGTTGCCCAGTGTAATTAATCAAATTAAACGCATCAATGGAACTTCGGAACATCAGTCATCCAAACATAGCTTAAATTAAATGATATAGAATTACCAAGCGTGTGGGTTTCACCGCTGAGAGAGAAACAGATTGAGACAGACGGATAGAGAGGGAGAGCAATCGTAGAGAGACAGTGAGAGACAGACCGACAGAAAGGGAGAGAGATCGTACGATTTCTTTCCCTCTCTGTCCGAGAGGGAGAATCGTAGAGACAGACAGAGACAGACCGACAGAGAGAGAGAGAGAGAGAGAGAGAGAGAGAGAGAGAGAGAGAGAGAGAGAGAGAGAGAGAGAGAGAGAGAGAGATAGTAGAGAGACAGTGAGAGACAGACCGACAGAGAGGGAGAGAGATCGTACGATTTCTTTCCCTCTGTCCGAGAGGGAGAGAAATCGTAGAGAGACAGACAGAGAGAGAGATCAGAGAGAGACAGAGAGAGTCATGGTCGGCTTTTTACGGAGTTCTTCAAGAGTAGGGAACGATTTGGGTAGGAAGCCTAATTAAGCGTACCAGCTTACGGACCACGGCTCTATATACCAGCGGCGCCGTCAGGAAATTGTGTACGCACAATAGGCAGGAGACCACACTTAGGCCGGGTCCCGGGAACGAAGGTATGTTGGGGTACGATTAAGGAGCGTCCTGAGGACGATCGCTGTGGCGTGCAGCAGCGATACGGGAGAAACAGAGTTGGGGAGGGGGCACATCCCCTCCCCACTTAAAACTTTTTTGAATTTCCACACTGTAATGGTAGCATTTTAAGCAGTCATCTGAACAAAATTGCTCTATTATTTTAGCGCTGGTAGGAATCACCTGTCACTCGTAGCTAAGATGTAATTTGAGACGTGTTTGAGTTTGACTGCGGACAATAGGTTAATAGCAAACCAGACATTTATTGAAATGAATATAAAAACTAGCAAACACGTTCAATTTCCAAGAACGCCGTAAGCGCTAAGGTAAACTTATTGCTGACCAGACAAAATTAGCAGAAATAGTTTACAGCTGGTAGCCTACACAAGCCAAGCAAGAATGATTCAACTACCGAATCGTGAAGCCATGTGGTGATGACGTAGTTTTACTAAATGCTCAAGGAACAAAATATTTAGATATTTGGAAATTTGAAAGATAGGGTAGAGTGGGGCAAAACGCCCCCTTTAACGGTTTTTTGCTAAATTACAACGTGAGTAACAGCATTTTAAGCATGAAATTATTGAAAGATCTTGTACTGAATGTCCCAAGTAAAGTAAAATTATGTCCGATAAAATTCCCCAAAAGATTACATTAAAAAATAATAAAATACAGAGTGCTTCAAAGGGGGCGTTTTGCCCCTCACCTGGGGCAAAACGCCCCCCGTGATCTGACCCCCGCTACCTGAAAAGTCTATGCACATAATCATCTGCAATCACTGCATTGATGCAACAATAACTATAAGAAGTAAAGATCTCTAGAATTTTTCTTAAAAGATGTCATCAAAAATAATTAAATAAAAAAATGCGCTTTGCTCCAGGTGACTGAGGTGAAGGGGGCGTTTTGCCCCATGTCAGCATTTTCCATAGGGGGCGTTTTGCCCCGCTTGGTGCTACCTTGTGAGATTGCCCATATAATAAAAAATTGATATGTTAAAGCCCCATTTATTGTGCACAGTAATTCGATATAGGGTATACTTTAGACCTATATTTGTATTATTGGCTATGTCTAGCATTTTGGCACCATTAATGATACAGAATTGGCGGCTGACTCTTATAAGGAAACACGAAAAAATCAATTTTTCTAAAATAAAAATAAGCAAACCATCTAAAGATAAATAACTGACGATTATCTCATTAGGGTACAACTAAGAAACCCCACTGCAGAACATTAAAAAATGTCATTACATGGCACCGGGAGGACAGAGCAGGGAGGGGGCGTTTTGCCCCGCGGGGGCGTTTTGCCCCGCGGGGGCGTTTTGCCCCACTCTACCCTAACACTCAAGAGAAGCCATTTGCATGTACAAATATAATATTTGCTCATAATAATATGATAGTATTATATATTATAATAGTAAATAATATCATTATAATATTATAACGGTTCATATAATATTATAAAGTTAACAACAACTCAAAACTATTATTATATTGTTATATTTCTGGAGGGAATACATTCTAGGAGAACCTTGATTAAACACTCATTACTGAACATGTAGGCATCCTTTCATCACTGCACTATTCAAGCTATCACTGCATATTTTGTGTAGCACTGTACGTTAAAACAACCCATGCCATAACCATGAGGTATTAACTACGCCACTGTTTGTACTGTGAAAGTGCCAGTTCCAAGCCTGCATAAAGGAGGAGAGCGACGCTGATGGTCTATGTTACCACACAGTGGTCGTTAAACAGTAAACAGGCAAGCAACCATAGGTAATATCCTCTGATGCACCGTAAAACTGGAGGCTTCGTCTAATGATGGTATACGACTACTAGCAGCATCATTTGGAAAATTTAGTATAGGGTCTGTCGAAATCGTTTTAGGGGTGGCCAGCTGCTTGAAATCATTTGCTTATATAATATAGATTTCTAACCAACAAGGTCAAACAATATCTATCACAGGCCTATGTGAAAAATTATTCGAAACGAACTGTTGTAAATAATGACGTTACTGACGTGCTTGTACTACTATGTAGTAAGTTAGTAGGTTCCTTAGTCTACTACTACTAATTCACTAAATGTAAATGTAAGTCTTCGAAAATTTATCAGCGCCCACAAAAGCCACATCAAAGAGGCCAGCTTATCACCGGCTCTATATCAAATCAAGTCCGCCATAGCCAAACTCCTCTGTTCGTTCCGGTGCCAGGTCAAAATCCGGGAAGGTCAAGCCGAGAAGACAGCATACATGGTGCTACGGTGGTAATCGGTGATGATGGTGGTCGAGTGGTGGCGCATGAGTAGAATCAGGATAGGATAGCTCGAAGAGTTCGGTTTTCAGTCGTGAGTGGAAAGCAGCAGAGGAGTTCACCTCAGGCTCAGTGAAAGAGCCTGAGGAAAGGACCCGAAAGGTATGAGATATAAACCATTATATTGTGTTAGACTGTAAGTTTACCTATTAAAACTAGTATCTAAGTTATTATAATTTTGTAACTTAATAATATTTCACTTTTTCTTTTGCAATTTTTTCATTTCTTAGCCTTTCAGTGCTGTAGGGGAGACCGGGGCAGGAGAGGCATGGTGGGTAAGAGTGGCACCCCATACTGGCTAGAAAACGGCCACCAGTGTAGAATCTTTACCTTGCGTTTTAATAAGCGGGTTTGATGCGATACACGATGGAAAACTATATTCTACAGAAGAGCTATCGCAACTATTTTTTTTCTCAA
Source organism: Aporrectodea caliginosa (assembly GCA_020284085.1). Lineage (NCBI taxonomy): Eukaryota > Metazoa > Annelida > Clitellata > Crassiclitellata > Lumbricidae > Aporrectodea > Aporrectodea caliginosa. Next base: position 197,366 of record JACEVL010001060.1, read on the forward strand.
TTTTTAAGATTTTCGCCCAATTTGAGTTTTTTAAAGGCGATCTTTGATCAGCCACTACTTTCTAATACAAGGTAAGGCACAGTTTATATTGTGCTATTTATAAGATTTAAATATGCTTCTTTTTAATGAAACATTATCGTACGTCGCATCTTAATCCTTTCATAACGAAAAGAATCGCTAAGGCGAGGCATAGCTATGGGGCATAAGTGGCACACTATCTGCCACTTTTGCCCCAGGACATGCCACTTTTGCCTCTGAACATGGGGCAAGAGTTGCACTTTTGACATTTACCATTATAATATTCTTACATTTATTTAGTTGTTCCTTAAACTTAAACAATTTAGAATATTTGAAACTGTAGGCCTATTCAGTCCATGAAAGCAGTAACAGTATAGATTGGAGCTTACATATTGACGTTATAGAACATACAGAAGCCTCCGCGTCACGAGATACGACAATGTCACATCCAGAAGCTCTAGCAAGCTCCATGCATGAGTCAACCACACTCACTAAAGCAAATAAACTTGTCTTAGCCTATCAGGCTAAGTTCAGCAAAGGCTACTCTTCAAGCCAGAACTTCATATGTGACCACAGCAACATTAGGATTGGGCCTACGCCCTAGACGCAGAATTCCACCTGAGGTTGCAAATCGTCGGCCGAGAATCAGGTTGTTCTAACTCCACTTTTTATGTTTTGGGACATTTTGATACCGTTGAATTTGGCGCAGCTTGCTCTATCCCCACATGAAGTTAGAACATTCATAGACATTTCGGAAGTACCAAAACACCCAGAATTATAGTGTTCTATTTCCATTTTGACAGTATGTTTACGGACTAGCTTGTTCTATGTCCACGTTGAAACGCGGCCGACCCTATTTTTAGCCAGGTATTGAGCGCTATGTTGTTCTATCTCAAACTATAACTCCAAAGTTGAAAAAAATTTAAATAAACAACAAAAATAACATAGGCAACATTGTGGCTGAAAAATGCTGATTCTCCAGAGCTATTTATTGATAGCTTACTCGCTACTTGAATGTATCATTTTGCTGTACAAAGATACTTCTGCCGTTTTCTCGAAAACAACATTCTTTCAGTTAGAACAACCTGATTCTCGGCCGACGAAATGCTGAAATACTGATGGGAAATCATAGCCGAATGCAAAAGGCTAATACGAACTCGCGTCGCAGCAAGAGGTCTCCAGGTTATCGACCGCCAATCTCCGTGCATCTTATAGCAGCATTACCACGTTCCATCATGGCATAACCGAAATCTGCGAAAGTTACCAACAGGCTTTCTATTGCACACACAGTCACAACAGGCCGATACACGTAAATTAAACCAGCCGCAATCGTTATGGAACTTGCCTGCTCATCCGAGCCTGTCAGTATTCCAGAACAGTACCAACCACTAGGCCTAATCGATGTAGAACTCATCTGTTCATCTGAAAATTCCAACAAACTTGGAGCTGAGCCAAACCAGCCCGCAATCGATATGGAACTTGCCTGCTCATCCGAGCCTGTCAGTATTCCAGAACAGTACCAGCCACTATTCGAAGTAGAACTCACCTGTTCATCCGAGAATTCCAACAAACATTTGTCTAAGCCAAATCAGCCAACTATGGTTGCAGAAATCGCACATTCAGCTGGATTTCCCGGTAGGCCTATCTATAAGTAATTCACTGATCTCTGAGATACATAAAAAATATTAATTTATATTAATTATACAATTAACTAATGTAACTTATACTTACCACATTGCCTCCAATTTTTCTGCAATGTTTTTAACAAGGCTTGTTACTGGATACACGTATATTTAAACTAAAACTAAATATCTTAAAATAAATTATATAACTTCATTGCAGAGCCTGTCGATGATGATGAAACGAACCAGCCGTGCCTCGCTACAAGTCTGGTAACGATGCTGAGCTGCACAAATACGACAAAAGCACCTTCCCCAATAGCCAATGTGTCAGAGCTGGACATCCGTCCTTATCCGCACACAGAGCGAGAAGCAGAGGGCAAACCCGGAAAACGCAAAGCGGAAAGCTCGTGCGTCCTAACGAGTAGGCCTACGCCTTACAAAATAATTCTAGAGGATAAGAAGCAATATGTTAAGAGACCGCTCATGAAGAAACTTAATCTGCAAGAGAATGGTAAGAACCAGAAGTAGAGGAACCAGAAGCAGGAAAAACAGAACCACCACCAGCAGCAGCAGCAGCAACTGCAGAAGCAGAAACAGATGCTGCAGAAACAGAAGAAGAACCAGCAGCAGAAGAAAGAGAAGCAGAACCAGCAGCAGAAGAAACAGAAGCAGAACCAGCAACAGAAGAGTACTATTAAGAAATACAAAGCGGAGAGTGTCACCAATTTCTACTGTATTTGTATTGTATTGTATTGTATTGTATTTGAACACTTGTTATAGCGCCCCTATCAGATTGCCCATTCAGAGGCGCTCCCGACTACTGCGCGGACGCTGAATCGGAGTTTCACGCCGAAGCGCATGAGCAATTGCGAGTGAAGGACTTGCCCAGGGTCCCTACGCGGCGGCTTTGAGGTGGATTCGAACCTGCAACCCTCCAGCTGCAAGGCACCGAACCACCACGCCCCAGTTGCAGAGAGCTTTACAGCGACCCACCCGAAGAAACTTAGATTCAATGCTTAGCATGCAAGTACTGGTGCCATGGAAAATGGACCCATGTTGAGCCCGGCGAGGCGGCGACAAGCAATATAAATGTGATAACTGTCATTAAGCACCATTTTATTCTTGCTTAAGATTATAAAAACGACTGACAGTTTTAATACACTTTTCGTTACTGTTGTTAACTGTCAAATAAATAGTTAAGACAGCCTAGCTACCATTGGTCATGCCTCCATGTCAAACTTGCCCCAGTATATGCCACTCTTGCCCTAAGTGTTGGGGCAAGAGTGTCAAAATTATCTGTTTGTATTTTGCACGTTTTGCAAAATATTTCACCATATATAGTCAATTTTAAACGTTTTTCTGTTAGCCTTGTGAGTTGCCAACATGCCTATGAAAAATTGTGGCATTATGTTATATATTTTCGGAAATATAGCATATTTTCTAAAAAGGTGCCTCTCTTGCCCCGGTCTCCCCTACGCACTTGCGTAAGTGCGTACGCCTCCCGGCGCCCCTGCTATATACCTATATAAGTAGGCCTACAGCGCCGCAAAACCACTGCACATATTCTTAAATTACTATTCTTAAATTAGTTCGTAAAAAAGCGGAAACAGTAACGTCATCAACCAGAGCAGTCAAACAAGTTATTACATAGCCCGGTGGGTCAGGGTGGGGAGGGGGCGTTTGATCCCCTCTATCCTAACTAGAAGAAAACCAGATTCAATAAAGGCCAGGTGCCGTATAGGCTACTGAATGGTTTTAGTGAGGATGCCTTAATTGTTCTGAAAAATGTTTGCAACCACCGGATTAATAAACATGGATTGTCTAATATTTGTCTTGCAGGCTGAACGAGATCGCAATCGTGTTTTTAATCATTACTTTTACAAACACTCGATCGTATACGTCTCTGTCACCTTTTTTATACATTCACATTTCACAGTCATCGGTCATCTGTCTGTTCAGTAGGCGGTAAAACCGTAAAATGCATTTACATTATTGCGTAACTATTATACAGTAGACATACCGGATTACCTAAGAAGTCGGTAAGCCAGTCTAGTGTAGGCGATCGACTTAGTTGATGAGCATGTGACTAATTAGTCGACTAAGTTGTTAAGTCAGACGCTAACTAATTAAGTCAGTCCATAATTCCATAGCGACCGACTCCGCGGGGATTAGATTGAAGCTTCCATATAGAAGTCGTTAGATTTTCTAGGACGGTTAGAAAGGCGCTTTAGCTTAAAATCACGCGTAGCCTATTAATTGATTTCTAAATATTAAACGATGTTTCATTTACGTAGGGGCCTAACTATTTAAAGTGGTTCCAAAGATATTGTCAGTTTTATAAATGCTTAAATTTTACTGACTTAACCCATTAATCGTGATAAACAGAGATGAAACACAGAAAGAGCTTAGTTTTGGGTCGAATATTTGGCAATCGTAGGCCTATTATATAAGGATAACATTGACATATTAGATATCGCTTGGAATGTGGCTAGATATCGCTTGGAATGTCATTTTGTGTCCATTTCAAATACACAGCGGACACAATTATTCTCCCAGACTCAAGGCTTTATTTCAGGGCTACAGAATGCCAAGCAGATAACGCGGCTCACATAGAATTTATCTAATAATTTTAAGTTTGACGAGCATAATATTCAACTGACAATAACTTTGGAACCACTTTGAATAGTTACGTAAATGAAACATCGTTTAAAATAGGCATGAATGCAGCAGGCCTGTTAAATAAAACTGAAAATGTGATAATCTGACTTAAGAGCGGGTCATGCAATTTGTAATAACACAGCATAAGCCTATAACCATGCATTTTAATCAAATATCTGGTAATGATTCACTTCTGCCAGCAGGAGTATATATATATGGAGCCCATGTATTATGGCCTAGGAGGATAATAGGACTCCTATTTTCATATGGGACTTATACTGGACCCAATGGATACTATCAAATGTGTATGGGCGGTTCCAGTGAATATCCAATTAAAGCAGACAATTTATGATCCTTTGCTGCCGTCATTACTTAATTTTTCGGGATGAGTGACAGCTAGAGTGAGTCTCCAATCGAGACCTCGTTCTTGCACAACGCTGTTTCGGAATAAATATTACATAATTATAATAGTTCAGCAGCTGTTGTTGCTGCAACTCATATTCTAGTCTCGATGATTGAGTTTTTTGTTGATGGAGGCTGAATTGTGCAGCGTTATGAGTCCTCTGCGTTAGGTGACGATTTATGTAGCGCCTATACTACGTTGGCTCCATAGATGACGTGGCTGTAGTTGGTTCGCAGAAGGTTTTCCAGTTCCTTCGAGTGCTCTTCGTCACGAGTCTCGACAACACACTTCACCTGAAATACAATTCACAGCATCAAGTGAACGGTGTGACACACGATGGCCTTAATCGATGGCCTGGCGTGCTTGGCTAGCTGTTATCTGACTCGGACCTCTACTGGACACAGATCTCTGGACGACCCCTCTGATAAGACGCAGCGCTCGTGAATAAGCTGGTGTCCTGCACTTAGCTTTAGATATCGTGGGACACATGTTAACGGGAGCATTAACTTTGATAGCTCCCGTTCCCAATAAATACACACGCACGGGCGCGCGCGCACACATACACCTAGTATGATAATTAACTTAGGACTATATAGCCTACTGCTTACTAACCAGGTTAGGCTGTTTCAAAATTCTATTCTATTGCCTGTTGAGGGAGACAACTTATTCTGCAGGGTCTTTCCACTGAGTCTACAAGCCAGAACCGGCAACCCTCAGATTCGTAATTGTAAACTTCAAATTTCTAAAGCGTTACTCATTTTGCCGTCTCTAACACCCAAATGAATGGGTGTTAGAGACGGAAGAAGTGGAAAGGAATTTACTGGAATCAATCAAAAGAAGAAAGATGTCTGACTTTGGCCATATAATGAGGAAACAAGGTGAATGTCTAGAGAAAGAAATTATGCAAGGAACGGTACCGGGAGCAAGAGCAAGAGGGAAACCAAGGAAGAGGTGGATGGACAATGTGGGCGAATGGTTGGGATTATCAACGGAAAGGTTGCTGCGAGAAACCGAGGACAGGAGAGGATAGAGAAGAATCGTCTACAATGCGACCAACCCTCGTATCGAGGATGGTTGAAGAGAGAGAGAGCGAGAGAGAGAGAGAGAGAAACTCGTTGTGCAGAACCTGCAGTTCATGATTACGAAGACCTACGAGAGAAACGGTCAGCAGGCCATTTGGCGGCAGAATATCCCCTTTCTATATGAATAGTTTATCGGTCTATAAAACTGCCTTTAGAATAACGTCCTACCTGAACTTGAAAGACATCGGACTTTAGCCACGCCCGTTCATGAAAGATGTCCTTCAGACTGGAACAAAGAGTACGACATTGAGTTTAATTATACTGTACGATTCAATGGGTCCATAAGAAATACAACAGTATAAACCTAATGCTGTCCATGCTAATTTAGCCTATAATTTAAACATATTTAACAGTAATTCGGTCGACCACACACCCTGCAGGTTCACTTACTACTCCACGCTATCTGCCGTGTCCACTAATCCGACCATGGTTTTTCAGACAGGGTTCCGCTTACCCTACCCTATTGTGTCTCGGATTACCCTCGTTGGGTTCGTGTCTATATGCGCTCTCTTATCCGTTCATATATATATATATATATATATATATATATATATATATATATATATATATATATATGTCTTGGTCTCGAGATGTCGCGAAACAGGTTTTTGATGTCTCAGTCTTGTTCTCTATCTTGGGAACCCATTGTCTCAATTGGTCTCAGTATCGGTCTCGCGGACATTTCTTGACTAGTTGGAAACTGTTTTGAAGCGAAAATCTTATTCTCTTGAAGGAGAGGTCTCCATGGGTTTCGCACAAACTGTATTTTAGTTCTTGTGTTATAAAATTGTCCTGTGCCGATCTGATAGCTCGTAACTGGAAAGTTGGAAACGCTAAACACACCGAATGTTTAGAAAACGGTCATTTTGGTAAACGTTCATCTGATCAACCTTCAGTCGCATCCTTCTGCAGTCCATCTGCTGGTACAGTGCAAAACATGGGCTAAACCAAACCGAAAATGTGTAGCCTAGTTAACACTGTCTTCAACTGTCTTTGATCTCGTGTCTTGGTCTCGCTCTCAGTCTTGATCTCAGGCTTGTAACTCAACTGTCTTTGGTCTTGAAGTTTTAAGTCTTGCATACAAGTCTGCGTCAGTGGGCCATGGCATATAGCCTAGTGTTCCCGTGGCGCTGGTCCTCCGCTGCCGTCGTCGTCTTCGGGGCCGCCCGCCGGCGTCCTGCTCACCTGACTCCGATGCTGGCGAGACGCTTCGTCAGTTCTGCAATTCCTCCAGGTCGGTCGCTGACTGTGACGACGAACCGACAGAGTCTTCCATCAGCCGCCAGACCTCGTTCAAGACATCGTCCGAGCACCGTCGTATCGATATTGCCACCACACAGAGGGATCACCACCCTATACAGCAGCACGTGATCCAGATAATAAATAAGTACTGTATAATTATCTGCAGGCTTACATCAAACTCTTGAAGGTACTCCGTTGTTTGAAGAGCCTATTATAATGGTGACTTTTATCACTGTTTGGTTACAAGCGAACTAGTTGTTCTTAATGAACTTTAACACCACTATAGTATTAGTTAGTAGGTAACACTTTGAGAGGGACTTAAAAGACGCTATATTAATTGACTAGAAGCATACATAAATCTTATGCCGTGCCTGTTTAGATTTGTTCGTAGTTTTCAGGGCCTTCGAGAGGTTCTTAAAATATTCAGATGCAGACATACATGTATAGCATTATATAGATTTATGCAAGCGTTTGTTACTTTCCCTCAGTGGTTCTTTAAACAGTATTTCTATAAGGAGGCAGTCCCTAACAGCATTCATTCCTCCGATTGGAGCAATACTTGCGCAATGATCAACAGCCTCGAATAATTTCAGCAGAGGCATCATATCAACATCACGAGAAACAACATAAACAACATGAAAACAACAACAGTGCGTTGTATCAGATGAGCAACATACTTCTTTCCTTTGAGTTCCGGGACTAGGTTTGCAAAGATGGCAGCCAGACCAACCGCTCCAGCACCTTCCACCACCGCCTTCTCCATCTCGATCAGTCGCAGAATCGCCAAAGCGATGTACTCTTCGCTGAAATAACAGAACAGAAAAGGTAATGCACACACGTGTTTACATGGCTCAGTAGTGTAAGTCCTTCAGAAGCATGGCTTCAAGGTCAAAGGGTCATTCAACTGAGGCACGATTTAAACAATCGAGCATTAATACACATTTTCTCAACCTCCCAACTTGCGTTGGCGCTGCTGAACGAAACCGAAAGGGTGGACGGCTGAGTTGGCATCAGCTGGAACGGTATTCTACGGACCGCTACTCTGGCATACAGCCCTACTCCTGGGACACAGAAACCGATTGATTAGAGCACCCGCCTAATTGTAACGCGGAGAGTACGGACTGGAACCTTCTCTGAGACGGTTACTGCGTGTATAGAGGACATTGAGCAAGTCCTTCACTGATAACTGCTCAGCGCCATCGATTGATGCTTGGCCATTAGATAGTGGCGCTCAATAAATACTACTCACTGGGCTCACGTTCACAGCACTGATTAGCAACATGGAGTCCTTATTCCAAAACTTAAATTTCTATTTTATCGACAGAACGAATACCATAATTATATATGCATTTGACGAAGACTTTACCTAACGGTGACTAGGCGGTCAACCAGAGGAGCTGCAGTGGCAAAGGCGTTCACTCCAACTGTAGGAACGGCAAGACCTATTTAGTCAACATCATTACAACATTAAATACGCTTATATAATCATGCAACATACAACATGTGATCGTAAATGCACATTCATATAGCGCCTCTTCAGCTTCAGATGTGACCCATACCTGACAACATAAGATAACAATCAAACAAAATGACCTCAGATTCGCTTAGAGGCAGAGAAAGGACGAGAAGCAGCTCATGTCACTAGCTCCATACGACATGAGCTTCTTGTCAGCATGCAACACGCGGTCCTTCATTCTAGGATGTAAGGCGGTCACAGCTAAGCTACCATGCTTCATTCATTAATTCATTAATTCATTCATTCCGAACATTTATATAGCGCCCCTTCAAGGAACCTACTCAGAGGCGCTCCCAGCCCAGCCACGGCTAAACAGAGAAGACTTGAGAAGGCGGCAGCAAGCAGGCAAATTGCTGCGAGGCATCAAGCGCAGCTCAAGTGGGAGCCCATTCCAGGTTGAGGGCCCAACAACTGAAAAGGCTCGGCGCTGCTTGAGACATAAACGGGCCCGGGTTGTGGTAGAAAGGGACGAGAGATCCGAGTAGATACACAGGCTATAAATTGCATGTATACGTACACCACAGTTGGTAGGTCGGACTAACTAATACCGAACCGACACCTTGATATTCAGAGAACCGAATTCATACGGGCACGGTGGCCGATTGGTTATAGAGCGCTCGGCCTGTAACGCGGAGACTACGGATTCGAGCCTCGCCCGAGACAGTTACTGTGTAGATATGGACCTTGAGCAAGTCCTTCGTTGACAATTGCTCTGGAATATAATTTCATCTGCGACATCGTCGTGTGTGCACTTCTGAACTTTGGAAGGAGGGCAATGTAAAATTACAGTTGCATTGTATTGTATTGTATTGCATTGTATCACGGGTTCCTTCATTTCTTTTCTGACAAGATCTCGACAATAAGTTCCTTCCAAATCATCTCCACCGGTTCTCAACCTATTCCAAACATATTGTAATCTCGTTTTCTCATCTCCTGATAGGATTTAAAGCTTCGATATCTTGGGTCCAATCATCGCATCCAGCGTTAACCTGTTGTCTCCCATGTAACCTGAACTAGTCTAATGCTCATACAATATAAGCCTTCACACTAGGCCTATATATAGCCTACCGCTGCCTACGTAGTAGACCCTACTTACTATGCGAATCCAACATAATTATATACCCACAGATGCCTGATTTTTTTAGTTTTTGTAACCAATGCTTAATTCAGTAGAAGTCGCCGCAATATATAGGCCCATATTACCATATAATTATGCATTAACATTTTCCATCAGCACTTGGAATATATAGGCTGATGCAGTGTATAGGTCAGTCATATTTTGGCTGTAAAATATGACTGAAATAAAATGTGAATGAAATCTTCCGAAAAATATCTTCCATATAAACGTTAATATAAGTCTATCATCTAATTAATAAGTGTCGCCATGAAATACTTTGAAATGCAATGGACAGATAAGCTTTACAGGAACGTAGGCCTACCATCAGCAAGCGTTGGTGAAGGTTTCGTATAGATGGGCTTTCCCGCCTCCACAGCGGCTTTGAAGCTGGCACATCTTTCTGGTTCAATGCCCTGTCAACATTTGCAATGTCATCAGCAGAGTTCTTCCGTCCAAGAGTAACAATTAAGAGAGAAATATTCTTTGCTTTGATAATTATATCATAAATGCATATGAACGCACGCACGCACATACAGCCACAACAGAGACAGTGCGTACACAGCCGCACACACCCGTAGACATAGACACAGACATAAAACCCAATGTGTACTTTTGTGTGTCTGTGTGCGTGTCTGTATTTGTGACAGTTAATGGTTTAGACAATGACATTATGAACAACAATTTGAATAAAAAAATAACCATCTTCTACTGTTCGCTTACATAGACTTTGGCATTTGGCAGCATGGACTTAATGGCCAGCGCTATTCCGGCGAGTAGTCCTCCCCCTCCGACTGGAACTAAGACGGCATCCAGATCAGGCACTTGCTCGGCTATCTCCAGCCCAATTGTGCCCTGTCCAGCAAGGATGTGAGGATGGTCGTAGCTGAACAGACGAAACGAAATTCATCAGACGACAAAACTACAACCACTTTAATCTAATCTAAGGTAATCTAATGTAATATGAAAACTAATACAGCACTGTAGCTTCTATGTATAATCATAATGCATGAGCCTTCTGCTGACAGTGGTCCCTAAGTAAAACCGCATTCAAAAACTACAGTCCGTTGGACAGAACTAGCCTGGCTCGCATCAGAATCTTAGAAGCTCTCATTGCAATGACTACATCTGACATTGAGCTTAATCACAGCACTAGGCCCCATTTGGTCAAATGTAGTTTTCTAGGTTAAAGAGCAGACACTGACCTACGATGGACTCAGATAAATACCGAGTCAACACATTAGACAACGCAGAGAATCATTAAACATATATTATTCAGGAAGGTACTACTACAAAGAATGTCTAGTTATTTATTAATTTAAAGCATTTATGATGCGCAAAGATTCATCCTAATCTTATTAGGAGGCGTTGCTAAATGTTCGCCAGGTCCAAGAAGGAGTCGTTCAAAGGCCAGAGTAAAAATAATGATCGAGTGATTTAAAAAGAATTGCTTCTGATTTAATAGTTCTGGGTTAATAGTTGTAAGGGCGTTAGTGCAGAACCAAAGGCGGAGAGAGGATGAGCAGAGTTGGAGAGTCTTGAGGCTTAGTTGAGGGATCTGTGGCAGAGACAATTTAAGTAGTCTATGCCTTAGGCATATATGTAATTTTACAAATAGGCTAGATAAAGATTGATCAAGAGGAGATCATCTCAGGACTGAACTCTGATGCATACTTGAACGGAATGAACATGATTACAGCGAGATGCGTTTATTGCAACTTGCTGAAAACGATCATTAAGATAAGAAGACATCGAAAGAGAAGCAGAACCTGAAACTCCAGCTGATGTATAGAGTCGAGACAACGAAATATCATGATATACATTATCATAAACATCACTCAAATCAAAAGATATAAGAAGAGATGTTTTGCCAGAATCCGATGAATGAAATAAGTTGTTGCGTTTGCCGGTGCGAGGAGTCCTGGTTGAGTGAATTTACGATAATGATTATACAACATAGAAAATAATTAGACAGCACTCGGTATTTAGATAACAAATAAAAAAGAGAAGTTTCTGCTGATAATCTGAATAAGAAATGTATATCCAGCTCGTTACGGAGCGTTTCGTGTGTGTCTGTAATGCTATTAGCCTATTATGCCACAGCCAGTTGGCGCATATTTAATGAAAATAGAATGTCGTCTTTTACCCGTTTATGTAAATCAGTCCCTTTTCTTTGGCCAATTTCATCGCAATTCGTTTCGCCTTAAACAGAGACAACAATAAATTATTTCTTTAACTTCAATGCTGTCATTTTCAAATTCCTTTACTGTTGTTTTAATTTCTTCTCCTCTTCATTTCTTGTTTAAACAGATATTTATTGAGCGAATAGGAGTAAGAGCAAAGGTCTTCATGTTCTTAATTGCTTAAATCGTTTCTTTATTGTAGGCCTATTAATTTAACTTGCTAATAAATGAGCCACATGTCATTAACTGTGAAATACTAGTTGGCATACTTCTTCAAGGTCATTTCCCTGAACCGTGACGGTTGCGCCGAACTGTTTGCAGAGTTCGATCTTCATCATTGGAGCGATGATCGGCATGATGACGGTGACGGGAATGCCGAGAGCGTTGCCATGGTAAGCAAGAGCAAGGGCGTGGTTGCCGGCGCTCGCTGCTATCACTCCGTTCTGCTTCTGCGCCTGAAAAATACACAATTACCTGTTAGATGAGCACGTTCTTAGTCTTCACGAATAACATTATTGTATATATAGGGACTTGGGCCTAGGGTTCTAGGCCTATACTACGCACGCAAAGTCAGTCAATCAGAATCTGAGACGCATGTATGTAAGCATTTGAGCACTATTTATACAGCGACCTTTTAGCCTCAACCTTGGCCAGAGGTGCAAAAAACCAAACTTTTTTCAAAATGAAAAGTTGGTTTTTTGGTTTTTGGTTTTATTTGGTTTTGGTTATTTGTTTTTGTTTTTGAGATTTTCCTATTTCGGATCATAAAACTCATAAAAATGGCATAATATCGTTCAAATTAATCAGATGCATATATAAATCAAATTAACCAGAACAGTAGAACAGTAGAATGTCATAAAACGAAATTAACAATGACCATACAACAATTGCCAAGAGACTTGAAGAGACGACATTTTTGGCATTTATAATTTTGAAATTTGTAAAAACCAAAAAACCAAACTTTGCAGATTTTTTTTGTTTTTTTTTTAAACCAAAAAAACCAAAAACCAAAAAACCAAGCCTTTAACAGCCCTGACCTTGGCCATGTTTCAGTCAATTTATTTGTACGACACGATGGGCCTGAATCATTCGCACACTCTATGACATTGTGTGAACTTGGCTTTCTTTGGGCTTTACAGTAATTAGCAATAATTGCTTTGACGGACCTCTATTATAGAACACCGTCTTTTTAATTATACTTCTTAATTACTGTTTCAATTTAGTTCGTTTACCATGTGGCAGTAAATTCACAATGTGTTTCACGTTCTATACGGACCTACTTATTCTGCAGTGCAATTGCGTATACCCTATTAGCCTATCTATAGACTATTCCATGACACGTCGATCGCTGAGGTAATTTAATTGAAGGCTACCCATGGGTAGTGTTTTAGCTGTTGGGTGTTTGGGGTTCAAACCCTTAGCTTTTCTTCTAACCCTCTCAGCTAAGTAACTGAAAAGATGTTGCGGTGGTCAGGAAACCAAACTATCACATGAGTCGTTAGTTGTGTCGTGTGCAACGTATAACCTCTTAAGATGTTGACTTGCATTCGTCTATACTTTGGTATTCTGTAAAATATTCGAACCTCCTCTCTTTTTAACAATTTATACACCGTCCATGTGGATCATCATCTTCACTTCGAACGCTTCTGAGGACTTTCGTACGAACCGTCTAACCGCCATGCAGTTACCTTTCCCTCTTTACCTTTGCATAGACCGATAGATTCGACTGAAGCACACCTCTGCCACCCGGGTTCTAGACCAGAACCCGTTCCATGTCAAATCATCATAATTATATATCGCATTGTCTAACTGTGCTTAACATCGGACGCTGTTCTCTTCAATGCGAGCGTCTCCTTAGAAATCCAGAGCATAATTATAGAGCAGACGATCGATGCTACAGAATATGTGCGCTCGACCCATCAGTTAATTTCACAATCAGTCACTATTCAATCGTAAATACGAAGAAATTACACAGAATCACGTCATCCATTTCCATCGTAATCAATTCTGCACCGACGCCGAACTAGTGTTAGATGTAGGTCTAATTTAGGCCTACTGTTTAGTTAAGCTAATTTGATGATGATATTTATATAATTGTAATTGTAATTAGGAAATTTCTATAGCATCGTCAGTAGCAAGCTACTTCTCCTGATATGCGCTCCCTGTCACAGAAAACTTATAATATCAAACACATAAGGAATTCTCACTTTATTCAGCATCATAAGAGTAAATCTCGCTCCTCGTTCTTTGAAGCTACAAAAACAGAAGAAAATCATCAAAATCCATGCAACGAATCACTTTCAGATTTGCTTAAGCGTCGGCGAGTATATGACAAGGATGAAAATAATCAACGAACGAAGTACAGCAACAAACGAATGCAAAATAAGCTTCGGGAAATTAAGCTCCGGTATAGAATTATTGAATGATCAACATGTTGAGACACTCGTTCATTCTTTATTGAGACAGAGATACGAAAAGATACAGCGAGCCAGAGAGGTATAGCCTACAGAGAGAGAGAGAGAGAAACAGACAGAGACAGGGACAGAGAGAAGAGAGGGAGAGCGAAAGAGACGGATCTGGATAGAGATACAGAGTTACAGAGACATAAAGAGAGGATGAAAAGAAACAGGGATGGATAGAAAGAAGGAACAAACAGAAGAAAGACAGACAGAGGGAGACAGACAGACAGACACACGCAGAGCTTCGTATCTGACCTGCCCGTGTATTGCATGAAGTCTTTCTTGAAGTAGATTTCCATTCCAGTCAGTTTCGACATGTGAGATCGCTACACAACCAGAAATAAAGTGCATGACGGTTCGACATACTGTACATGGTTAGAACAAGGCAGAATACTCATCATCATCGTCATCGTCCTCATCATCATCATCTTCTTCTTCATCATCATCATCATATTCATCACCACCACCGCAATCATCATCACCATTACCATCATCGTCATTGTAATCATGATGAGCAGCAGTTAACCTCATCGTCCTCGCTATCATTGTCATCATCATCCGTTACAATGGTGATCGTGGACCGGAAATGACTTCGTGAGGCGGTGGTGACTCCACCAGCCCTGCAGTTCTATGCCAGGTGCCACCCAATTCACAGCCTCTTCTACTTCTGATGTAAATGGTTAATAATATTTTCGTTTATTGAAACAATCCGGTTGACAAACCGCAACCGGTTACAGTGTGCAGTTATGCAATTGAAACAATTCACAAGAACAAAAATGACAGAAGACATAAATCTTAACTATTAACAGAACAGACAGCCTACAATACACGGCGCTAATAGCAGCCTACAAAGCATGTCCGCCCTACGGGACTCGAACTCGGTACCTCTCGATCTCCATACCAGTGTGTTATCCAATGCGCTATCGGGCCCCCTCTAACTCTGTTCTATGCTATCTCTGCCTATAGCAACCTATTCCGCAAAGGAAGGTTCAGGATTGGTCGCTTCCTTAAGAGAGGCAACATCATCCTCTCCGCCATTCCACGGATGTCACGTGGGCAACGTCCTGAGGCTGAGGAGGATATCCTTTACTAAGAACTGTGATACATTGCGTTCGCCCTGCATACGATCGAGTGAACTGTATTCTTCACTAATTTCAGCGGCGGAAATTAATTATCGAATGGGGGAGGGGGGTTTTAGCAAATCGAAATAACAACATAAAACGTTTGTGAGAAATCGTGATCTGACAACTGAAATAAACAAATTATTGTGGGTTCTATATTATTTAAAAAGATTGGTATCCACTGTTGTAACAAGTTGCGTTATTGCCAACTTGATTTCGAGTAAACGAATTTGATTGATTGATTGATAGATTGATTGTGATTGGCAACACTAGGTTGCTCCTATGGGAGCCACTTGAGAACGATTTGGTCATACTGGTTGGGACGAGCCACGTAAGTGAAGCTCTGGACTAGCTTTAACCTGTTCTACAACCAACGGTATGCATACTACGGCCTATAGCATGCAAGCCCATCTAAACCAGGCGTGAAACAGCCTACTGCAGTGCACGTCCGGTTCATGAGATCGCGTGCACACTATTGATCCTTCAATTGGATGTAAATCTTCGATATAAATTAAAGTAATCGGTTATACCGGTTGGCAAATAGAACACAATCGGAAATAATTTATGGTCTAATTTAGCAGAAAAACAACGGCATATGATAATATAAATGCAGTGGTTTTATTAGGCCTATATAGGCTACAAGTTGGAAATTGATCTTTAATCGAAGCGTCTAGAGGCTACTTGAAATTAAAACAGATGATGGCAATCAGTGATGCAATCAATTGTTCTACCTGTAGGCTACGGACAGTTTATAAGATCAGAAAATTATAAGACCAACGGGTGGCTCGGTCGCAATATAAACGTGGAGTAGGCCTACGAGGTTGCTTTCTGCCTCCGACACTAATCATCTTCGATATGAAAAAGTGTCGTTAAGCCGAAGTACAAGCAAGACCAACGATAGGCCTACCATTATTATGCACGCTGTTATTTTAGCTCTGCAGGAAGGGTGTCACCCTGAATAAAGCCTATTATAGCTGACGCTGGAGTAAAATTGATGTAGCCTACATTTCTACTTCCATAAACGACAACGTGGACTGCAGAGTAGGCTATCGGTTGAGTTATGGTCATTAGAAAAACATTCAGAGTGTTCTTTGTTTTATGGTATACGTGGATCGTATGAGTCCTAATTCATCAGCGCACAGGTCAATGAGCACAAGGTCACACAACAAACCGTTTTGCTGTCCAAGATTATTTATGATCAACGAGAAGAAATCGATGAATGTTAACCTCAATAATTGAGGACTTATGAAACGGATGCACCAAGTAATGAACTTAGAATTAATAATCTTCATCTTTGCTAGCTATGAGGCCGTGATGCAATATCGAGATAAATATTTTATTTAATCTAATCTAACCTAATCTAATCTAATCTAATCTAATGGTTTCCCTGGTGTCGTTATGATAATGTGCCTGTCATCAGTTGATGGTCAATTGATGTGATACTGTATTCCAAAATCAAAATCATATATCAGGAAATCTGGTCCAAAGCGATTACTAGGTCGTGGAACCAGAAACATATAAGCACATAATTATTTGGCTCTTTTAATTCACTGTCAAGTCCGCAACTGCTGATCCTAAATTCATCTATACATGTATAATATACGGTTTAGGTCTAAGAAACTGACCGGACAGGGCGTCCTTTCGATGCCTCCGCGGATCTTAAAGGAGGCTGCGCTGACTTCCTGGAAGTTGACCTTGATCGGATGTTCGGGGTCACAGAAAGGATCCTTGAGGTCATCGCTGTCATTGCCGTTGCTGATGCTGCTGATGCTGGTGGTGGTGGTGTCGCCGTTGGAGGCGCTGCCCATCTTCTGTCCGTTCTCTTCTGAGGAAAAACACGTGCACAATTAAATCCACTCAGCTTAACTATAATCAATATTAATCATCTCTTGTCATGTCAGGCTTCTGTAGCGTCATTATAATATCGCACAAGGTATCGAACGAAGGCACTTTATGGTATGACAATGGTTAATTGTTCTTCCCAGCACTGGAATTCCAAACCTATTCGCTACGGGCCATGCATGGAGTAGTTGTACATTCTCCTCACGTACTGCATGGTTCTTATTCTGTCTGTCTCCATCACCTCTTGCACCCCGTCTGGCAGAACGCCCAAAGGATTATCGTCATCGAATTCCGTTTCAGTTACAAGCGACCTTTGATTGAAGATGACGATAACAGCGCTATACAGAATGACGTCTCTAGATTTTAATGCTACACCAGAGTCCAGACCAGATGAACTTACGACTGTTGATATGTGATCCATTATCATTGATCAATACTTTATCTAAAATAGTATAATTCAATGAAAAAACTCTATAGCGCCGCTATTATGATGCGTATTCGTATTCCTAATAAAAAATTTATAGACGTGTGTGCTGTTGTCGAGTTTGCAACGTTCAGAACTTCTTTTCCTCCTTGCTACATTAACTGCGGCAAGAAGTAAATATAATCGCGCAACATAATTTTCTGGGAATTTTATTTAACTGAGCATTTGCTTAGCGCTCTGTGAGCCTCTCAATTCGTTGCAAACAGTATGGTCGTACCATAGATATAAATGGGTATACATTTTGAGTTAAGAAGAGAATGCAGCTTATCATGAAAGCAGGTTGAACGGCGCATTGTATTCAAAGGAATATTGCAGACATACCAAGTGAATGAACAAACGTGTGAGAGTGTGCAGCAGTGTAATATAACACTATTTAATAAATAGCCTAGTATTTATATAGCGCCCTTCGAGCACGTCTCAAAAGCGATAGCGCATTGGAAAACACACTGGCTTGGAGAGCGAGAGGTACCGAGATCGATACCCGTAGGCGGACATGCTTTGTAGGCTGCTATAAGCGCCGTGTATTGCAGGCTGTCTGTTCTGTTAGTAGTTAAGATTTATGTCTTCTGTCATTTGTGTTCTTGTGAATTGTTTCAATTGCATAACTGTACACTGTAACCGGTTGCAAACCGCAACCGGTTACAGTCAACCGGATTGTTTCAATAAAGAATATTATTATTGCTTGCATGGTTATCCAACCGATCGAAACAAGTGCGACTTAGATCACACGAAGAAGTGTATTGAACTAATTCAATGGAAACAGTTTATATGTTATTTAAAGGAAGATTGTTCCAAGAGGATGGAGGGTCCAGTGCATGTGATGAGCTCGTAATGATATTATGTGGAAGCGAAGAACCTGTAAATCTCCGAAGGCAACTGAGTGAATTGAGCAGCGAGGGGCAGGGTGGCTGAGATCCGGAACACAGTCCTCTTTGATGTATGCCGCCCGGTGCAGCACCGACCATTGAGGATCGTCCACGTAGCAGGATCTTAAATGAATCCGTTCCTCCACAGGAACAGCAGCGTTTCTCGCATGAATGCAGATATATGAGAGTATTTTGGTTAGTTGGCGGCTGCTCTGACGGCGTAGGTGAGGCCCAGCTGGAGCTGGCCTATTCTGACCTTTGGCAGTCCAGCTAGGATGAAGTTGCAATAGTCAATGCGTGTCAGTATGAATGACTGAACGGAAGCAGGTTCTGCAAGTAAACTGATGTGGTCAGTCATTTATCGTCCAAAAGCACGCCCTGCAGGCTGCAGGTCGCGACCGATGAGCTACGTACTCCAGCCAGGAAATTCAGATGCGAGTGCTTTCCTAGTCAATCTTAAATCGTGCTTCTAGAGTGCGACCAGGCCCAGCCATATGGTCTTCATTTTGGCCTGGTTACGGACCAGCAGCTGAGGGCCTGCGGACCGGCACCAGTCCGCGGACCACCACTTTGGGAAGCACTGCAATAGAGGCAGCATAGCTCGTCAAGGAATTCGCGGAGATAGAATGTTGGAATCGGGTCGAGTGCACATATTTTAGACGGAGGTGAAGGAGAAGCAATTTCAAATCATCACCAGTCACCAGTCACCATGCTGAGCAGATTCAGAGGCAATGGATTGTTAAGAGCCCTCGATTCGCTTTCTTAGTCAAACGAAAGCGATTGACTCTGCAAGCCAAAAGGTCGGTCGACCCAAATCTGTGGAAGGTCGTTTCAGATCTTTCTGCTGTCTCCAACACCGCTCCTTTTGTGCATATTCAATTAGATAGTCCGACAGGTGTCTGTATATAGTTCTTTCATACAGATCGAACATTTATATAGCGCCCCTTCAAGAAAACTACTCAGAGGCGCTCCCAACTACAGCACGGCTAAAAAGAAACAGTCTTAAGGTGAGAGAAGAACACAGGAGAGAAGGTCCTGGACAAGAGGCTTAATTCCCTCTTGAATATGCTCCAGATGGAGGCCATTCCAGGTCGAGAGGCCCACCATAGAGAAAGCGCGGTTCTGCCTAGTGTACGGGCAAAAGGGACAAGGAGGAGACCCTGTTCAGAAATCGAGACCCCCTACTACCTCCAGCACTATGAATAGGCAAGAGAGCTGTCATGGCGATGGCGAAGCGAGGTCTAATAAGCAGCGCCAGACTAAGGCAGCAACCCTGCAATTATAGTCGCACGTATGGCGCGCGAAAGAATTAGCTGTGTGTGAGTGATCTGAAATTTGTTACAGAGATTTCTGTTAGCTATAGCTTAGAGGTACAGCTGATTTCATAGAAGTGGTTGCTCTTGCGTGTTGAATTGAAAGAAGAAATATTTGAAACGTTTTCAGACTGTGTTAATGTGAATTCACAGCCATGTGCATGCACTACCATAGTTGCGATACCTATGTAGAGAAAGAATAGCGAAAGTACAGTTAAAGTAGGTGATCAAGAAGGAAAGTTCATACCTTTGAGAGTAGAAGGAAAGCTTTTCCCGGATGAACCATTCACTTCGGTCGGCAGTCCATCTTGTTTTTCTGAAACAATATTCAACACATCTTATACTGACCAGTGCATAATAGGTCTACAATCCGAATGAAGCCATGGAGTCAGTTGATGAGGTCTAATGCGAGCAGTAGAATGACGATGACAACAGATCAATGATGATGGATGAAAGTGACAAATCATTCGCAGATTGAACAGGATGGTGATACCCGCAGAGACCGATATCTCCTGCACAGTACGTATATTCACTCTTGCAGTCTCTGAGGTTCAGCAGCGATACAGAACAGTTCAGCGCATTCTCTCTGAATGAATGCATGGACCACCTCCTCTCCACTCAGTGGAGTCCACTGCTGCCTTATCCAGCTTTGTATACGTGATAGACATGACATGGTCTCACCATAGTATTAAGGCTTAACAAATTACCTACGATCGTGGCATCACACACTTTCTATGTCGATAATTATAGCCTTAGATTTTGCTGCCCTTGGCGCAATAGTTTACAGAATCATCTTGCAATGGATTCTAGTGCTCTAGTCCAGAAAGTACAGGTAGACCTTACCTGCTCATGCGGATTGATATATATATAATTATGCCAGTAGACAACTTTATTCGATAACTAGTCTGCAGCTGATCATCTGTGCGCTAGTGCGGCTAAATGTCCCTTCTTTCCCGGTGCTCTTCGTTAGCTACAGACTATGAAAGGAACTGCAAGAAGTTGCCAGATTTTGAGAACCATATCTTAGCCCAACCTCGAGCAAACTTAAGCCATTATGTGCTCTGCGTCTGCCTGTAGCTCTGCCTGTAGCTCTGCCTGTAGCTCTGCCTGTAGCTCTGCCTGTAGCTCTGCCTGTAGCTATGCCTGTAGCTATGCCTGTAGCTCTGCCTGTAGCTCTGCCTGTAGCTCTGCCTGTAGCTCTGCCTCTAGCTCTGCCTGTAGCTCTGCCTGTAGCTCTGCCTGTAGCTCTGCCTGTAGCTCTGCCTGTAGCTCTGCCTGTAGCTTTGCCTGTGCCTCTCCATCAGAAAAATTCTTCTCGTATTATTCATGAGAAGGCGCTAGCGTTATATATCGTAATCGTAATCTCCAAACTTCTAAAGCGCCACTCGAAAGCCAAGCGCAGGGGCGGCAGGGCACCAGCTTATTCACTAGCGCTGTTCATATCACCTGTTCTAAATGTACTAAATGGACGACGGGCCACGTAGACACGTAGATTCTTGTCTAAAGCTGTCCAGGTACAATAGTAGCTTACCTGCTGAGTTGGAGTGAATTCCGTTTGTGTCGTTTGTTTTCATCAGCTCCTTGTCGACTTCTTTCGTCTCGAATTTCTTTCCTTGGAAAAACACAGTCACCAACGAATCAATTACACACAGAGCAATTTTACATTGGGTGTAAGTGATTTAGTGTTGAGTTAAGAAACACACACACATACACACACACGTATGTATTCATTCATTCATTCATTTCGGATATTTATATAGCGCCCCTTCAAGATTTCTACTCAGAGGCGCTCCCGACTACAGCGCGGACACTGAATCGGAGTTTCACGCCGAAGCGCATGAGCAATTGCGAGTGAAGGACTTGCCCAGGGTCCCTACGCGGCGGCTTGAGGTGGATTCGAACCCGCAACCCTCCGGCTGCAAGGCACCGAAAATACCCCTTGAGGTGGATTCGAACCCGCAACCCTCCGGTTGCAAGGCACCGAACATACCTCTACACCACCGCGCCCCATGTATGAGGAAGAGGAAGAGGAGCAGCCTCTTAAGCTAGCCTGAAGGGCAGCTATTGATATGCAGCCGGGTGACCAGTCGATCCTGTCACTGGCCAGCGTTCGTTTTCTAAACTATGAGCCATTATTTGAATAAAATCTTCCCATCAGGAAGCCCGTGTAAAAAAGATTTAATCAAAGAAATCAGGCCTATATTATGCTCAGATGTTGACACATTAGTTATCTGCTTACGTGAGAAAACTGAGAGGACTAGTAGAATACCACATCATGACACGCTTGTAAGAAGTGTAGAAATGTGGCCCTTAACTTTACAAGAGTCACTGCTCATAGTTATGCCACACTATAGCGTATACATAGGCCCTATGATTATACATTTCTATGTCGCAAACATTTTGTTAACGCTTACCCATTATGCTACGATCTGCCAACTATTACCGATCGAAGCAGTTTATAGTACAAACTATTCCAAAAACCTCGAAAACTTTTCCGTCAAGCCACTTCGATGAACAACTGTTGTGTCTCGAGCGGGATGTAGACTTTTATAGACCTGTGTTGAGTCGGCGGTAAAGCACCACTGGAGGGGAGGGAGGGGTCAAGATTTCTGATCGCACATGATCAAGATTTCTTTGAACAGTTTCGAAGCTCCGTGTTGTTTGTCTCACAATTAGACAGCATCCATTTATAGGGGCATACATGCAGTCAGCAATCTCCGCGCCCTACTCCCTCCCACCTGCTTTATTTCATCTGTTCTAGTTCCTGCGCCAAGGTCAGAGTATGAAAAATAATTACTATCCAGTTGAAACCATTAGTCAATTCGATAAATCTCTTAAACGTGACACCACACACATATACTCAAACATTTTCTAAATAAGTGGGCGCGGCAGTCTATGCGCACCACAAGTTCACAACACGTGTCTATTGTTACCCCGACAACCTCCCCACCAGTCCTTCCCCCACCATTTAACTGAACAATCCGGACTACAAGTAATTATGACTTATATGTTCGGGTCAAAGTCGAGGACGGAACACGAACTATGAAAACATTAGCGCCGTATCAAGAGTATAATAGCAAGTAGGGCCTATAATAGCGAGTGCAGGGTGTTAACCCATTCCCCCGCCATGCACGGCAGCGGAGTTGACCTTCAACGTATTTAGCCGTCGTTCAAGACCAAGCCCGTGCTTACGTAATCGATGAGCAATCGAGAAATCTGGACCACGTTCTATGAAGTCACTCAGGAGAGGAATTTACACAGCTATATAGTTAGCGAGACAGGATAAAGATCATGTAACAGTAGCCTAATTGTAATCGTAATATTGAGATTTATTCAGCGCCAGCAAAAAAGATAAGTTGTGGGCACCAGCTTATTCACAGGCGCTCAGTCAAAACAAAATCCATAGACAGTTAAGAAGACCTCAGTGATAGCATAGGTTAGTCGCTCCTCTGTCCTGTCTGCAGCAGCCACACGTACCTCTGTTTCCTTGAAAGAATTCACCAACTTCGTCTACACCGTTTAAAAGTTCTAATGATGTTACAAAGACTTGCGGTGAGAATTGTTGCTAAACAATATTATGTAGATGACACTGATCATTTGTTCTCAAGACTAAGGATTCTAAAAATAGAATCTTTAAATAAATTCTTAATTGCAGAATTTATGTATAAATATGAACGGAAATTATTGCCCCAAGTTTTTGATGGTTAGCCTATGTCTTGCACTCCTATCAAATTCATTCATATAACACAAGATCGCAAGATAACTTTCGTAGTACTTACGCCCGAACTAATACTAGATTTTTCAATATTAAATGCAATGGACCATTAGTATGGAATACATTACCTGTTCATATTCGATGTTCGCCGACTTTACAATTATTTAAACAACAACTGCGCAGTTTCTTAAATGACACACGACTGTAATTTGTAACTTGTTTTATAGCTTAGTTAAGTTTAACTCTCTGTTCCGTGTAGGTCATGTATATGATCCAATTTTTTGTTGTTGTCATAGTTAAGACTTCGATGCATGTTTAATTAGAAAGACGACTGTTCTTCGTCGCCATCTGTAATGCGTTTAATTTGGTGACCCTATTCAAGCGGAACTCTGTTCCTTCTGGGTCTACCGGTTGTTTCTCAATACCCATGTCAATGTTTCATGTCTGTATTTTTCTGTTGCTGATTTGTTGGGATTCAATAAACGAAGAATGAATGAAAAATAAATATATATCACAACTCATGAATTCCCGATTAGAGGATAATTTACCGGTAATATGCATCTCTGAAATTTCTTCAGAATTTCTTACCCTATTAGGGGAAAGGCTTCTAACTTGGGCCCCCTAAGAAACTTATACTATATATATATTCATAGTAGAGAAGCAATTGAGTGTGTGGTTTTATCTATTCCATACATTACTTGGCATGAGTTGTGACCAAATATGAAGGAATGATTCCTTATTTTGTGCAAATAAATTTTTAAATAATTTTGTTTCTAAATAGGCCTACGGAAAGTGGTTCATATTACACGACCATGTGTGTCATATGAACCACCACTGTAGAGATGAGATTGCAATGTTTCCTTGCCGCAGACTAATATCAAAACAGTTAAAACCGATTGGTCTAAGATTAAAACCACTAGGATAACCATTAATTAGTCAATTGACGTTTAAGTGATTTCTCGCTCTCTTTCTCACGACGCACCATGGGCGTAGCCAGGAAAAATTTCGGAGGGGTTTGTTTTCGGGGGTTTCCATTGAAGATTGTCGCAAAATTTAAGGTTTTTTCGTATTTCGCAATCTAAAAGCCAATAAAACATTTCCGGAAACTTATTTGGGGTGGGGGTTTGAACCCCGAACCCCCTAAATACACCCATGCGACGCACTAGTGATTCTTTTTCATGCTTTCGTTACTAGTCGAATTGACCACTGTCGTTGATCCTTTTTTGCCTACCCCTTGTGGTTTGTTGCTTTGGTTTCACGCTGCATCCTTGGCTGTGCTCCATCTTACCTGCGCGACCTCAGCCGCCCAGTATCCGATGTTGTAGCGCGTCGGGTGCTTCGCTCTGCGACACCGGGCAACTCTTAGTTCCACGGACTCGCTTGACTGCTAGGCAGCGCAGATCTAGCTTTCTCGGTTGCAGGCCCCTCGGCCCCCTCCATCTGGAATGACGTACCATCGGAGCTGCGTCTGCTACCTTTGAGTAATCAAACTGAGTTTTATAAATCACTCAAGTCTTTTTCTTTTGCCGTGGCTGGGCTGGGAGCGCTCCTGAGTAGATTTCTTGAAGGGGCGCTATATAAATCTCCAGAATGAATGAATGAATGAATTAAGAAACAATTAGGCCTATGCCTAGGGTAACCAACGCTTAGAACCAGTGGCAAGGGAAAAGTAGCCTAACTAGGCCTATTTCTACTGCCTCATTCTATAAATATGTGGCCCATATTACACATTCGAGCACAGGCCCATATTATACATAATAGTATGCTTCGGGGAAATCTGCTATGGCGTGATCGACGAATGTAATTATAGATCAACAAAGTTGTTTTTATATAATAAAGAAATTGTCTATCTTCTGAAACAACAGGGCATAGCAAAGCTGAAATCCTAAACTACACAACATGTAGGCCTACAAATAGGTGGTGAAGTTTAACCAACTTTATAAGCAATATGTATCGAAACAGAAACATTTTTGCCTTTCGTGTATGAACAAAGGCACACATTCAGAAGAGGAAGTTGAAACCAGTAGACGGGTGGTTTCCCACTGTAGACGTGATAGGTGGGGAAAACAGTCGAGGCCCATATTACACAATGGCCCATATTACAAGCCTTTTCCCACTACCATCAACTAAACTGATCCAACATCCTCCACCACATTCACAATCACATCTCGTCTCCTCATCGCTCTCTAGGTTATATGCCTGTCTATTTTGATACAACATCCTAAGAACTCACCTAAACCTCGCCTCTTGGTAGGTAAGTAAGTAAGTGTATATTCTTTATTTAACCAGCTGACAATACTGCACACACATGCAAGATTATTGCCAAGATAACAGTTCATACAGATACAACATCCTAACCTAAAAAGGTTTCCTGCAGGTATATTTCTGTACAGGTCTTACACTCAAACCTGACAACTCCTTTATTCCCATAAATCCAAACCCGATTCCTCCACCCTCGCTCTTACTATCGGTTCTAAACACCATCTACCATAGCCGTCTGACCCTTCGGATCTTGATCTGGACCCCATTCTGGTTTACCTGCCTCTTATTGGGTTTTGTTTTGACTGAGCCCCTGTGAATAAGCTGGTCCTCCCAACAAAGCTCTTCTTGGCAAAATAGAAGTATCGAGGTTATACGATTACGATTACATAATTTAGGTCTAGACTCTAGAGTACGAAAAGCGGTTCCAGTCTCTGCCTCTTTCCTTCAGTCTGTGTCTATTATAAGTGCAAGAGTTCATAGGATTTTTTAACTAAAAACGGTCATCAACTGCTGCCTGAGGCTGCCCATGCCTGTCATCATACTAGTTTTAGATGATTAATTTAGCCCATATTAGACAATGTCAGATTAACACAGATTAATCCTAGATCATAATCATATCAGATAGGCCTAATATCGGATTAATATTAGATTAGATCATCTGAAATTAGACTATATAGATGAGATCGGGCTATATTTAAGGACTATTAGATTGGATTAGATCGTTCTAGATCAATTCACATGAAATTTGAACAGATTAGATTCGATCAGTTTCTTCTGATCGGATGACATCAGATCAGATCAGATTACTTTGGATCGTTTTGAAGAGTGATTTTCGCTGCCTACGTTGTGCCTTTAGCCCTTATAATTATAGGCTCAGATAGGCATATAATTATACTGTATGCTCAAGAGCAGCCAGGAGCTGTAGTGTGGCTATAGACTGTTGCCACTGCCTGTCCCTCTCTCTATATGTATACCGTACCGAGTATCGTGGAACTAGGACAGGCAGCATATTAAGCCCCTTGCCGAACTTTGGACTATTACATGTCGTCCTTTCGACACCAGCTTCGTGTCTAATAGGCTACATACATATATAATGTATGTGTGCATATATGTATATATGCGTCTTACTGGATTTCCTCATTATTGTTTTGAATTACGTAGGCTATAAGGCTATTGTTTACACCCGGTTGATGATAAACAACTATTGGCCCACAACTTTATGTGCAAATATTTAATCTCACCAAGGTATAATAGGCCTACTTTGGTCTATATATGCATATATATATTCAAGGTCGTGCAGTATACTGTTGGTCAGTACCTCGTTGAGGATAAGAAAATGATGTTATTGTCAATTCAAGGTCATACTTTTCTCTCGATTGTTGACTTAAGAGATTGATAAAGAGAAAATACTAAAGTTCAACGGCCTCCACATTAGGCCTATACGTGTATTTACATCTCAACGAAAGCGGCTATAATGTAGTTAAACAGTTTAAAGCACATTTCTAAGTACCTCTCGAAGACGTTCATGTTTGCCTAAATGACGCAAGAGTTCATAAGAGCCTTATAAACAACGGAGTTTGGTCCAGGGTAGTTCATGGACAGCAGCCTACGCTGCATTGATGATGAGCTATATGACGGGAGCCAAATTCGTCACAGAGTCCGAGATTTCCCGGTCACATATTCAGGTAGGCCCATAAATGCAACTTTGGAGCTCAACATTAGGCCCTATCCAATCGGGTTAGTCAGTCAGTTATAAGTCAGGAATTGAAAATGGTGGCCGAGTCTCGATGATGAGTGTCGGAAAACCGCTTATAAAGTATAAGCACTCGAATTCCAAATTGGGTTTAAGATCTATATCACGGAGGCTCTCGCTCAATAGACGACGTCTCTCTGAACATAAGATAATTTTCGATCAAACTTCACAAATGACGAACTCTTCGCCCAAATGAACTAGATGTTTCTCTAACAGCATGAACAACGCAAACAACAGAAATCGTCTCGCTGATTAATTAATTAGGCCTATCTAGACATTACGGCCAATTATATATAGCACTGCCTTCTCTTGCCTACACTTTTTCAAATGTCATTATAGCAACATACTGTAAAGTACGTCAGCAAGCAAAACAAGGTGAAAAGAATAACAGAGGGATCACCAGCGTAAATGTGAATCTTCGAAATTTCTCAGCTCCCACAAAAGCCACGTCATGAAGGGAGACCAGCTTATTCTCAGGCGCTATATCAAATCAAGTTTGAAAAAAGCCAGGCTGTTTTGTTCGTCCCGGTGCCAGGTCAGATTCCGGGGAGGTCAAGCCCAGGAGACAGCGTGGTGCTACGGTGGTAATCGCTGATGATGGTGGTCGTATGGTGGAGCAGGAGTAGAATCAGGATATGATAGCTTCAAAAGTTTGGTTTTCAGTCGTGAGTGGAAAGTAGCAGAGGAGAGTGCAAGCGGAGGAGAGGCTAAATTATAAGGCGAGATAGGAGTATGAGCGAACTGGCGGAGGTCTTCAGGAGTTCACTTCAAAGAGCTGGTGCAGCATACACTAAAGGGCGGTTGCAAACATTTGAGAGAGAGGAGATTGGAGGCCGAGATATAGAAAGATAAAATTATGATGATGAGCGAGTAGACCTGAGGGGTTGGATGGCGAATAGTTGGCGAATGCAAGATGGTTGAGAGGTCTGAAGTGCGTTGTAGGCAAGAGATACAATTTTGTAATGGATGCGCTGAGGGACTTTTAGCCAATGAAGTGATTACTCTGAGAACAGAGGATACGTTGTGGTGGGTGGAAGCTTTGGTGACTGTGCGGGCGAGAGCGTTCTGGACTGTTGGCAGGCGTTATATTTGAGAAGAGTTGATGTTGTAAACAAAAGGGAATTACTTTTCAATTACAGTACCCCGGTAGTCGAGTTTGGAATGAACAATTGAGGTGGCTATTGTGCACGCGGTCTTGTAATCACGCATTGGGAGAATGGGAGTAGTCGATGATGGTCTCGAATGTGCATATAGCAGGTGTGAGATAGCTGGGTGATGTGATCGGAAAAGGTAAGGTTCTTATCGAAGATGATTCCAAGACTGCAGACAGGAGAAGAGTGAGGTTTGGGAGAAGTGAGATCTGTTAGACAAAGGTCGGATTGATATAGGTTAGTTTGCTTAATTGTTCATGGAGGGCTTGGAGACCAATAATGAGGAATTCTGTTTTTGAAGGGTTAAGAGGCATAGCATGTTGGTGGTCATCTAGGCTGATATCTGGGTGATTGTGTTACGTAGATGATTTAGTAACAGTGCATCTGAAAGGGAGTGAGGGGAGAAAGATATAAAGAGTTGTATGTCGTCAGCATAGAGGTGATGATCAACAGACGATGAGGAAATGAATTTACTGTGTGGAGGTGCAAAGAATGAACAGCAGAGGACCGAGAATAGGACCTTGAGAAACACCGAACGGGAGGATATGCGGTATAGATGAGTGACCAGCGGCATGCATTGACAGTGAATGAACGCGAGTAACAGTATGACTCGACTCAAGATAGTGCATAGATTCCAAATACAGAGGAAAGGCGTTTCATAGCATGATCTATTGTACGATTTGTATTGAAGTCGGAAGAGATGTCCAACAGATGCCAACAATGACTTGGCGTGAAATTCAATCGATGGATCCCTGTCCAGAGTTGACAGTAACTGTTGACACCATGTACAGAGCTCCAGGACCGAAAGGGTTGTGTCGAGAGTGTGCAGAGCGACGACAGTCTCTCCTTTTCAAGAACTTAAAGTCTCTCCTTTTCAAGAACTTAAAGTCTCTCCTTTTCAAGAACTTAAAGTCTCTCCTTTTCAAGAACTTAAAGTCTCTCCTTTTCAAGAACTTACAGTCTCTCCTTTTCAAGAACTTAAAGTCTCTCCTTTTCAAGAACTTAAAGTCTCTCCTTTTCAAGAACTTAAAGTCTCTCCTTTTCAAGAACTTAAAGTCTCTCCTTTTCAAGAACTTAAAGCCTCTCCTTTTCAAGAACTCTTATCCTGACCCATCTGATCCTGTACCTTCCAATCCTCGACCTAAAAGACACCTACCTTAACATCAGATTGCTGTGCCCTCTCTGATCCTCTGGAAACCGGACTCGGACCTTCCTCGGACTACTCTTTTGGACAACCCCTATGACTAGACGCAGCGTTCGTGAATAAGGTGGTGCCCTGCGCTTGGCTTTCGAGTGGCGCTTTAGAAGTTTGGAGATTACGATTACGATTACGACAGGCAACAGCATCCGAGATACACGACAACACCACGTCACCACCGTCATTGGAGTAGAAAGTGCAGCGTCCAGCAATCCCTCGTAGGTCAACCGCCTGATTTGCGCATTAATTTACAGGACCAGCTGTGGTTGACGGTTGAGGTCTCGCTATAAGGATCCCGTCGCTATAAGGTCCCCGTCGCTATAAGGACCCGGTCGCTATAAGGACCCCGTCGCTATAAGGACCCCGTCGCTATAAGGTCCCCGTCGCTATAAGGACCCAGTCGCTATAAGGACCCCGTCGCTATAAGGACCCCGTCGCTATAAGGTCCCCGTCGCTATAAGGACCCAGTCGCTATAAGGACCCCGTCGCTATAAGGACCCCGTCGCTATATAAGGACCCCGTCGCTATAAGGACCCCGTCGCTATATAAGGACCCCGTCGCTATAAGGACCCCGTCGCTATATAAGGACCACGTCGCTATAAGGACCCCGTCGCTCCTCCTTCGCCGATACGAAAAGCGGCCGATTGTAGACGGGTAACGAGGGACGATAGATTGGAAGCCCAGCTCTTCTTATTCAGTGGCATAGGTCAAGAAATGCGGAGCAAATAGGCCTCCGTCTCCAAAATATTGATAAGTCACAACGGAAATGAAACACAGTTCTAACACGCAAACTCAGCAACAGCTGCAAACGTTCAAACATGTCAGAAATTACTGCGTTTAATTCGGCCAAATGACAGGGAAGATGACTCAACAACCAACGGCACATGACTGCTTATATGAGCGGTGGGTCATTTGATCGCTTTTGAGCTAATGCCATGCTACAAAACAATGCAGAATAAACCCATGCTATGTAATATTGTGAAGCTAATTTTACACATATAAAGTGATCAGATAGAAGAAAGTCTTCTTACTGATAAGCGTAGCAATAAGAAATTGCTATTTAAAGATCAGCATTCACAACTTAAGTGATATTCTTCATACCTTTTAACATGGCGACTGGATTCTGTTGTAGTAAGAAATCTGCTCAGTTATTTAACCAAAAATTGCCCTAAATATTGCCTATGATATTTACTAATCGCAGGTACCAAATGTAGCCCTGTGATAGGTAAGACTGACAGGCAAAGTGAAGACGCTCATTTATATAGGCCTAAGACTTAAATAGATCGTAATATGCGTAGGAATTAATTGGGCACGCGAAGAACTGTTATAAGCGAGGCATAGTTCAACTGTCTTATTTTCGGGATTGTCGTTATTTTTGAAGTTATAAACTAACTGTGAAGTGTTTACTCTGTAATCCATAATTCACTGAACACAAAAACAAGCGGCGACTAACAAAGTCATCGTGTGCTCGAAATTGGATCGAGGTAAATAGAATAAGTCGATGTTGATCTCGACCATAAGTGACCATTAGAATCGATCCAGTAGAATGCCATACCTCGTTACACCCTTTGTATAGGCATACGTGCACGCGTGTTGAACGTAGATTATTCTGTTGACCACCTGAGAGACAATAACTTAGGCCTAATTACAGCCACTATATATGTTTCAGATATGCGAATCGTTTTGTCTTAATTTCTGCCAAGGACGGATCTGAGGGACATCTGAGTGGTCGTGACCTCGTCATCTGCAGGGCGCGTGTCTCTAAAATACAACGACAGCAAAGTATTCGAACAGTCGTTAGCCTAATTTTCTTCAATTTCTTTACGCTGTGACCACTATTGACAGTATTGTGACTCTAATTATGAAGAGGCATAGCCTACCTGAAACACTGAGAACTTGACCCTGTGCGGCTGTGCCTATACCTGGCTCCCAAAATCTCAACCTCACTCCATTTCCACTATCCTAGCTTTCCTAATCAACCTTTCTCTTTCTGGCATACCCCCTATAGCTCTCAGCAGACGGCAGTTGTTCGTCCTCGTCTCAGAAAGAGTAGCCTTGATCCCGCTCTCTGTTCTTACTACAGGCTCATCTCATATAAAATTATAGAGAGATTTGTCCACACGCAGAGCTCTATTAGCTCTCTGTAAGCAACCTGCTTCCTGCTCTTCAGTCGGGATGAAGACAATTCGACTCCACGAAAACCGCCGTCTTGTATCTTGACCTCTATGACGACCTTTTCCTTGCTGCCGACAAGGGATATGTGACTGCCTTAATACCCCTAGATTTCTCTGCTCATTTTGACTACCTCGATCATTGTATCCTACTTAAAGTCCTGCAACAGTCTTTTGGCATCTCCTGTACAATCCTCAACTGGTTTGTGTCCTACCTCTTTAATCGTGCTCAATGCGTTCGCATCAACTTCCCCATATCATCCATCGCTGCTGTGCTCTTTGGTGCCCCCACAAGGTTCTGTTCCAAGGCCCCTGCTGTTCAGTCTCCGTAGACCTCTGCCCTGTCAGCCACTGCCTTTCGTCATGTCATAGAAATCAACCTCTATGCCTACTTTATGTAAGCCTACATCTGCGATTAAATGAAGTTGCACATATGCTACAAAGAGACTTTGTGCCTGCATTGATGAAATCGTGCTATAGAGTTTGTCTGTGCGCCTCAAACTTAACGCTGGCAAATTCAAACTCATTTGGTTTGACCGTTCCTCAAAGCTCCTATAGTGCGCTGAACTCTCACTCTCTATTTCCTCTTGTCTACTTTCTCCATCATCTAATGTTCGGGATCTTGTAGTCATCATTTACTCAACACTTTCCCTAAAACCTCAAATAGCTGTCATTTCTCGGTCATGCTTGTTTCACCTCAGAAGAATCCGACAGCTTCGCTCTACTCTGGATTCAGCATCACTGAAAACACTGAATGTGAAGACAGTTTAAAATTAAACCGTTATTATTACGATTCTAAGGCCTACGAGTCGACGTCCAGTCGATGTTGATCTCGACAAGTGACCACAAAAATCGATCGAGTGAAAATATGTCACAGATCCCGTTGACAGGAAATAATTTCGTTGGCATTTTTGTTGTTTTTTGTTGGACTTGGTCGTAATTTTCTACATTTTTTGTATTTTATAACAGTAATGCATTTATTTGAGGAAGGGGTTTTAACCCGCAAAACCACAATAAATACGCCCATGTATAGGCTACGTATAGGCCCTATTTACGACATAGGTGCCAAACATGACACTCATAGGCCCAGTACTAGCGAAACTCATAATCAATCAATCAATCAATCAATTTATATAGCGTATATATACATATTTATATAATAATATTATATACCGTACCCTACATGCATATTTACACCAAGTTCTTGGATAATTTGGGATCACTCCGGGACACGAGACACACAAGATGGATTTCGGGATTGTCCAAGCGAATCCGGGACGTTGGCAGATACAAATAGGACCCATCACTTTTAGTTATTGAGATTTCTATAATGATCGTCAAATCGGCATCGATTTTCAGTTTTATGCTTTCCTTACGATGTAGGGGAGAGTGGGGCATAACACACATGCGGGTTCATATGCCCATCACCGTCATTGTTACAATTCCGCATTCAAGTCTAGTGTTAAGCATGTACTTAAATTCCTGTCCATGGACTCATGCAGAGTCACATCGTGCATTGCAGGGGCGTCTTTTCAGTTTTTTTTCATAGAGAAAAACTTTTTTGGGTTTTGGGGGTTGGGGGCTGGCAAAACTTGGCCAACTTGTTACGTTTTGTATTTAGTCTACATGTGCAGAACTGTGGCTAAATGATCTAACATGTTTGTTCTTGTTCTTATTTATTTCCTACTAGGTTTGATATTCTGTTGTTCTAGTCTCCAATAGTGATGAATAAATATATAATATTATTTAATCAAATGCACTAAAATAGTTGATTTCTCCATAAAATTTAGAGAGCATTGGCCCCTCTGCCCCTCCGCCAATGACGTCCCTGATGCATTGTGCTGAGTGCTGGCGGGCAATTGGTACAATTAAGGGGATGTCGTTTTCGAGTGTTGTTCAGAAACGAAGAACACTCAACAGTTCTGGAATCCTTGCAGGTTTGAAGAATGGTAGTTTAATAGACTCATAAATCTTTTGTATTTGACGGTGTATACACTATACTATACTATACAGACCTGGGATGACTAAATTAGACTAGTTTTGCCCCGGTTTAGAACGGATTGGAGCTGTCGTCAACGAAAGAGACCATGGTAGGCCCGCAAGACTGCATATAAACAACCGATGCTCGTTAAGATAAACTAGTACACAAGGATAACTGCTTCGACGAACCAAACTAGTCTAATTTAATTAGTCATCCCAAAGTGGATGACAATATATTGTCTATTCAACGCTAGTCGTTATCTATACTTCTTTATCTCTGCCTTTTGCTTTCTCATCTTATGTTTGGTCAGACATTTACTGTCGCTCGTATTAAAGCTAAGTTCTTCTGATGTATACGTAGCCTACGCGTCTGATTGATATGTAGGCCCAGGGGCGGAGACTTAGGGGGGACAGGGGGGGACGGTCCCCCCCAAAACTTGAGGTGGGGGGGACGGAGCTGCTTATATCCCCCCCAATATTTCTGAAATATTTCATGAATATAATAATAATAGCTACAAGTGACAGCTGGTACTTATCAGCACTCAAATAATAGAGCAATTTTGTTCAGATGACAGCTTAAAATGCTACCATTACAGTGTGGAAATTCAAAAAATTTTAGATGGGGAGGGGTCACATCCCCTCCTCAAACTCAAACACGACTCAAACTACATGTTAGCTAAGAGTGACAGCTGGTTCTTATCAGCACTCAAATAGTAAAGCAATTTTGTTCAGATGACAGCTTAAAATGCTACCATTACAGTGTGAAAATTCAAAAAAATTTAGATAGGGGAGCAGGGACGTCATTTGGGGGGACAGGGGGTGGCATTTGCCCCCCCCCTGAAAAATCAACTATATGTATGTCAGTGCATTTGATGAAATAATGTAACTTAATTCGTCACTAGGAGTCTAGGACAGCAGCCCTTAATATAGTCACTTGTGATTTTCTAAGTAGGCCTATTGATTTTTGTCTACCTCTTCGTATGCACTTTGCACGTAGCCCGAGGTACCGAGACAGTTAGAAAGATGTACATAATCATATAAATGAAATTTGTAGTAGGTCTGCTTTAGCTATATAAGTACTATGTAACTGGAGACGAACAGGCAATCCAGCCTTTCAGTCACACAGATTATCTCATATACCGACTGGCCGAGAGAACACACAGAGTTGCCTGTCAAAGGCGACTAGCCGAGAGAGCCCACAGAGGTACCGGTCAACGGCATAGTTGTAAGATTGATAGCCCCTGATAGCCTCTACATGATGTAGGTCAATGCTAATGTTCATGCTTTCTTTCATTATACTCACCTTATATGACCCTTTTCCAACATTCCCATGCAGCTTCACCATCAGGAAGATATCTCTCATCAACTAGCCTCCCACCCACATTCTGGCTCTCA
Source organism: Aporrectodea caliginosa (assembly GCA_020284085.1). Taxonomy (NCBI): domain Eukaryota; kingdom Metazoa; phylum Annelida; class Clitellata; order Crassiclitellata; family Lumbricidae; genus Aporrectodea; species Aporrectodea caliginosa. Next base: position 232,914 of record JACEVL010001060.1, read on the forward strand.
TGCATGAAACCAGGTTTTGCAGTAGACCTATATCAAATTTCTAGCCAGGAGCCCATGCCTAAGCCAAAACCTTTCAGTCACACAGATTGTCCCATTGGTATATTATATACATTTTGGATTGTCATTCTCTGCACGTTTTGTTTGGATCGGGTGATGCGGCTAATGGATAAAACTCTTATGATACATAGGGCCTACATGTAGGTGTAGCTGTAAATATCAATAATAAACTGACACCTGTGAAGGTAAGCTAATTTGCTATTCATCAGTCTTACATTATAGAACTTATTTCACAGTCAAAGTTGTCCTATGTTATGCATAATTAATCAAATTTGGCAGAAAGGTTTCCATTTCTTGTGGAAATATCTAACCACGTCTGCAAGTGAGTTGGCAGAAAAAGCTGTAGCTTCAGCAAAGCAATATCCTGCTGACCTCAATAACAGAAATTCATCATTTACCCTCTGTACATAAGGCAAATTTTGAATGTACCCATTTAACACCACAACTCAAACACGACTCAAACTACATGCAAGCTACGAGTGACAGCTGGTTCCTATCAGCACTCAAATTATAGAGCAATTTTGTTCAGATGACAGCTTAAAATGCTACCATTACAGTGTGGAAATTCAAAAAAATTTAGATGGGGAGGGGGCACATCCCCCTCCCCAAACCCCTGCTCGGCGCTGCGCGCCTCGCCGATCGTCCTTCGGCCGCTCCTTCGCCAGTCCCCCCAAACCCAAGACCAAGTCTCCGCCTATGTGTAGGCCTATTCCCAGAGTTTAGTTTGGGTTTCCATTTGTGGAGAGGTCCATCTTAGCTAGGAGACGGGATCTATCTGCATCTCTTTGCAAAACCGTGTTTAATAAGTTCAACAAGTAAACTACTACGCCCTGGAAAGGTACGGTTATCTCAGTGTGAACTAATTAACGTATTAACTATTTATTATAAGTTGGCATACCCCGTGCGGCGGTCTTTATCTCTCGATTCGGGGTGACCAAAGACACCTTGCCGATCAACACCACCTGTGGCAAGAAATCTTCTTTTTCTAAAACAGCATGCGAAATTTAGTCCTATTTTCGTCAGACCATTTTGTAACTCCCACAGCACCATGGCCTCTGATGGCTTATAATGCAATATATTACCATAGCCTACTTTTTAACATAAGTAATAAGGCCTACGTATTGTGGCGATATTGGTCGCCATGTTGTTTTCGCCGTCTCATCGTCGTCTTCTTCTTCCTCCTCCTCCACCTCGTCTTCCTCCTCGTCTCTTCCCTTCTCCTCCTCCTCGTCGTCGTCTTCTTCTTCCTCCTCCTCGTCCTCCTCGTCTTCCTCCTCGTCTCTTCCCTTCTCCTCCTCCTCGTCGTCGTCTTCTTCCTCCTCCTCCTCCTCGTCTTCCTCGTCTCTTCCCTTCTCCTCCTCCTCGTCGTCGTCTTCTTCTTCCTCCTCCTCCTCCTCGTCGTCTTCCTGCTCGTCTCTTCCCTTCTCCTCCTCCTCGTCGTCGTCTTCTTCTTCCTCCTCCTCCTCCTCGTCGTCTTCCTGCTCGTCTCTTCCCTTCTCCTCCTCCTCGTCGTCGTCTTCTTCTTCCTCCTCCTCCTCCTCGTCGTCTTCCTGCTCGTCTCTTCCCTTCTCCTCCTCCTCGTCGTCGTCTTCTTCTTCCTCCTCCTCCTCCTCGTCGTCTTCCTGCTCGTCTCTTCCCTTCTCCTCCTCCTCTCGTCGTCTTCTTCTTCCTCCTCCTTCCTGCTCGTCGTCTTCCCTTCTCCTCCTCCTCGTCGTCGTCTTCTTCTTCCTCCTCCTCTCGTCGTCTTCCTGCTCGTCTCTTCCCTTCTCCTCCTCCTCGTCGTCGTCTTCTTCTTCCTCCTCCTCCTCCCTCGTCTCGTCTTCTTCTTCCTCCTCCTCCTCCTCTCGTCTTCCTGCTTCTCTTCCCTTCCTCCTCCTCGTCGTCGTCTTCTCCTCCTCGTCGTCGTCTTCCTCCTCGTCTCCTCCTCCTCCTCCCGTCGTCGTCTTCCTGCTCGTCTCTTCCCTTCTCCTCCTCCTCGTCGTCGTCTTCTTCTTCCTCCTCCTCCTCCTCGTCGTCTTCCTCCTCGTCTCTTCCCTTCTCCTCCTCCTCGTCGTCGTCTTCTTCTTCCTCCTCCTCCTCCTCGTCGTCTTCCTGCTCGTCTCTTCCCTTCTCCTCCTCCTCGTCGTCGTCTTCTTCTTCCTCCTCCTCCTCCTCGTCGTCTTCCTGCTCGTCTCTTCCCTTCTCCTCCTCCTCGTCGTCGTCTTCTTCTTCCTCCTCCTCCTCCTCGTCTTCCTCCTCGTCTCTTCCCTTCTCCTCCTCCTCCTCGTCGTCTTCTTCTTTCCTCCTCCTCCTCGTCGTCTTCTTCTTCCTCCTCCTCGTCGTCTTCTTCCTCGTCTCTTCCCTTCTCCTCCTCCTCCTCGTCGTCGTCTTCTTCGTCTCCTCCCTCGTCATTGTCGTCGTCCTCGTCCCACGCCAGCTGCGCCTCAATTGCCATGCCTCTTGCAGCACTGCATTGCCTTGCAACAACTTGTTGCAGCCTGCGGCGCTTCCTAGCGTGCCACGCCCCTCGACTTGCAACACTTGCCTCGGCTTGCAGCACCTTGCCTTCCCCTTGCAACACTTGCCTCGGCTTGCAGCACCTTGCCTCCCCCCCCCCGTGCAACGTTTGCAGCGCACGAAGTAGTGTTGTTTTCGTTGACGAAAACTATAGCGAAAACCTTCGTTAACGAAAACTCAGGGGTATAGTTAACTGAAACTAAAACTAAAACGAAAACTTGGTGAAATAACTAAAACTAATAATAACTAAAACTTGGGGAACCGGCCAAAAAAAGTACACTGTGCTACTAAAATTATTCGCGATCAGCCATCTGTGCTACTGCCAAGCAGTCTTTATAAGGTTCTGCAGGAATTTGAGACAGAAAAACTCTTGTCGTCTACAAAACGAACGTACGTAACAGGAATTGACAATATAGCCTATTCCATACTGCTATCGATCGTAACTGTTCTTACGAACAATTAAGCATCTATTGTGAGTTGTGATCCCTATAACAAATCTGTCTCTCAGCCAAGGCTGAGAGACAGATTTGTCACCAACCTCCTGAAAACGAGCTGCTGCTGTCAGCCCATTTCGTAACGTAACACAATATTTTTGGTTTTGCGTATTTACGACCCATTTCAGTCACTCCGATCATCTCTAGAATAGTTGAAATTTTGTATCGCTTCTTGCTTTCTGCTATTCCTATATAAGTAGGCTAGGCCAGTGTTTAGTCTGAGTATAGCTTCCAAACCTAGTAAAGTAGGCCCTAACTAAAGTTTAACGTTTTAAACCGTTTTTGCTGAATTCTTTTATTTATTTGAATAGCTACAACTGGCTATAAACGTTCAACAATAATTTTCTTCGTTGCATATATATATATATATATATATATATATATATATATATATATATATATATATAATATATATATATATAATTATATATATATTATAAGTTATGCTGCTTGATGGGTCAGACTCAAACATTAATTTCTTCGACCTGCTGAAAAACTTCCATGAACCTGACGCGACCTGCTGAAATTGTAGGCATATAGGCCTAGCTGGCGCCCCCACTGATCAGATCAAGGATGACATTGACGCTGACCTCGTCCGAATGAAGGTGTTCTCACAGAAGACTAGGGACGTGGAGAGAATTCCCCCAACAACCGATGCTTTGGATCAACATCTCAAAAGAAGTGTATTCCAAGCGAGCATATGGACAACAGCTCATAGGTCAATGATGCCTTTGAACAACCCCACTAATCATGGATGGAAGGAAGAGGAAGGCAAGCTGCTTCCCATATGGACCTCGCTGCCCCTCGCCAGGGATGTATTCCACCTGGATGTGAAGCGCACTTGCACAAGTACCTGCTCTCTCTGCAAGTGCATGAAGGCAAAATTGAAATGCACACGTCTTTGCAAGTGTACATGTGCGAAGTATAGCTGGACAAGAACAATATGCAATACTTAACTATATGTACGTTCAATTTGTTATAGCCGGTTTATTAGCAACTTTTTTATGACACTTTCTTTAGTTTTGTGGATATGCGCCAACACTGACACCATCACTGCTTCTATGTGCAATATACATGTTAACATCACCTGCAACTCCTAATTCTGAATCCATACATACCACACATGTTCAGAGCGCACCATCCAGTTTACATATTTCGCATAGGCCGGGGGCTTTCGAACCCCCACACTTAATTTTTTTTATCTGAATGCTTTCCCTCCGCCCAGTATTGATCTATAGACCATTACCTTCAAATTGGTACTGAGAAAGAAACTTTTGCACCTATTTGATTGAAACACCATTTTCGGGTGTCTCTGAAGTTCCGAAACTTCCGACACACTCGTGAAAATGCAAAGCACAGAACATCTGCCAAAACATCGTGTTTACTTCTACGAGAAGATGCATGGGAGACGTAGAAACCAATGAACTTCTAATGGAGCTTTAGCGTCTTGTTGCACTCATATTTGGAGACGGTCAGACTTTTACCCATATCATTTATTTATTTTCTGTAACCATCCGAAGAGAAAACGAACAATTAAACAATAAGGCAACAGTTTGACATGTAGTTGACTACACGGAGGCCCAGAAGGGATCATGGATTCCGCTAAATAGGGACACCTAAACATATGTCAAATGTACTGAGGATTCTTCTGACCACCCTATAGAGACAATGGCTAGTGTTGTGCGCAGTTTCAGCACATTAGCTAAAACATTTAATCGCTCCGAGCTATTGGAACGATTCGCGGAAAAGAAGGTGAGACGGAAAAGGTTTTCCTGAGACATGAACTCGAGTTTCGATGCAATGTATTGTAGGTTACTTAGTTTGTTGACTTAGGCCTAACTGTTTCTGTTGTCGGTGAAGGCGCTTGATTAAAGAGACTTTACGTTTTCGTTTGTTCTCGTTTGCAGTGTAATTTTCGTAGTTATTGGGATAATAATTATTGGGGGCCTCAAGTAAGGTTTGGCTGGGGTTCGAGTACCGTTCGAGTACCGTAGCGTCGGCACTGGGTGGATAGTGTCAGTTAGGCCTATAGGCGCTTGGAATCATCCTAAAGCGTATAGATTCCCTAAATTTTGTTTTTCAAACCATGATAACTATAGGGCCTACGCACATTCTTCGCAGAGTTAATGTATTGTCTCGAAACACTGTCTCGGTCTCGAGACGTCTCGAGACAGGTTTTTTGATGTCTCGGTCTCGGTCTCGGACCCCACTGTCTCGGTCTCGGTCCCGGTCTCGAGATCATTTCTTGACTTTTTGGAAACTGTCTCGAAGCGAAAGTCTTGTCTTTTTGGAAACTGTCTCGAAGCGAAAGTCTTGTTCTCTTGTAGAAGCGGTCTCCAAAGTTCTCGTACAAACTGTATTTTGTTCGGAACTTCGTACAGTATTGCGCTATAAAATTGTCTTGTGCCGAACGGATAACTAGTTAATCGGAAGTGCCAAACAGACAGGAAGTTTAAAAAAGCGGTGTTTCTGGTATTAAAATTTAAGAGTAGGCCTATTGAAAAAAGCAGTCTTATGTTTGCACTTTCAGTCAAAAATTTCCAAATATCTTAAAATGTCTCTTAAAGAAACAAAATAAATGGCATGCCGTTCGTCGTTTGTGTAAAGCATACATAAGTAAAACGCTTGGAACAACACCTAGTTTCTCAAGGTCAGTGATGTGACTTATGTCGCTAAATCGCTCATAGGCCTAGGGCCTATATGGGATTTTGTTGGTTTAAATTTTAGAATCATTTAGAAGATGTCAGAATGGCTGAAATATTTAATTTCTTTATAGTTGATACAATTCAGGTGATCGGCTGATTTCAGTGACTTGACCCTTGTTTTTTTAGACTTCAAAAGTTGAGAAAAATTGTTTCGGGACTTGGGCCAATGTGCATTTCACTCGTTTTGAACTGTCTCGAACTGTCTCGGACCTGGTGTCTCGTCTCGGTCTCGGACCCCACTGTCTCGGTCTCGGTCTCGGTCTCGGACCCCACTGTCTCGGTCTCGGTCTCGGTCTCGAGTTTTATGTCTCGTATACAAGTCTGATTCTTCGTATAATAAACCAGTGATAGGGCCTAGGCCTATAGGCCTACTGTCTTAATCTCAATCATAGTTTTACGTATCTTGAAGCTGGACGTCATTTTCAAGCGATAGTTATTGCCAGAATCATGTACATTAGGGTGTCCCAGAAAAAGCAAAGTCCTCAAATTTTAATGGCCAACCTCTAAAAAGTTTCTCTTGGCTATTCTGATAAAAATGCAAAGTTACAGCAAGATTGAAGATCATTTAGACGTGGCTCAAAGCCTTTTCAAATTTCGTATACCCCCATGCAATAGCCTGTGTGGAAATTTTACCGACATATCGGTTTTTAATGCATAGCTTTCAAACGGGAAGAGATATTCAAAATTCCTTTGGTGAGGTTTCCTGGAAATGTTTGTTCACAACATAGGTTTTGTCTCATAAGGTTACTCTTGCATGACGCCATGTGACATGACGTCAAACTTTGACGTCACAGTTGACATTGCGTTGGATCAATGGTTCCTCTTAATGTTTTGTTCTTAAAAGGTTTATTTTTAGGTATCAAGTTATGGTTTTAGGAAAGAAGGATTTCCATAAAATATTCTTGAAACCCCTTAGCAGTTTCTTCTTCCAGAACATGTGGCATAACGTCACTCAACTTTTGAAGTAACCGCTCCTATCTCCACAGCCAGAAGTCTTGGAAAGGAGATCTCGGTGTCTGCAGACTATAGGGTTATCGACTACAAAGAATTTGATAATAATATTATATTTCACAGACCACGTGACCTCACTCACCGTGACGTTCCCAGTGAACTTATATATATATATATATATATATATATATATATATATATATCCACAGCCGCCCACAGGTCTTAGAAAGGTGATCTTGGTGTCAACTGTAAGATTTTTGGCTACAAGAAATCCTGAAGACACATGCCTACCACTCTGCGGTAATTACATTCCATGATCTATAATATCAAGTAACACGTATGACCTTGGAAAGTCGTAGACAGTTTCCTGTAACAATTTTCTGTGAATCACAACGTACAATAACAAATCTCATGCTTAGGAAAGTGCTTTAATGCCTTCACTGAAGATAAACCACAATCACAATTCTATTGCTTGCAATTCCCGAGAAACGAAGGGCAACCACGCCGGGTCGTCAAGTGACCTTGAAGCTCAGATGTAGTGTAATGTAAATTATTGTTGCGAAATTCATAATTGGCTTGGCACTCTATGGAGCGCTGTGGTATCAATTTTAAGTCACCTCCTATTGAGCTGCTATAGGTAGATTGGCTGACTTGACACTCTATGGAGCGCCGAAGTATTGTTTAACTATCAGCCTCTGTGATAATTGTGTTGGTGCAGTTTTAGACCGACACCTGTTGATTTGCCTTGATATATTGCCTGTATTGACACCGAGAGAGCTGCACACTGCACCGGTGCCATTTTAAGAGGTATCCTGTGGTATATACATGCCCCGGTGCCATTTTAGGCATAGCGCCGGTTGGTAAGATTGCTCCGGTGCCCTTTTGAGATACTGCACCGGTGCCATTTTAAGCAGGTATATATTGGTATATATATATATATATATATATATATATATATATATATATATATCCACAGCCGCCCACAGGTCTTAGAAAGGTGATCTTGGTGTCAACTGTAAGATTTTTGGCTACAAGAAATCCTGAAGACACATGCCTACCACTCTGCGGTAATTACATTCCATGATCTATAATATCAAGTAACACGTATGACCTTGGAAAGTCGTAGACAGTTTCCTGTAACAATTTTCTGTGAATCACAACGTACAATAACAAATCTCATGCTTAGGAAAGTGCTTTAATGCCTTCACTGAAGATAAACCACAATCACAATTCTATTGCTTGCAGTTCCCGAGAAACGAAGGGCAACCACGCCGGGTCGTCAAGTGACCTTGAAGCTCAGATGTAGTGTAATGTAAATTATTGTTGCGAAATTCATAATTGGCTTGGCACTCTATGGAGCGCTGTGGTATCAATTTTAAGTCACCTCCTATTGAGCTGCTATAGGTAGATTGGCTGACTTGACACTCTATGGAGCGCCGAAGTATTGTTTAACTATCAGCCTCTGTGATAATTGTGTTGGTGCAGTTTTATACCGACACCTGTTGATTTGCCTTGATATATTGCCTGTATTGACACCGAGAGAGCTGCACACTGCACCGGTGCCATTTTAAGAGGTATCCTGTGGTATATATGTAGCACCAGTCAGATGTAGTGTAATGTAAATTATTGTTGCGAAATTCATAATTGGCTAAGTCCATTTTCTAAACAGACACACACTAATAATTGCAGACAGCTTGCAGACACACATGAGCACGCACACACACAAACACACATTCAAAATTATTTGCTGTTTAGAAAGCATGGACAAAAAGGAAAAGTGATGGCTTAGCGTAATCTTTGGTCCTGGTTTCGGATGACACGCTTGTTTCGGCAAGTCTGGTCTGTGTTCCTATTTGTTAAGGTGGTCAGATGTAATAATAATGAAATAATGAAATAATGAAATTTAATAATATTAATATTCAGTGTCTGTTTCTGTCTCTTTTGCACACACAAAGATGCACAGGCCTAAGTATAATTGAAATTTGCCTACTTGGTGGTTTCAATATAAAAGGGTTATTATTACTATTGGTGTAATTTCTGGCAGTGGTATTATTAATATTATTATTATCAGTGTCTGTCTATGTTTCGTTTTCTGTCTATCTAGTGGCCGCCATTTTACCTGAGGCCCGCACACTAAGCTGTCATCTCTATGCTCATAAAGCGAGGGCAGTTAGCTCTGTGATCGCCGCATCGGCTACTTGGCGCCACGTACTGGAATCTATATATTTACCGCCCGAGATCAAAACCTATAAAATTTTTTAGCTGGACCATTTTTAAAAACACGAAATTAGCATGAATTAGACTGTTTTAAGTCATTTTAGAGACAATGTTTTAGGTGGACCGATTTTGGTCCAACTATACATATGTATACTTTTTCGGACCAGACAACGTAGGTTCTATACCCACAATCGGTCCACAAGCCGGTATTATAAACCTATATATATATATATATATATATATATATATATATATATATATATATCCACAGCCGCCCACAGGTCTTAGAAAGGTGATCTTGGTGTCAACTGTAAGCTTTTTGGCTACAAGAAATCCTGAAGACACATGCCTACCACTCTGCGGTAATTACATTCCATGATCTATAATATCAAGTAACACGTATGACCTTGGAAAGTCGTAGACAGTTTCCTGTAACAATTTTCTGTGAATCACAACGTACAATAACAAATCTCATGCTTAGGAAAGTGCTTTAATGCCTTCACTGAAGATAAACCACAATCACAATTCTATTGCTTGCAGTTCCCGAGAAACGAAGGGCAACCACGCCGGGTCGTCAAGTGACCTTGAAGCTCAGATGTAGTGTAATGTAAATTATTGTTGCGAAATTCATAATTGGCTTGGCACTCTATGGAGCGCTGTGGTATCAATTTTAAGTCACCTCCTATTGAGCTGCTATAGGTAGATTGGCTGACTTGACACTCTATGGAGCGCCGAAGTATTGTTTAACTATCAGCCTTTGTGATAATTGTGTTGGTGCAGTTTTATACCGACACCTGTTGATTTGCCTTGATATATTGCCTGTATTGACACCCAGAGAGCTGCACACTGCACCGGTGCCATTTTAAGAGGTATCCTGTGGTATATATGTAGCACCAGTCGATGGAACTGCTCCGGTGCCATAAGATTGCCCCGGTGCCATTTTAGGCATAGCGCCGGTTGGTAAGATTGCTCCGGTGCCCTTTTGAGATACTGCACCGGTGCCATTTCTAGTTGCACCCCATGGAAAAGGTGTTGGGGCACCAGGGTTTTCGGAACCCCTGATAGGTATATAAGGCAGGGGTTGGCCATGGGACAAGTCAGTCTGGAGAAGACCGCCTGAAGATTCGGCCTCGAGCTTTGCATCGGCCTCGCAGTCTTGGTGGAGTCTGAAGAGGACCTGCCGTCGATCTACGGACCAGCCTTTCCGAGACGCTGTCGCTAGAGGGCATGCTTGATGATAGGAGTGACAACGAAGCAGCTGTGCAGTTCTCTCTCGATGTCAAGTTGCCTGTTGATGTGATTCTGTCAATCGTCGATGAGAAGAACTATTAAAGCGGTGTTCTACGTGTGTGAGTGTGTCGCTGTTGATCATTCAAACCTCTCGATAGACCACGAGAGTCGGACCGGACAACCTTTGTTGAGGCCTGGGGTTTCGGCATCCTGGTAGAGCCTTGAACCACTCAGCAAAGAAGACGAACTAAGAGAGACGACCCCTGGTTTCCCGACAAACTGGTACCAGAAGTGGGGTACGCAGTTTTGGTCACAGCGTCACGAGTCGACAACCGCCAACGGAAGTTCCGGAATGACAGACGAGCAATCAACCGTCGACTACAGTCTGGTGGACGTGGGAGAACCGCCGCATCGTCAGCCAAGCAGTTCTACGCCATTTGTAAAGAGAACGACGACGGAGTCCAGGCTCCTGCTCGAAGACATTGACTTCGACGATCCGATGCCTGCAGAGATGGACAACGTGGCGCGATCAGCAGAACGACCGGTGGAAAAACCAGAGCAAAGGCCGGTGAAGCAATCAGAAGAGAAAACTATATAGCCGCGTGCAGCACGCACAGACGGCGGAAGAGCGTTCCAGATCCGTGGCGCCGCAATCGAGAAGTCCCGACGAGCACAGGTGGTGGTTCGAAACGAAGGTATCATCAAGTCATTTCGCGAGGCAGACCGGAGAGCCCGCCGACCAATTTGAGTGCCAACTGGAAGGCACAGTTCAGCAATGTAGTCCGGAGCAGAACCAGTCGTAGCCTTCCAAACCAGCGTAGCAATTTTGAATTGCACACGATCAGCAACTGGAAGCCAGTGGAGCTCATGACGCATGTAGTCAGATATGTGTGAATATCTCGGTAGATCAGCCAGAAGTCTGGCTGCCGCATTCTGAACAAGCTGAAGTTGATGAAGACGGAACTCAGGGAGGCCCAGGAGGACCCCATTACAGTAGTCAAGACGTGTGAGGACGAAGGAGTGTATTAGCACAGCGGCAGCGCTTAGCGACAGCGTTCTCCGTATAACTCGGATCTGCCGGAGCTCATAATAGCTAATCCTGGATATATGTGATACATGATCAGCCATCGTAAGCCCACCATCAAGAAACACCCCAAGGTCTCTCACCACATTACAGGACTGTCCAGTAAGTGATGCCGATGCAAGAGCATTTTTATCGATTCTACAACGTGCACGTGTTGTACCGAACCATATAAACTGTGACTTGCTCGGGTTGAGTCTAAGACGATTGGCAGACATCCAGTCATGCACCGTCTCAAGTGCACAATGCATTTGTTGCGCGCATACCACTGAATCCTCCGGACGACAGGACAAATACAGTTGAAGATCATCAGCAAACTGATGAGATGTGGGACCCAGCGATGCTACAACATTATAGAGGTCAGCTGTGTAGAGAATGAAGAGTAATGGCCCCAGGACTGAGCCCTGAGGAACACCACAAACAACAGGCGCCCAGACCGACTTGTCATCTCCAATCTCTACCCTCATGGTCCGCCCCTCAAGATAGGAGCAGTGATGGCAAGATTAATTTAAATTAACCAAGGTCCGTACTCCGGTAGGACCAGTTCCTATCCTGGATATAAGAGGAGAGCGATGTTGATCATCTTCATCAAAGATACGGCATTTTTTAAAGAATGTAAACCAACCAATTAGTTTGAACATTATCCTTAGACACCAGTAAAACGTTGCTCACCGTTGCCATATAGGTTTAGCCAATTAAAAAATGTAATAAAATCATTTAGGTGAGTCAATAAATGAAAAAAATACAAATTATTTAAATTGTATTAAATTGAGTTAACCTACATTCCAAAAACCGGGTCTAAGTGTACGCCACTTGTTTTTTTAAAATCTGAACTGTAAAAGGTAATGTCTAATTCTACCAGGCACTATAGCGTGGCTAGAAGCCATGCAGTTATACACTTTCAAAGCGCATTCATTGTGGCCAACCTTCGAGCAGTTGTGCCCCAATTGTTTAATAAGATCACAATGAAGCCTGGATATTGCCACATTGACAGTGGTCTTCTATACTAGGCACAATAGCGTGGCTAGAAGATCCTGAGTGGCCGAGTGGGTTGGTAGCCCGCTCCCCACCTCGGCGGCCCGGGTTCGATTCCGGGTCGGTCGGTTTATCAGAGATTAATTTCTCGGATCTTTACTGCGGGTGGCTCGGTCGCAATATAAACGTGGAGTAGCCTACAATACAATACAATACAATACAACACAACACAATACAACTGGGGCGCGGTGGTATAGGGTATGTTCGGTGCCTTGCAGCTGGAGAGTTGCGGGTTCGAATCCACCTCAAAGCCGCCGCGTAGGGACCTTGGGCAAGTCCTTCACTCGCAATTGCTCATGCGCTTCGGCGTGAAACTCCGATTCAGCGTCCGCGTAGTAGTCGGGAGCGCCTCTGAATGGGCAATCTGGTAGGGGCGCTATAACAAGTGTTCAAATACAAAATACAAAATACAAAAAATACCGGACTGTCCTTGTCGATAAGTGTTCTGGTTGCACTTAATAGTTTATAAGAGTTTAACGACATCTTAGGGCTGCCAGGACCGTTGACGACAACAGCTCCTTACATTCACACGCTAAGAGGCTGCAGCACCAACCGTCGATGCACGCACACACACGGGAGATTTAGCGAGTATATTATAAAATTTTTATGTATGCGACATATAATTTAGTCTGATGATAGCAATAATTTATATCTTTTCCGTGACGGAATAATTTCCTCCGTTGCGTATGATGTAATTTATATAACATCGGTAAACTCTCTTTCCAAGGTGTCTAAGCAGAGCTTCGCAGTTATTGTATTTAACGACATCTAATAATGATAAATAATGGGGGAACACGCAAAGGAACCTGCACCTCTGAGATCAGAGGTAGAACGTGCGATAAATGGATCAGCAAGAAGGAAAAGTGCGGGGCCGGATGAGGTACCAGCAGAGTTATTCAAGTTCGCGGGAGAAACGGAAATAGACAGAATGCATAGGATATGTGTGGAGGTATGGGAAACGGGGGAATGGCCAGAGGATTGGAAGAAATCTATATTCATACCCATTCCAAAAAATGGAGATATGAAACAATGTAGGAATTATAGAACCATAGCATTGGTCTCACATGCAAGTAAAATTATGCTGAAGATCATTTTGGAAAGGATTAGAGGACGTACAGAATCAGAATTATCAGATGCACAGGCAGGGTTTAGGCGTGGCAAAGGAACAAGGGATCAAGTGACGAATCTTAGAATCATAATGGAAAAGATGAGAGAACACCAACTACCGCTGTACATGTGCTTTGTCGATTTCAAAAAGGCTTTTGATTGTGTATCACATGAGCAACTATGGCTGTCGATGGTTGAAATGGGGTACCCATCACACATTATCAACCTGATAACAGAACTGTATAGGAAACAGACGGCAAAGGTAAAAATTGCCGGGATACTGTCAAGTGAGTTTAAAATTAAAAGGGGAGTCAGACAGGGATGTGTGATCTCTCCAACATTGTTCAACATACTTTCAGAGATGGTCATGAGAGAGGCACTGAGAGGATACAAAGGAGGCATTCAAGTTGGAGGAAGAAGGATAACAAATTTACGATATGCAGATGACATAGTGTTAATGGCAAGCACAGAAATGGAACTACAGGATCTGGTGACTCGATTGGACAGGGAAGGGCGAAAAATGGGCTTAGAGATCAACATAGGTAAAACAAAGTGCATGGCACTATATGGGAATCAATGCAACATCAAAGTACAAGACAGTATGATAGAACAAGTGGAAACCTTCGTGTACTTAGGATCACTCATAACAGAAGACGTGGATTGCAGCAGGGAGATAAGAATAAGAACTGCAAGAGGACTTGGAATAGGAGTAGATCTGATGAAACTGTGGAAAAGCCATAACATAAAAATTAACACAAAGATTAAATTAATGAGGACACTTATATGGCCAGTGATGATGTATGGCTGCGAGAGCTGGACAATCAAAAAGAGGGATGAGGAGAGAATAAAAGCATTTGAAATGAAATGCATACGAAAAATACTGGGTATATCATGGATAGAGAAGAAAACAAATGAATGGGTGTTAGAGACGGCGGGAGTGGAAAGGAATTTACTGGAATCAATCAAAAGAAGAAAGATGTCTTACTTTGGGCACATAATGAGGAAACAAGGTGAATGTCTAGAGAAAGAAATTATGCAAGGAACGGTACCGGGAGCAAGAGCAAGAGGGAAACCAAGGAAGAGGTGGATGGATAGAGTGGTCGAATTAGATCATATGTCTGAAACCCTTAACTAAAATCTGTGTATATCCACTTTTTGCATAAATCCACAGACAAATATGTAATAATATAGCTGGTAAAAAATCCTAGTCCTGTTCTACAGGGGGAGTAAAATCCTGAAGTTCAATCTAGGAACCCTATTGACGTTTGGCGTAGAAATATTTGTGGAAAATACCTGATCATGCGCAGTAATGCGACCGCGATTTGTTGTTGGTAGTTCCTCGGCTCGATTTGTTGTTGGAAGTTTATTCGGCTGGATTATTAGGTTAGATCTTAATTTTTGACAACATAACACTTCAGAAACTACCATCTTTTTATGTTATACACGAGAATTAAATTGAAGAATTCAAATATGAAATCAGTGATCGATAGTCCGTATAATATATTATGTATAGTAAGGTTTTGTCAGTTAGTTATTCAACCAACTGCTAACCGCATTTTGGTGTACATGAAACTTTTAAGAAATCGCGAATAAATTATTATTATTATATTAAATCATCCTGATTATAAATGTATGTTTCCATTTTATTTGATGAATATTTATACTTCTGGTCCATTCCATTCGAATTGATCCCTCTATTAAGTAAGTAAGTATATTCTTAAGTAAATATACTCTATATTCTTTATAGCTGCAATCGGCATTCCGGTGTACATGTAATGTAATTAGTCATTTATATAGCGCCGCTCACAGCCGAGGCCATTCAGTAGCGCTGAATGTAGATATAATGCAGATATAATAAGCAATCAATAGTAAGTATGAATAAATAAGAAAGCCTTCAAGCAACGAAGGGATAAAGGTGGGACCCTGACTAAAATCTTACTACGGATTGAGGGAGGTCATTCCACATAGAAAGGTTCACAATGAAAGCATGAACTATGTTTGTGAAGACAGAAGATGAAACAGATCACCTGATTATGGAACACCTTAAATCAGATGCCTATTCAGAGCTAAAGACAGATTTATACACAAGGGCTAGATTGAAAAACCTGAAGCCCTGTCATGCCAGATAAGAAGATCTATTACCAAAAATAACCACTCATACCTTGGAAAATAAACCTAAAAATGGAACCAAAGCCCTCTGGGAAAAGTCAACCGACTTACTATGAAAGAAACAACTACCGAAGGCCCAAAGTCAATCACAGCGGAAGTACTTAACCAACGCTTTGTGGCTGCATCAAAAGACTCAGGATACACAGAACTATTATGGAAAAACAGCCCACCCTATTTATCCGCTCAAACCAAACAACCTTTGGACAGGATGAGCTACAAAACATCTATGCTTGGGCTGAGGACAATAATCTTCAAAACAACAAAGAAAATGGCCATCGTAAGATTGTAGTTGTAATTTATGGTACATTTTTTTATTATGGTATATTTTTGTTTGGCAAGTGTTTATGCCAATTCCAGACAGTAAAAACATGATGTTTATTGTCTGTAGATGCTTTTGGCTTATTCATAACCATGAGAGAGGAAATGGAAATAATAAAACAAAAGATGCCTATTAAGAAGCTATCAAAGCTGCAAGGGAATGGTTCCTGTTAAAATTTTATGGATCAGCATCATCAAAGTTGTTGGATGAGCTAAGATTCGTCTTGTACAACCGTATAGTGGCCAAAAAACGGTGGATACATCTTTTCAACTGGCATCCCTACCCAGTATGAGAATTGTAAAACATATAACTGAGGGGTTAGACGTTGATATATGTGCAGTTTGGGTGTGAAATGTAAACTTTACTCTGGGATCCTAAGAAAAACTATTGGGTTGAACCCCTCACCCCCCCGGCAATTCTCACCCTGTCCCTACCCCCGACCAGTGCAGCTGCGGAGCAACACTCGTACGGAGTATACTTGCATGTTCAGCAATGGCTGGGAAATTGCTTGCCCCAACCGAGTCGGGTTGGTCTATGACAAGGGGATCACTTAAACCTGTCCCTACTAGCAAGGAAGAAGCTCCAACAGAACTTCTAAACCTCATTTCATGTAACTGCAAGCCAGAATGCAAGAGATGCAAGTGTGTACAGTCTGGTATGCTGAGCTCAGCATTGTTTGGAGGATGCCAAGGACCTATCCGCGTGAACTCCCTAGTTGAGATGTCACTTTTTACGCGTCCCCGGGGTACCATCGGTATGTTTCCCCCTCCTCTAAAAGGTATCGCAAGAGTGCAAACCCTAAATATTCTTGGTGTTGAGCTTACAGCGAAATTTGGGTTCTCCAGTCACATTAAACGTCTGACCATAAAAGCAAGGCAGTCCTTTATGCACTTCGGATCCTGAGGTCGCACGGGCTCTCGGGGGACAGTTTATTTGGTGTAGTTCGTGCCACTACGGTTGGTATGATGCTGTATTGCTCTCCTGTGTGGTGGGGCTTTGCGAGAGTGCAGGAACGGGAGGCCCTTGAGGGAATTATCCGAAGGTTGGTACGCCAGGGGTACTTACCTCCATCTTCTCCCTCATTTGAGACTCTCTGCAGCAATGCGGATACTAGACACTTAAATTGCCTGTATTCTGCACAATCCTTGTCATGTATTGCATAAATTGTTGCCGCCGATCAAGCAATCGCGCTACTCCCTGCGACCACGGTCCCATAACCGTGAGCTTCCCATGTTTGACAACCTGTCTCAGAAATGCTTCCTTGCCCGGATGCTATACAAATAAACTATGTTTTCCCTAGATCTGGCTATTTAAGCCCTTCATTTTCCCCCTATGACTAGCTCTAGCTCTTCTTCCTCTATACAATAAAGCCTCTCATTCAATTCTATGGTTGTATATATAAATTTTTGTTTATTTGTTTGAATGTATTAATCTTGCTATGTACAGTGCTGTGCGTTTGCTAGTGCTTCTCAATAAAGGAAATACTTACTTACTTACTTACTTACTAGATGACTCTGAGGACTATATAAGCCTGGCACATAGAAACTGATATAAATTAAATTTGAAATCACCATTCACACCACATTATTTGGTTTTGTAGCCATAAAACGTATTTGCACATTGTACGTTGCATTGAAATATATAATCATAATTACTTAATCCTGTTTAACTTTTTTAGTTTTAATCCTAGAAAAAAAGTCAAATGCAAACATTCTTCGTCTTTTAATGAAGATTATTTTTGCCCTTTTATATTTATTAGTAGCTGTGACAGTTCTGAAGTTATTGCCGAAAAACCGATTTTAGGCCGCCATTTTCCAAGATGGCGGCTCGAGCGCAGCATGAATTAATGGGGACTTTTGATATTTTAGTCAGTGGGGCTTACTTAACAACTGTGCCTAGTCTCAACTTCCTTCTAATTTGTTAAGTTGAATTTCTTATGATTCCTCCACTGTACATTTTTAGTTAATAATGATGCTGGTTGGTTGTATCAAATGTTGGGCATAGCATAATATACCATTGCATATATAATCAGGATTTTTTTTTGTTGGTTCACCAGCTATTTCTGAACAGAAAAAACCCCAAAAGTCTTTTGCCTCTATTTTGGGAAGGTCTCCTATCTTCACAACCAGACTAAATGGTTGGAATTATCAACGGAAAGGTTGCTGCGAGAAACCGAGGACAGGAGAGGATGGAGAAGAATCGTCTACAATGCGACCAACCCTCGTATCGAGGACGGTTGAAAGAAGAAGAAGAATAATGATAATAGCTTTTCTTTAATGAAGCGCCTGACAAACGCACTGCGCTGTACATTTACATGTTATAGCAATTAAACAATTCACTAGATCACAAATGACAGAAGACATAAATCTTAACTACTAACAGAACCAATGCGCTACCGTGGCTGCCTGAGCCGTTGACTTCGCCTTGCTTTACTTTTCACTGAGTTTAATTGTTCAGATCCTTCGTGTTTATTGAAGCGATGGCTGAGGTCACGAGGCTCTGACTTCTTAGTCGCTATGGGTTCAACAGGATTTCGTTCGTCTGACCAAATCAAACTCTTCTAGGTGGGTACTTTTTCGAGGTTTGTTTTTCATAGCAAAGATGGTTAGCATCGCAATCCTCCTTTTTAGTTTACCCAAAGCTTCTAACTCGTAAAACCACATCAACAGAGACAGTCATTACGTATAACCCAAGGTCACCAACAGTTTAACGACGTCTTATGGCATCAATTGCCGTTGACAACGATTGGAAAAATGTGTTAGCAGGTTACGGTATTCGTACGGCATTTTGCAATCCAATGTAATCGGAGGAGCTTCAAACAGGTATCATCTTAGTAAGACTTTGACGATATCTAATGGCTGCCATTAATTTGGACGGGTGCTGAGGTGACGACAATAGAGTTTAACGACATCTTAAGGCAGCAAAGACCGTTGACGTCGATAGAAAATATTGTGAACAGTGTTCACAGTTCCTGTGGCATAAATACAGCCTTCTTCAATGGCAAGAAATGCCGTTGACGTCCACTGCAACTAGACTTCATGGAGGTGATAGCGTCGACCTCCTCCTTTTTCCTGTCTCGGGATTGGTACTGCCAGAGTGCTTGGCCTATTTAGTGTCTGGTCTTTCCAGACATAAGTTTGTACCGCCTATCTACAGTGTATTTACATGTACAGGTTGCTCTGTCTTTCTGCATCTTTCTCAGCCTCTGTCTCTGTCTTCATCAATTCATTCCAATAAATTATTATTTACCCTGCCCTGTTATAATAGCCGGACGTAAACACGCTATTAATCCTTTCAGTATAGATTAGATGTTCACTGTGGCACATTTATTGACACATAAAGCTGTATATGTTGTCTGCATTCATACCTACATGTATATTGATTCACTTTGTAATTATACGTTGGTTCGCAGAATTCTGTTCATTGTGAGATAGTTGATGGATGGATGGATGGATGGATCCACAGTGTAACACTAGTTATATAGATAGTTGATGGTGGTGGTGGTGGTTTTTCTGTTTAACGACTAGCTGTGTGGTAACATAGACCATTAGCGTCGCCCTCCTCCTTTATCCAGGCTTGGGACTGGCACTGTCAGAAAGCAAAGAGTGGCGGAGTTAAGATAGTTGATGAATCGCGCTTGATTTAATATATATCCGTTGAGCACCATTTTAAAGGTGTTCAAAGACAGCATTGTGCTTTGTTGGATAAACAGGCGTCTAACGATAAGTTGAGGTCACCAGAACCTATAACACAGAAACTATCTTACGCTGTTACAATATTTTATGACGTTTGCTTTTAATGACGTTGTGTCATACCAGAGCTGTTTAATGTCGCCGGTTTTTTTTTATCCAGGTTGTAAAAGTTACTGTTTAAAAATGCTGTGTGATCACCCGTTAATGCTCTAATCACCCGTTCATAGTGTAGTGGTAATGTCATTGGCGTGAGGAGCAGTAGGAAGCGGGATCGCTTCCCGCACCCTCCCAAAGGTCCACTCAGCCTATCATTTGAGAGACGGCGCATTGGTAAAATGAGATGTAGGACGTGATGGGCGCCTTGCATGGCTGCCGTATAGGCCTACAGTTAAATTCGACTCCTGCAATAACTTGTGATCATCCGTTCATACTGAATTGTAATCATCCTGCGTAAATGTCAGTTTGAATTAATAAAGAATACTGTATATTATTATTATTTCCTGCGCTATGTTTTGCCAACTGATCTAATAATTATGCTTAACCTGACCTTACTTCAGTTGGCCTTCCTTCACCTGACCTTATTCCACATGACCCTTACTTCGCCTTACTTTAACCGTATTTTACTTTAATTACCTTTATTTATTTCGACTTACCTCACTTGAGTGTCCCATACCATTTCACCTCTGAATGTTTTTTCAAGCGATTTTCTATCCATTCTCAATCGTATAGCCTGTGCGCCGTTGCAAGATTCTTAACCCTATACACTATAGGCAATGGTTCAGGTGCATTCATACGTACAGGCCTGCATTTCACTATGGATATAGAGAAGTCCTTTAACCTCAAAGCTGTTCTCTTTAGGCGAGGCTGGGTGTGGAGAGCTCTAGAGTGGATATTCTGACGAGGCGCTATATAAATATATGAAATGAATGAATGAATGAATGAATGAATGAATGAATGAATGAATGAATGAATGAATGAATGAATGAATGAATGAATGAATGTAAGGATGGATACTGAGTTTAGCGACATCGAATGGCATCAGAGACCGTTATCGTCGACATAGATTAATTTGAACAGTTGCCACCGTTCGTTTGACATAATACAGATTGATATTAAAATTTGACTGGTCAGAGTTTAACGGCTGTCGTCGACAAAGTTTTTATTATTTTGAACAGTTCTTAACGTTCAGTTGGCAACACATGTTCTACGTTGCAGCGAATGGTGGAAATAACTGTCCTCTGAACAAACTGAGGTATAATTATAGAATTGTTTAACATCGTTTTCAAGGTGTCTAATAACAGCATAACATTAACCATAATTTAACATCCTCCAATGGTTTTAACCGCAGCATAGACATAATTAATAATAATTCATTTTTTGTTGATTAGTTGCTGCTTAACGACGCTGTTTCATAAAAAAGTCCATTGGCATCACCCTCCTCCGTTATGAAGGTTTGAGACTGGCGCTACCTGAGTACGGACTGTGGCGGTGTCTAAAAAAGTAGATGGGATAGGATCCAGAGATTAACGACATCATGTGGATCAAAGATCGTTGAAGTCGACGGAAAATAATTAGTTTGAACAGTTCTCACCTTTAAATATGGCATAATCACGAATTTCAGATGTGTCTGATATGAGTCTCGCAGTATTTAACGGCATA
The DNA here is from genome assembly GCA_020284085.1 of Aporrectodea caliginosa. Lineage (NCBI taxonomy): Eukaryota > Metazoa > Annelida > Clitellata > Crassiclitellata > Lumbricidae > Aporrectodea > Aporrectodea caliginosa. The sequence goes on from JACEVL010001060.1 coordinate 254,126, forward strand.
ATAAAATTATTACGGCTGATTCATGTTTATGTGACGAAATCGTAGCGCATGATGGTTTATATAGAAACACCGTTTTCAAGGTGTCTAATGGATCCTCAGTTTAACGACAGCTTATGGCAACAAAAGTCGTTGCCGTCGACAAAAATTGTTTTGGCATATTACAAGGTGTCTAAGAAGAGCTTCGTAGTATTTGACGACATCTTCTGGTTTCCTGAGCCATAGATGTCGCCTTGCTTTAATCTTCTTCACTGCGTTTAACTTTTGAAATTCTTTGTGGTTGACTGCAGCGATAACTGGGGTCACGAGGATCCGACTTCTTCAAAAGCAGGTAGGTAGTTTCTGAGTTAATCTAATGAAACGTCGGCGATTGACTATATAGCAGAGGTAACAAACATCTTAAAGGTGTCCAAGGAGAGCTTCCCAGTATTTAACGAAATCTTGAGGCTGCTTGAGCCCGTGAAGTCGCCTTGCATTTTTCACTACGTTTTACTATTTTAGGGGAATGCCTACTGAGGCTATGCCATCAGTGGTGAAGGTCTTGGCTGAAGTACCACCTAGGGCGCTACGCGAGGTGGACAGGCTCAGCAGGAACCCTGAAAAAGCTGGCAAACTTGGGCGGCATCGCCGCCTTTGATACCACAAGTGGATATCAGAGCCAGTCCTAAGCCTGGAACTCTCTTTAAGGGAGAAGTGCCAAGGTCGAACGGATGGGTGCAGATACTCCGTTCGTAAAGAACAAATACGAATGAAATCCAATGCAAGCATTGGACTCCAAACGGGCCTCCGGCCCATGGATACGATGCAAGCGTTAGACACCTACGGGCCTTCGGCCCATGGATCCTGATGATGATGATGATTCACTATTTTCAGAGATAAAGTAGGCAGGCTTGTAGTTTCTGTTTAACTAAATGTGCGACAATAAAGATTATTATCTTCCATAATCCAGGCTTCGGACTGGCACCACCCAGATTAAGGCAATGCTGGAGTTCAAATAATTATTGTCAGTTGACTCACTCAAATTCGAGGTTTAAGCCTTTACGGACATCTTGTAGCATCTAAAGTCGTTAATGACATCCTGCCGTTGCAAGGTTTGTTGATCTCAACATTTCCTTAATATCACGGACTGCGCAACAAGTAATCAACAGGATACCGTTTTCCATGTCTATTATAACATCAGTTGGTAATGGTTTAAAGGTGTCTAAGAGTAACCAGTTACATCATTATTATACATGTTGACATCGTTTTGAAAGTGTCCAAGAGTAATTTTGGTAAGAATAACTTCGGTTATCTTGGACTTAGAGCAGATTTCTAGCACATTTCGCTCTTCTAGACTGTAATGACACTGGACTGCAATGACACTGCTTTGAAGAGACGCATATACATGTAGTTTCTTCCACTGACCATACTTAACCTGACTTTACATGAACCTGACCTTATTTCAGTTGACATTGCTTCACCTGACCTTAGTTTACCTAATAATAATAATACTAATCTTCGTTAATTGATTCAAACTGATAAACCGCAGTATGATTACAAGTCATAGAATAAACGAATGATCACAAGTTATTACATAAGTCGAATTTAACTGTTTGGAAGCCATGCAAGGCGCCCATCACGACCTAGTGCTCATGTTACCAACGCCATCTGGTGAATGAGTATCGGGAAGTGATCCCGCGTCATGCTGATCTTCTGCTCTTAGTGCCAGAGTGTTAACCATTACCCAAACCCTCCTTGCTTTACCTGACATTACTTCACTTGACCTTCCTTAACTTGACCTTACTTCAACTGACCTTTCTTCACCTAACCTTTCTTCAGTTGACCTTACTTCACTTGACCTTATTTAACCTGATTTACTTCACATGACCTTTCTTCCACATCGAAGGTCTCACTTGGCTTCTTGCTAACCATACCTTGCGTCACCCTATCTTACCTTAGTCAGACAGACTATTGCAACGCTAAACGCTAGCAGAAAAACCGTCTGAAGATTCGCAATCCACCGTTTACAATGCAAATGACACGGAAACTCCAAACGTATCACAGTAACAAAAGTTTGAACAGGAAATAATTGTGGAAAAATCACGATTTGAGTCGAATTGACAAACGAAGGAAACAAATGCATATCAAGGCAATCGGAAATGTCTGACAATTTGATTAATTACTTCTAGTTATTTCTTTAACATTAATATAATTTCCAGCGTTTAATGACGTCCTGCCGTTGCAAGGGCGGTTGATCTCGACATTTCCTTAATCGTTTTTCAAGCGGAGCGTAAAAAGTTATCTACAGGATGGATGGATCCTCAGTTTAACGGCAGCCTATGACAACATAGGCCGTTGCCGCCGACAAAGATTAGTTTTTGGCATATTACAGCTCATTATCTAATCTACAGGATACCGTGTTCCATGCTTATTATAACAACAGTTGGTATTGGTTTAAAGGTGTCTAAGGGTAAGCAGTTGCATCTATTATAATAATATATAGGTTGACATTGTTTCGAAGGAGAGTCAGTTAACTTTGACTTAGAGCAGATTTTTAGCCAGCAGTCGCTCTTTAGGGCTGCAATGACACTGAGATACAATGACATTGCTTTGAAGATATCCGGCGTGCCACGCTCCTTCTGTCTCTTTGTGTCTCTGTCTTTCTTTGTTTGTGTTTGTGTTTCTATGTATCTCTCTCTTTGCTTCTGCATGTCTCTCTATCTGTCTGTCTATGTGTCTCTCTGTTTGCATCTTTCTCTCTTTCTGTCTGTCTATGTCTGTGGTTGCATGTCTTTCTCTCTGTCTATCTGTTTCTGTATGTCTCTTCACCGTGCTTGTTTACATCTATGTCTGTCGGTATATCTCTGTACCTCTTTCTCTCTGACTCACTCACTCACTAACTCACTCATTCACTCTCTCTATCCCTAGTCTTGATGCAAGTGATAATACCTGGAAACAACATTAATGTCGTTAGCAACTAGCACTCTAATCTAAGGTAGCTTAAACTGGCTTTACTTATATAATGAAACCCGCACCATGGGCACTGCTACCGACCTACCTTCAACCACTACTCTCTCCTTATACAATCCGCCTCGAAATCAGGTATTAATTAGTCTTTTAATGAGCTTCGATTTAGAAATGTCATGGGTTCTCGAACTTCTCGTACATTCCGACTACCAACGCATGTCCTATGCTCGAAATCTCCTTCTATCGAGAAACGCTTTGACACTTTAACGATTGAAGTGCACTAAAAAGCGACCATGAAACCAATGCAGTTCATCGATAAATTGTTATAACTCACTATTCCTCACTGGCTTTCAAACATCTGGATATCTAACTTCACTTCACCTAGAGACATCATCTCCTACCTACCAGAGTAGTAAACCTTCTCATTATCTTACATTTTAGTGAGGTTTTATGACATTAAAAGTCTGTAGCAATTCCTTTCGGCTGTCTCCGTTGTATAGATTTCGAAATGAGAAACGTATTTATTCCTCTGCTTAGCTACATCTTATAGCTACAAAGGCCGTTGATGTCTTTAAAGTGTTCGATGTATTTCAATTCATTTTAATATAACTTTCTTCCATAAGATCTCTAGATATTACGGCTACGATTGCAAATTTACGACTTCATCTTTAGTTTGTTTTTATTTGATGAGGCACATGTATCTGAGGAGATGGTCTCCAAGCTTACGTACAGTTTTACATTGTGATCTATTTGTCGATTTGATGATATGAAGAGAGTCAAGAGACGCATGTTCGAAGTTTTCGAACCTAAATCGAAGAGGCTAAATACGACCTATTAGCCACACTAGAGTGGGTCCAGCAATTCAACGACATCTTACGGCAACAAATGCAGTTGGCGTCGGCGGAAATTGCTTTGAACAGTTCTCCAATATACTATAATATTAGTAGTACTTCCATGGTTTAACAGAATCTTACGGCTGCCAGTGCCGTTGACGTCGACATTTACTTTGTACTTGGATTATTGGAGTTGAAGTACATGGCGTTCCATGAGTATAAATTATGTAGATTGAGTACAAAGTCTTTTGAAGGTGTCTAAGAGATCCTGGTCTATTCTCAAATGTTTACATAAAACAGAAAAACTTACCTGCACACCAAGCCTCTGGAATTTTTTGCGGTTTTTTTAAACTAAAAAATCCTCTTCCACAGATCCTATCCAGATTCCGTTTCTACTCATTTGCACTCTCGACGTTTGAAATCAAAATGCCATCCACCATGATAGCCGCCTCACTGTATCTCTACCTGGTCTTTGAATATATATACGGCCGTTTTCGGCTTGCGACAGACCAAGCCTGAAAAAACAGGAGGGCCGCGGTAGTTATCCTCATCATAACACACCGTTATTAAACAATAAAATAAGTTTAATGTCAACAGCTTTGACAGGCAAAAGATGTGGAGAATGCAAATAGACAGTTTGGACACATTTAAAACGTTTAATAATGAAGATACATAAACACCAACAGCACAAATATTTTCAAATTGACAATTACGCAGTATGATTACAAATCAGTATAAGGGCCATTATCCGAAAAGTGGCAAACTGGTGTCCTATGTGTTTTTCTTGAAGTTTCTTCATAAGTTGTACATATGTTTCGTTTCCTCTTTCAAAGAATGAAAAGATGAATATGTTTCATCACTATTTTAGTTCTCACATGTTTGAAAATTTAAAATTTTTGTACAAAAGTACACGAAAAGTCATTACCATCCCCTGTCCGCCACCACGTTCAATGCATGACCACGTAAATGTGGTGCAATATTCTGTAACAAAGGTTTCTCATTTTGATTAATGAATACCTAGAGTATGCAGTAATTAGACATTTACACTGATTTGCATAGTATTTCCTTCTCCAAAAAACCTACAAAATGTGTCCATGGAAATACGCGTCATTGCCATCCTCATTTTTTGAAAGCCTCTCGTTTTTACAAAACGCACTTACTTACTTCAAGAAATAGAACGAGAACAAGATCTGGTCTGCATGTAACAGAAAACAGAAACGCCATTTGAATATTTTCGATTTTCTTGATTTTATGAAGGTTTGTTTGCTGTAAATTAGAGAAGAAGAAATTTCTGCATCATTACCATCCATTTATGTATTTCATGGGTTCGGTAAATTACAACATTAATAATTGATTTTATTCATGGCTTTTGTGGAACAGATTGAATTACTTATCTCATAGAGTAATTCACATGGAAATGTTTCATGTGCTGTCATTAAGGACAGCATTATGTCATTACCATCCCCTGGTTGTTTTTCATCATTACCATCCCTTTTTTTCAGAAATCTGCGATTTTCTCATTACCGTCCCATCTTCATAGGGATGGTAGGCCTAATGATGCATTTGTTATTACCATCCTGAAGGGTCACTACCATCCCATTTCATATAAAAATAAATTAAAAAAATTTGGAAGTAATTAGAATTTACTATGAACTCTGAAAATGTTTGCCAAGTTGCACCTAATGCATATAATACACAGTTGTAGTCAATGTTGGGACAGATTTTTTGTCACTGAAAATACTATGGTGGATTTTTAATAATTTCGATAAATTGCTTAATTTTTCAGCACCAGACTAATACATTTTGTGAAGGAAAGGCCTGCAGTATTCCAAATAATTGCTGGTATCATCTAGTTTATAATTGCAAAAAATCTAAGCACCAGATGTATATTTCAGGTCTGTGTGATCAAGTAAAAAGAGGGATGGTAATGACAAATCATGAGTTTCTTTTGTATAAATTGTGAAAAATAATTAACTTACGATTACAAATATACTGGATTTCTTTCAGATTAGTTAATTTTAACATAGTAACCGACTAAAAAACATACTTGCAAGAAAGTTTTGGATAAAAAAATTTTAATTCTCCAGAAACCGGATTGGACACTTTTGGGATAATGGCCCAAATACGTATACATCAAATTGCTGGCGGCAGGAACTGATAATGATGATAATGAATCACTATTAAAATTTTGCTCGCAAATGATACTTTTTATGGTATTAGGCCTGATGTTACCAAAAACGTTGTGTGAGAATGCTCGCGACTCGGCGCCTTTGGCTTCATAGGTTCTCGAGTCCCTGGTCATGGTCGGCTTTTAAGGGTCCTCAAGAATAGGGATAGATTTGGGTAGGAAGCCTAAGAGCCAACTTACAGATCACAGCAATAAGTAGGCCTATAGCGCCGCAAAGCCACTGCACATATTCTTAAATTAGTACTCTTGAATTTGTTCGTAAATAAAGCTGAAACAGTTACATCATCAACGAATATTTACGAATATGAACGAATATTAAAAATGTCCTAATATTCACGAGTATTTATGAATATTAAAGCCTGAAGTCACGAATTCTCGTTCCATGGATTCCACCAGTTCATTGTAGCCTCAATACAAAGGCCGTTGCCGAGTAATAGTTGCATAAAACTTAACATTTTTGCGCGCGATGAGATTTATATAGCATCAATTAATCGGTTTAAAGAGGTGTGTAACCAAAGCGTCGTATTAAACAGTATATAAAGAAATTTTATGTCGTCCCCTTCTTTATCACACATTGATCGTACGCTACCAGTTTTACAAACATCATGCCCATAACCTATACAGGTTTAAAATGAACTGAGCTACATCAAACACTGTAAAGTCGTCAAAAGCATTCGTAGCTATAAGTTTCCATTAAACATTGCAACACATACATGTCACAATTTTTCCTGCAGCAACTCTGCTTACACAGGCAAGGTAAAGTCAACTCCAACTGCCTTGGAATCCATAAAAGTCATTAAGCATTGGAAATTACTATAATTATCCAACAATAACTTTAGTGAAATACTAAACACGCTGCAAGATAAATACCAAAGGTCTTTGATGCCGTAAGCTGTCGTTAGACTGTTGCAATCCCTCCGAATTTTGGATTAACGAGGAGTACGGCTCTAATCATCTAATCTGTTATGACACAGCACCTTTAAAATGGTAATTAGTCAACCGCTTTTTCATCGTATAAGCCAAAGCTCATCCGTTCCTCTATCCATCTCGTCTCTCACTAACTCTCATTTGCTCGGTATTGCATAAAATAAGGTTGAACTTGATTACAGCAAAGCGGCTGTCGCAGTCACACGATGTCACTAAACTTTTGAAAAACCGTGCTCCTTTAGATACCTTTAAAACGCTTTACTTTAGGCTACATATATTTATAACGCGTTAATTTGTTTGCTTCTTACCATGCCGAAATCGGAGGTAGTACGTCGTTAAACTATAATATTAGTGAATAGTGATATTGCAAAACTCTATTTTAACAATATGATGAACATTCCGGAGCTGAGAGAGGCGACGAGAGATCGGAACACATGGAGAAGGCTGACTATGACGGTCGCCAGGATTCAGCGAATCGACGGCACAAGAATCCAAGAATCCTATTTTAACACGTTTCTTTGCATTGTACACATGGATAATCGTCAATGGCTTTTGATGTTATAAGACGACGTTAAACTGTGAAATAATAAAAAAAGTCTATAGCAGAACCTGCGACACATAAAACAACAACGTGAGAAGCAAACGAAAGTTATGTGATATGACCTGAACTACATAATTGAACTTAGAAGACATCAACGGCCTTTGTAGCTATAGGATGTCGTTAGATAATGATGATTTCTGCTACTAAGTGTTTTGTAACAACACAACCCATTTATATGTGACAGTCCGAAGCTTGAATAAAAGTCTGCCAGTCCCTGTGCCTCGATGGTGCCCGTCCTAAGCTTGACAATGGAGGAGGGTGACGCTAATCATCTTTCTTATGACTCAGAGTCGTTAATCAGAAACTGCCTGAACTTGGAAATGAACCTCGCCATTTGTGCCTCATCGATCATGTTTTATTCTACGCATTAAGTATATACAAAACTTGCAAAAATTGGCGGAGTTATATGTATGCAACATCGGTTCATTTATGCTGGCCCATCCTGTATATAATAGAAACATATAACACAGTCCAAAGTCTGGAGAAAGGAGGGGGCGACGCTAATCTGACACAGTGTCGTTAAACAGAAACTAACTTAACCTAAGCTGCATAGGATTGGGACAAGCTATGTTTAAAATCATTTCGTGACTATCAGGGCTTTTAAAGTCAACCTTATATCGAATGAGACATTAAGAAACCGACTACTACGTAGTTTCCGTTTAACAGCGCTATATCATAACAAAGGTGATTAGCGTCGCCCCTCCTTTATTCAAGATTTGGAATGGCACCTCCAGAGTACGAACAATGGTTGCTTCGTCTTTTAGTTCTATAAAGTGAAGACTTATGGTTATCCCGTTTTATTTGGAACTGATATGTTGCCGCAAAAAATAAATAAATTGTTTCGGCTTAACGACACTTTCATATCGAAGATGATTAGTGTCGGAGGCAGAAAGCAACCTCGTACTCCACGTTTAAATTGCGACCGAGCCACCCGCAGTAAAGATCCGAGAAATTAATCTCTGATAAACCGACCGACCCGGAATCGAACCCGGGCCGTCGGGGTGACGAGCGGGCACCAACCCACTCGACCACTTAGGATATGTTGCCGCTGCGCTTCTTGAATATTTATAAGAAGTTTGTAATCTTTAAAGAGGTGTTTAACACTTCCTATGCAAATGAAGCTATGGATGTTGTGGCCTTTTTGTGTCTGATCTTTCCAGCAGAAGTGCGCACAGTGTATGCGTGTACAGATTGCTCTGTCTTTTTAAATATTTTTCTGCCTCTGTCTCTGTCTTCATCAAATTCACTCCAATAAATTATTATTCTCGGACCTTCTGACTTTGTGGTAGCTATTTCAGGCTTGAAACCTGTGCATCGCAGTAATAGGTTGCTTAAATACGCTGATGATAGCTATATTCTCATTCCAGCATCTGCTATTACCACCACTTCCTCTGAACTTCTAAATGTTGCCAATTGGGCACTAACTTGTAATCTTAAACTGAATAACAATAAATCCAAAGAGATGGTATTTAGGCGCCCGCGGTCTAAATTAATTGATCTCCCTCCCCTATTCCAGGTATTTGTAGGGTATCTGAATTTGTTATTCTAGGGGTAACCATTTCGGATAGACTTAGTTTTGACCCCCATATTGACCGTATCTGTATTAAGGCTAGCCAATCGCTCTATGCGATACGCATCCTTATTGCCCATGGTCTCTCGGGGATACGCCTTTTTGATGTAGTTCGGGCAACCTCTCTGGCTCGCCTCCTGTATGCTTCCCCTGCATGGTACGGCTTTGCCAATGCTGGTCAACGCGCGCGTATTAATGCAATAATACGGAAAATGGTACGGCTAAAGTTTTTGCCTGCCGAACAGTTAATGTTCGATGACCTCTGTCGCCGTGCTGACTCTTCTCTATTCTCTTCTGTGCTTCACAACCCCAGTCATGTTCTAAATGTTCTACTGCCTCCTATAAAGAATGTTAAGTACTCTCTCCGTCCTCGTTCACATAACCGTGAGATCCCACATGCTGACGCATTAACCCGATGTGGTTTTATTACGCGTATGTTATTTAATTGATTTTATTGCTGATCTTTCTTTTTACCATGACTTACGTTAATCTCATATATCCATAGATGTCTGTTTTATTGTATTTTATGATATTTTTGACATTTGTGATTTTTGTGATTTGTGATTCAATACTCTATCTGATGTTCCCGCAGGGCGTTCGCAGGCTGGTTCAATAAAGCACGTACTTACTTACTTACTTATTTACCCTGCCCTGTAGTTATAGCCGGACGTAAACGCGTTGCATCATAGAAATATGCTCATTGTGGTAGGCTATACGCTGTTTATGCTGTTTTTATTCATACGGTACCTATATTGATTCAGGCACACATATCAATACATAAATACACACACACACACACACACACACACACAAACATACACAAACATACACACACGCACACACACATATATATACACACACATATATATATATTCATATATATTGTAACGAGTTCACTCCTAATCAAACACTCCAACGCTCGTATCTAGTTTTCAAGGTATAATTCTCGCCAAAACAACAAATCAAACGATACATTACCCAACCGTAGAACGACGGTGGAAGAAAGGTTCGATCTCAAGACGTAGAACGACCAACTAACAAGAAGTCTGCAACTCAGCAACGGGCTGACGAACATCACAAACTGAAGCACCGTAAGACTTGAAAATGGCACAAGCCACGAACTAACTTGACTACCATGCAACCCAGAGAAATCTCAGACAACCCGACTAGCGCGAAGGCTGAGTATCGGAGATTCTCTAACCGCCCCTTTTCGTACCTCCTTATATAGGCAACTCCCCTCGGCTAAGGAACTACTCAAGGGTAACGAATGCCCATCCCAGGACCGGTTAGGACTCAGTCATGAGACCCTAACATACCCCCGGACCACAAAAAAGGCAGAAACCAGAAGGGTTTCTGACTTAACTAACATGCAATACCATGCACATACAATCAAAATCACAAATCAAAAATCAACAATCAAAACACAAATGCACAAATATCAAAACGAAAAACCTTTAAACTATACACACTTAGACGTGCACGTACGTCTCCCTAAGCATGATCATATTCTATTACTCATAGACGGACGATTTAACAAGTCTGGAAGCTAATCTATCCGAGAAATATCCGAGCCATGTAATCGGATAATACTTAAACATCAAAACTTAAAGTAGCTTGACCATTTATATAAAGTCATCTTGCTAAAGAAAACAGTAGAAACAGTTCATATCAAGTTTATGGCAAAGTTCCAAAACACTCCTCACCAAATCCTAACCCTATCGGCCTATCAATCACCAAAGGTGAAGCGACAAACTAAATCCGAGAACAAATTCAAACGACTCGGCCTATACCCAACTTTCAAAGAACATCGTTGCATTACACAACCAAACTTCGGAGGACTGTCAGCGTACAACACCAACGGTACAACACCAAGGTACACCTCGAAAGCGCGAAGAGCGGCGAGTAGGCCAACCAAAGCCACCTCGACATCCGTTTCCACCAACGGAAGCAACGCCGTGCAACTCGTGACCGGAGTATCACGAGCCGACAACACCAAAACGGTCAGCACCATCCAAAGGAAGACGAAGGCGCTCAGTCCTCTCGTCAATCGTCTGCGTAATCGACATTCCTTGACGACCAAACGTTCCATCGCCACGAACACATTCTGCAAATAAACTTGAGCACACAAATAAGACTCAAGACAACCAATACCAACAATCTCCATAGAAATTCCAGTCAAATCTATATCACAAGTATCTTGAACATCATTCATCAGACATTCCTTCAAGAAATCTTCAACAACATCTTCACCCAAATCTTCAAAACCATCTGGTAAAAGTTCATTACTCTCCAGAAAAATGTCATCACACTGATTTACCATATCTGTGAGACAAACGTTCAATTGGTCAACAACCCTTTCTATCTTCCAAGAACTTTCAAAAATGTCGTCATGCATGCATTCTTCTGTCAAAAGCACATGAGACACAACCATACTTTCGTGCAACAATTGACCCATCTGCATACAGGGCATAATCGTGACAACTTGCGTGAATACATCATTCAAGCCATTAGTCATCTGACCACAAAGTTGCAACAACACAACCGTACGTACAACAAATACCCTTTCACCACAGTCGACATTCATGTACATTAATGCTACATTCGAAGAAGACTCATTACAAAAATTCGTATGTGAAATATTCTCACACACAACAGTTGTCATCACAGACTCCATCGACAACACTGCTTTAGAAATATCATTCACCATCCGAGACGTATCACAAAGACACATTTCCGAGACAACATTCATGTCCAATTCAGAAAAATCCCGTGAATTTCTATCCTCACTCAACAACAACAACTGCTCTTGCGCCTCAACCGCAAAATTCAATTCTTTCTGAAGACAGATATCCAACTTTAACTCTTCAGACGCACATTCACACACACGCAAAGATTCTTCCAATCGTACCTCTAAGCATTCGCTTGTGTGTACAATCTCAACAGGAGACTCAACATTCGCACACACCTCATTCGAGTCAATAACCGTTCGAGACAAATTATCGACATTCACCGCTTCTGTACTACACACCAACCCCTCACGAACGTCAACAGCGTCAATGTCAACCCCAAATACATCTGTACTAATGGACCCTTCCAACGGCTGTTCAACCGTGCATACATCATTGCCTATGATCAAGTCAATGCCAGGTATCGTAGGTATCATACGACTATATCCACAACGAATAGTCCCTGAAACAAACTCACATTCAATCCTAATATCCACTAATGGAACCTTGACCATTTTACCATCCCCTGCTTGCATCCTATCCTCTACATCTGGAACCTGAAAATCCAAGAAATTGAACGAATCCCAACTAGCCATACTGTACATAGCCTCATGATCTCTCTTCACAACTATTTGACGCTGTGAACCGACGCGTGGAAAAAGTACACCTTTACAACACAAAGGCCATTCACTCGCATGCCAATCCTCTTCATGCGTATCACAACTGACATTAATTAGTTCAGCGTGAGACACCGAATGAGAATTACTGTGTAAACTCTCATCAAACATTAAACACAAATCACTTTCGTGCCCATCCTCTTCCAAGCAATCCTTAGGCGTATCATGCACTTGACTATTCGCCTCCGAACGAAAACTCACATTTTGTGCGCTGTCATTCGTAGACTCTGTTTGAGTGTTTGAGCTTTTCTCAAGACCGTAAGAATTTTGTCCCCAGCCAAACGAATCATGCTTATCGCCTAATTTATCCTTTGCAGTTACTCCTTTCAACTGTTCCAACTGCATTCTCAGACTTTCCATCTCCAACTCAAACTTTCTCTCAGCTTCTCGTTCTCTCTCTTCCTCTTCTTCTTCCAATTTTAATTTTAGAATTTCCGCCTGAACCTCAGACTCTGATTTTAATTTTAACATTTCAGCCTGAACCCCCGAATCTTGCGACTGAATCAAATTACCTAACGCCTTTTGCATCTGAACTTTCGTAAGACCTCTCACGTCTTTCCCACATTTCTCCAATTCAGTACGTAATTCCTCTTTATTCATATCCAACACGTCTTCCAATGTCCACATTTTCAAAATTTTCGAAAGAAAACGCCCCTTTCAACGCAATGAAAATTATCGAACTGAATTTCGACCCAATTTCAGCGCAACATTTACGACTAAGCCTCAACTTATTTTCGTAAAATTTGAACGGATACGCCCACTTTCAAACTTTCACCGTCAACTTCGACACAACCAAGCCGTACCTTTCCCTTTACGACTCAAATTTCTCGAATTTTAAACGTATGAGAAAATATGTGCGCCTCAACTGCAAAAATCTCAACCGGAATGAATACCGTATAAATTCACAAAAATCCCAACCGGAATGAATACCGTATAATTTCACAAAAATCTCAACCGGAATGAATACCGTATAATGGAGACACGCCCTCCAAATTCTAACTTCTCTTCCTGACGCAAATTTTGTCTTAAAGAAGAGCAAAATATTTCCGCGAAAACTCAAATGTTGCGACTACTACCAACAAATTATCCGAACGTACAACGAACAGACGGACGAAAAAAAATCCCGCGAGACCCCATATGTAACGAGTTCACTCCTAATCAAACACTCCAACGCTCGTATCTAGTTTTCAAGGTATAATTCTCGCCAAAACAACAAATCAAACGATACATTACCCAACCGTAGAACGACGGTGGAAGAAAGGTTCGATCTCAAGACGTAGAACGACCAACTAACAAGAAGTCTGCAACTCAGCAACGGGCTGACGAACATCACAAACTGAAGCACCGTAAGACTTGAAAATGGCACAAGCCACGAACTAACTTGACTACCATGCAACCCAGAGAAATCTCAGACAACCCGACTAGCGCGAAGGCTGAGTATCGGAGATTCTCTAACCGCCCCTTTTCGTACCTCCTTATATAGGCAACTCCCCTCGGCTAAGGAACTACTCAAGGGTAACGAATGCCCATCCCAGGACCGGTTAGGACTCAGTCATGAGACCCTAACAATATATATATATATATATTCATTCATTCATTTCATAGATTTATATAGCGCCCCTTCACGATTATCTACTCAGAAGCGCTCCGGACTCAACCCCGGCTGAAGAGAACAGTCTTGAGGTTAGAGAAGAATGTGGCCGCAAGGGCTTTATGCATTAGGCGTAGATCCACAGGGAGCTCATTCCAGATTGCAGGGCCAGCAACAGAAAAGTCACGGCGCTGCATAATAGATGTAATTATGCCTTAATAATAATTATGCCTTGTTTCGAACAATTCTCTTCAATACGCCGTCTATATCCGCTGTTTAGTACTTTAGTTGACGAAACGCGCCAATTACATGTACAATTACATGTATAGCCTACAATTACACTCAACGACTTACCCTAAACGTAACCATTCCACGACATCTTATGTAGTTATGTGTAGCAAGATATGGCTTTCGTGAGACTGGTAATCTGTGTCGTGTTAATCAATCAATCAATTTCGTTTATTCACAACACCAAGCTGATAGGTCGCAACTTGTTACAGGTAACAGATAAGAAAAATTGTCTGTTAACCCTCGGGCTACCAACGGGGGTGGGGGGTGGTTACCACCCCTACGTTTTTATGCATACAATTTATTTTTCATATGGAATATAATTTTGTAATTTTTGGTAGCTGTAGCAGATTCATTGGCGCACATTTTGAGGTAAACATCATGGTGGTAACCCACGCCATTCAAAAGTTATACCCGAGGCACCAGAGGGGGTGGATACCACCACCCCCTTAGTTTTTCGACTATAGCTTATTGACTATTCATCCTAGAAGAGAAACAAATATACCATTCTTTAGAGGGAATGCAGAGCTTCATTTACATGCTTATATGTTTGTCTTTTGAAAACCGGAAGTGATCAAAATAAATAATAATACGCGTAATATGCGTGAAAAATGGCTGAATGCAAGCACTCCCCCTTAGTTTTTGTCTGTAGCGTATTCATTTATATTCCTGGAAGAGAAACAAATATACCATTCTTTAGAGGGAATGTACGGCTTCATTTGCATACTTACATATTTGTCTTTTGAAAACCGGAAGTGATCAAAATAAATAATAATACGCGTAATCTGCGTGAAAACAGCTGAATACAGCATCACAACGTAAACCGATATATATGTATGGATATATATGTATGGATGTATATTTATACGTCTATAAACATATGTAGGGATGTATTTGTATCTTGGATACTTATATCAGTTTCAAAACACACATAATTTTATATTTGTTTATCCAAAAAGTACAAAATGTTCGCAATAATATAAAATATCGCTAATTAAGGGGGTTCCGTTGTTAAAAGTGATGTAATTTCGAGGTGCATTCACATAATGTACAACTAAATATTCCATTCTGTGTAGAAATGAATGCTGAATCCAATGCTCTATTACAAGTTATGATATGTGAAACCAAGCACGAAATCCAGGGTGGTGGTAACCACCTCCCCCCTTTGATAGCCAGTGTTACAAAAAACCTTGGTAGCCTGAGGGTTAAGCGAATGAATGTTGGCGTTTTTTCAATAGTTTGACGACAGTTTTTTCAGACGACGTTGTTTCTTGTTCAGACAGAAACCACGTTGTCTGAGAAACACTGAATTCCTATTCTATTCACGACAGTGTTGACAACGCATAAGGACGAAATACGGATGGAGATAAATTATGACGTTTACGTGGTTGAGTTATATATAGCACTGGCTCAATGAGTCTTAAAGGTGGGTAAAAAGAGCAGTATAATTCACGAGATAATTGACGAATCGTTTTTGACATAATATATTTATATATTTATTGGTCATATATATATATATAGGCTTTATTCGGGATACCCTTCACTGGCTCCCTATTTAACAGCGGGCACAGTTCAAAACACCCCCTTATACGTTGCGCAACTGTCTTGTTGGGGTAGTACCATCCTATCTGAGGTCCTTTTGCACCTTGGTCTCCTCCTTACCTGCGACGGCCTCTCTGCTATCTTCGACTCGTGGCAATCGTAATCGTAATCGTAATCAAGCATTTATATAGCGCCACTCAAAAACAGAGGCGCTCCCGACCCGGGCCAGTCTCTTCACTGGTAAAGAGAGGTTTCCAGGCGCTTGCGGAACTGGTCAAAAGAAATAGAAAAAGGTCAGTCCTGAGAGACTGAGGTAACTGGTTCCAGCTATTGGGATCAACAATAGCGAAACTCCTAGACTGGGCCGAAGAAGTACGCACCCGAGTAACCACAGGCCGAGGAGCGAAGGGAGGAATGACTGTGGTGTTCAGACGGCGAGGTAGGCAGGGAGAAGTGTTGGATTTAGGATAGGATTTGTCAAAAAAGTGTTTTCAGTTTCGAGTGAAGGACCAGTGGACAGTGTGGAGAGATAGCGAAAGGTGGCGTTTTGGTGACTTCGTAGGATGGGTCAGATATTTGTTGTAGTGCTGGCGGAAGTTTGTTCCAAAGAGGTGGAACAGCTATGGCTATGGAGCGATTTGAAAATTTTAGTGATGAGGTGACGGAAAGGACGGAGCAGTGTTAGGGAGGAGGAGGAGCGGGTTGGACGAAGTGGCTGACGGAGATAGGTTGGCTGGGTGGTTTCAAGTGTGTTATAGGTGCTTTGCCCGTGTGGGCCTATCGTCTTGGAACTCTCTCTTCCCCAGTCTCTTCGCCTTCAGTTACTAGTCTTCTCACCTTCCCTGAAGACTATCCTGTTCACTGACGCAGGTCGAGAGCGCTGCTGATTTCTGAACGGCGCCATATAAATGTTCGGTTACAATATTATTACAATTCGTTCCTGCAACAAAAACTTAAACGGATAAACGGTAACAGTCTACCCGCATTTAGCAGACAATCAAAAGCCTTAGGTTAAAAAACCCGGTTAAAACCGTTCTTGCTGCTGAACTCTTCGCATTTGCGCTGACAATTGACAGTGTGTGTATGTGTCTGCGTGTGCGTGTGCGAGTGTGTGCGCGTGCGTATTTGTGTTTGTGCGTGTGTGTGCGCGCGCGCGTGCATGAGTGCTTGTGAATATCCTAGAGGTAGCTTGCTAAAGATGGTGTTATAGAAATTGTCGTAATTACAATTGTAATTGCTATTACAAAGTATGATCCAGTGTTTGAACGTAATCTCCTGGCATCAAAAGATGCTGACGTTAATTATTATAGCAAACGTTGATTAGAAACAGTTATCATCAACTCCCATGACAAAGGGAACATCGGCTTCAGATAGTTGACGACTCAAGTTTAACAAATATATATTGCTACATATCGGCGTTTTAAAGGTGTTCAAAGAAATCATGCTTTTGAATTTAACCGGCGTTTAACGAAACGTTGTGATTGCCAGAGCCTCTAACTTAGAACCTTTCTTAAATTATTTTCCTTGATAGCACTTTGTTTTTAAGACACTGTGTCTGAACATAGGTTTTAACACTGTAGCATTTATTTCCCTGCAGTTGATTTAGTACACTCGTTGTTGAAGTGCTAATGTCACCCTCCTCCTTTATCCAGGCTTTTAAAGTAGGCCTATCTGTTTAATAATGCTCTGTCACAAAGAAAATGAATCCTCGCCTAGATTCTTCTTTCTCCCGACTTCGGACTGGGACCACCAGAAAACAGATCACGTTTTTATTTTAAAATAATATTATTATGTTTTAAAACAACTTTTGGCTATCAAGGTTGTCGACTTTACGTTGCACGATAGGCTATAATAATTAGGAAACTGACGACTAGGTAGTTTCTCTTTAACGGTGGTGTGTCACGACAACGATGATTGGCATCGCCCTCCTCCTCTATGCAAGCCTTGGACTGGCACAACCAGAACAAGGTAATGCGGCAGCTTCTGCTTTTAGTTCAATGATGTTGAGAACTTAGACTAAATGGTCAAATCTGCCTTTCGATTAAAATAAATAACAATGGGTCTGTTTGAATCCGGATTTGAGTCATCTCAGTCGGCTTCAGTTACGTTCAAAGATTACCAGGCCTATCCAACTTAAAATTAGTTTAACTTTAAACGTTATTGTTTTAACGGCGTTTTGTCATAACTAAATAGATGATTTGGACATAAACTAATGGTCATCAGTCCATCAATGTACCGTGCTTCAGAATGTTTAAAACAAAAACTTTAACCCTCTTACCAATTTGACTATTATTTGTTTGTCTAATCGATATCTAAACTGTTGATTTTGTAATCTTGTTGCGTTTGTGTCAACGAGTTTTTGAAATAAAGGAATAGTAGTAGTAGTTATCGGGTGGTGTCAGTGCAATGCCCGGAGAATATAGGCGATGAATCAACTTATTTTTATGACACCGCAATTTCAAACAGAAACTTCACAGGCTAGATATAGGAGGACGAAAAAATTAAACAAACATCGTTTGACACAGCGTCGTTAAACTAAACTACATACACAAAAATTATAATAACCTAAGGTAGGTTCTAAGTTAGAGGCTCTGGCAACCACAGCTTATCGTTAAGCACCTGTTAAATCAGCAAAACAATATGCTCTACTTAGACACCTTTAAAGCGGAGCTCTCTGACTATATATATTTTTCAAAGGCCAATCGTCAATTATCTTTTAACAAAAACCGTTTATCGTTGACTCGTGCGAACGGATGAGAACTTTTGCCAACATATTTCGTTGAAATTACTTACTCGGTCAGGTTTAAGCTATGGCAGTGCCAGACCCAAGCGTGAAAAAAGTTGGAGGGCGACGCTACTCATCTGTATTATGACTCAGTGTCGTTAAACAGCAACTAATCAACTAATATTTAAGTTGAACTCCGCCACTGCACGTCCATATCCCAGTGCCAGGAAGTGCCAGTCCCAAGCCAGGATAAAGGAGGAGGGCGACGCAAATTATCTTTGTAATCACAAAGTGTCGTTAAACTGAAACTACTACTATCAATGAGCGATACATAAAAAAAACAAAAAAAGAAGCAAACGAAACTGATGAGCGAAAGTTATAATGAAAATGAACTAAATCGATGAACTTTTAAGATGGTAAAAGATGTCGTTAAACAATGGATTACTTGTATTATTAGGGTTTAGTAACAATATAACCCTTTACACGTGCCAGTGCGAAGCTTCAATGAAACTCCTCCAATGCCCGTACTATCATAGTGTCCGTCCAAAGCGTGATAATTTAGAAAGGTCAGGCTAATAATCTTTCTTATGATACAGCGTTGTTAATTAGAAGCTGTCTGGACTTGGAAATGAACGTGGCCATTTCTGCCTTACCGATCCTGTTATGATCCTGGACAAACTGTTTGCGTACACACCTGTCTCACTCCTTAGATTCCTGACCTTGCGCGCACAATGAGTGTTATTAATAATTAAACATTAAATACTTAAATCAATTTAAGTTGGCTTGACATAATTATAAGAACCGGGTCTAAGTGTCCGCCACCTCGTTCTGTATCTGCACTCGACAAGTTATGTCTAATTCTATCAGACATGGCAGCGTGCTTGAAGACTAACAGTTATTAATTGTTAAAGCGCATTCAGTGTGACCAGGCTTCCTGCAATTCGCGCCAATTGTTTCATGAAAATAAAAACAATGCAGCCTAGATATTGCCACATTGACCGTGCTCTACTGCCAGACAATTCTTTTCGGTAAATGTTCTGGTTGCACTGAGCAGCTTCCAAAGTGTCTAACGACATATTACGGCTGCCAGTACCGCTGACGAAGACTGCGCCTTACCGCCCCGCGTTAAGACTACGGCTCAACCGGCGTAGAGCAGTTTAACGATATCTTGGCCCCTGACGTCAATAGGAAATATTTGTACAGTCTGTGCCATATACGACCTTACTTTTCACAGTGCACATCATCGACCAAAAGCACTTCCATTAATTCTTAAGTATTGATCCTTGCATTGATTCCAATGGTTTCGTCTGCCATCGAAAATTGTTTTGACAAGTTCTCATCTATCCTCTTGCATAAGAGGCCTATCACTCAAAATTACAAATAAAACGCAGCTGAGGTTTATATAGCATTAGGTACACACTTTAAAGAGGTGTGTAAAAAGAACGTCGTTTATCCAGTGCTTAAAAAAGCCGTTGACGATAATGAGTATACTTGTTTCGAATAGTTCTCACCGTTCGTATGGCACAATGGAGGCCCTTAAGCTATGAGATGTTTGACAATAGTAATGTTCAGTGTTTAATAGCAACTTATTGCAGCCATGGCCGATGAAGTCGCCCTCCTCCTTCTTGGGACTGGCACTACCAGAGTACTGGCAGTGCCGAAGTTTGGATAGGTTACAATCGTAGTTTCAGGTGTTTACCGAGCGTTTTACAAACTCAAAGGCATATGTCGGTAAATATAATGTAATATAGTGTAATTAGTAATTTATATAGCGCCACTCACAGCTGTAGCCATTTAGTAGCGCTCCCATTACGAGAACAGTAAATATAATGGGAGACAAGTCTATGAGAAATGGTACAAGACACGAGAGGTCACGCTGGGCTCGAGCAGAAGCGCTTGCATATCTCCACGCATGTAGAGCGAAACGATCTCTATACGTATGAAAGACACAGTTATTAGACATTTATGTTAACAGTTAAATTCAACTGGTTATTGTCAACTGTTAAAGACATTATATGAATATTACTGCCACAGGAATTTGTTTCACTTAAATTTATTTGGACGCATTTACATATTTACAGAATTGTGATGTATGCGTAACCATTCTTTTGCATTGCTTTGCATAATGTATGAACGAAACGAGGAAGACTCTGTATGTGTATTTTCTTTTTAACGACTAGCCGTGTGGTAGCACAGACCATTAGTGTTGCCCTCCTCCTTTATCCAGGCTTGGGACTGGCACTGTCAGAGAACAAACAGTGGCGGAGTTAAAAAGAGTTAAAAAGATTTTGATTGAGGAGAGGGGAATATAAACCCAGATTATGAGTGTGTCTAAGGAAGTGATTTCATTATTGAAGTTCCATCTTGTTCGGATTTATTATCCTCGTTAGCTGCATCTTCTTGTCTCCTGGATCCAACAGATCTAGAATAATTCCATTCTATAATAATTCAGGAGAATCAATCAGTCAAAGAAGGGTCCAGCATCGGTCAAGTGATAAGCAGCGTGAAATAGGTCAAATTCTGATCACGTGATATGTGGCGCCAAAATAGGTCAAATAATTTTAAAGCATCCAGATCACTTAATGAGTTGTATTCTAATTTTAGAGTTGTGTTATTTTTAGAAGCGACATCCTGTGGATGCCTTCTGCTGCATAAGACGTTTGTTAGTGAATTAGATTAGACTGGATTGGATTTGTTTAGATTAGATTATACGATTATATTAGATTGTAGAAGATAGTACTGGACTGGATTGTAATGTATTGGATTATTCCAACAAATTGCTCATTTAGGCCGTTTTTTTAATTCTGAGGGTTCAGTTTCTCGTAAGGAACAATAGCAGCTTTATATAATATGCACGAGGGAAAGACATGGTGACGTGTGAAGGGATATTTGAAACGTTGTTATTAGACAAAATTCAGGCTCAGGTCATATTTTATTAAAGCCTCTGAAAGCCGACGGCGCTAAATATAAAAGGCTACTGTATGGCTTTATTTAGCGCAGCTCTAGAATTTTGTCAAATGGCGAATTTCATCACAGTTTACTTTTATTTGCTATTTCACAGTGTCTTTAAACAGCAAAATTAATGACCAACCAAGAGCGTTCATTTGTTGTTGAGAAATCTCTTAATTATGTGATGATGTTTCCGAGATATTTGCTGATGAAATGTGTTACCAACCAGATTGATTTGATTCTAACGAAAACGGCTGAATAAGATGCTTTATATTACAACGAAACACACCGTTTTAAAGGTTTCTAAGGAGAATTTTGCAGTACTTAACTACGTTTTGTGGCTGCCTCAATCGTATTGCTTTACTTTTCACTACGTTTAACTATTTTTAGATATAAAGTAGGCATAGTTCCAGTTTAGCGACACTATGTGACAATAAAGATTATTAGCGTCGCCCTCCTCCTTATTCCAGTCTCCGGACTGGAACCAACCGAATTAAGACAATGCCGGAGTTCAAATTAATCACATCTTTGCTTCAAAACCCGTTCACGTCCTTAATTAAAAGTTCAACTGCTGATTTAATTAATAATAAATTATGTCTCTTTCGCTTCCGTTGGTAAGACTTTCTCCTGGTTTAAGATATGTTTCCAATGACATATCCCTAAGTTTTCCAACGTTTTATGTCTTTATTTAACGCAGGTCTATAACTTAGGCAAATGGAGATTTTTCATCGCAGTTTAGTTTTATTATCGTTGTTCTTGTTGTTGTCGTCATTATCTTGATTATTACTAAATATTATTATTTTATGTTGTTTTGTTCGTCTACTTATCCCTGTCCGCGTTCCAGTAGCTCTGTTTCCATGTCTCATTCTGCGTTTCAGTGCATTAATTAAGACTATCTGGCGCCATAGATGCTAAACCATATGCATGCATAAGTGTATCTAAGCATGTGTTTATGCTCTTGTAAATAATGTATGTATGTGTGCATGTATACATGTATTCATGCATTCATGTATGTCTGCATGAATTTATCATTATGTATGTGTGCATATATGCATGTAATCGTAATCGTAATCGTAATCAAGCATTTATATAGCGCCACTCAAAACAGAGGCGCTCCCGACCCGACCCAGTCTCTTCACTGGTAAAGGGAGGTTTTCATGTATATTTGTATGTCTGTATGCATGCATTTATGCATGTACATGCATTAGAGTATTTGTATATTTGTGCTCTCGCCGTCCCTTCCAGGTGTTTTTGATATTTTATTAAACACAAAATTATACTCCACATCACCTCCTTGGTGATGGCCCAAACATGGCATTGCGTCATTAAAAATAAGAAACCAGCCGATTGTTTTCTTTAGACACCATTAAAAAGGCTTTGACAATTGCTATATAGGCTTTGGACGCAGCAGCGAAATGTTGCACAAAATGTCATAACACTAAAATCGGTAAGGTTGAAGTCAACGGCCATGACAGCCACAAGATGTTTTTAAACAATGGAAACCTACCAATTGTGGGACACGGTAGCCGATTTGTTAGACCGCTCGGCTTATAACACGGAGAGTAGGAGTTCGAGTCTCTGAGAAGGTGACTGTAGATACATTGAGCAAGACCTTCCCTTACAATAATTGCTCAACGAATCGACTGCTCAGCGCCATGCTTGGTCATCCGTATACACAGAACGAGTATGCGCATATTACGAATATTAAAATTTTTAAAACTTGACGAATATTGACGAATATTAAACTGGCCAACGAATATTAATTTTTTTAATTTTTTTTAGTTCTTTTAATTCTTAGTTCTTCAAAATCCGGGATTAATTGTAAAAAAATCAGTGCCAAAATATGCATAAGAACAGTTATATATTAGAGTTAGTCATCTTATAATCAGTAACTTCACTTGGTTTATTGTTCGAAGTCTCAAAAGGCTATGCGGGCCGGGGCCGATCATGCGACATTCACATTTTTGGCGCCCAAATTATGACTCAGCTCCCGGCGCCTCCCGCTATTCCCTCTCCCTCAGCACTATAAGCGCATCATTTGAAAGTGAGACTGGTACATAATAATTATAATACTGGGCGCGTGGATTTTAGAGATGGGACAGAGACCGCTGACAGACAGACAGAGACAGAGTGATCGTAGAGAGACAGACTGAGTGTGTGTGTTTGTGTTTGTGTTTGTGTGTGTGTGTCTGTGTGTCTGTGTGTGTGTGTGAGAGAGAGAGAGAGAGAGAGAGAGAGAGAGAGAGAGAGAGAGAGAGAGAGACAGACAGACAGACAGACAGACAGACAGACAGACAGAGACAGAGACAGAGACAGAGACAGAGACAGAGACAGAGACAGAGACACAGACAGAGACAGTAAGAGACAGACAGAGAGACAGAGAGACAGAGAGACAGAGAGACAGAGACAGAGACAGAGAGACAGAGAGACAGACCTCGGAATCGGTTCATCTATTTTGACATTTTGACCGGTGGTGTCACGACAACTCGTCGAACGACATTTCGTCTACGACACTTCGTCGAGCGACATTTCGTCGAACGACATTTCGTCTACAAAGTTATTTGATATTGTCACTTTAAAATGGAAGCTGGATTGATGAAAAAACTGTTTCCCTAAATGGAAGTGGGATTGATGAAAACATTCCTGTGTTGAAATAGAAGCTGAATTGATCGAAATAATTTTTACAGTAAATAGAAGCTGGAAATCAACCTAAATGCATGGATGAAAATAGGTTTCCATTCAACAGAAGGTGGATTGATGAAAATAATCTTGTCAGTAATTAGAAGCTGGATTCCCGAGAATATATAGCACGTTTTAGCGAAACTATAAGAAAGCGGCCTCTGTTGATTAGCCGTAATGGATACAGATACACTAGTAGACGAAATGTCGTTAGACGAATTGTCGTAGACGAAGTGTCGTTATACGAAATGTCGTTCGACGAGTTGTCGCGGAACCATTTTGACCTAATAAGCCTAGGCGTGTAACATTACACATGTACAAACAAATTTAATGCCAGTTGTCTGAGGACACTTTTGGGATGACTGGACGGTGGCAATTTGTCACCAGTCATCCCATGCAAAAATAATATAAACAGGCAAAAACATCCGTCACTCCGACAGACTGTTTACCAGCATACCATGCAGCTTACGGACCACAGCACTATGTACAGCGCCGCAAAACCACTGCACATATACTTAAATTAGTACTCTTAAATTAAATTAGTTCGCAAACAAAGCGGAAACAGTGACGTTATCAACGAATATTTACGAATATTTACGAATATTAAACATGACCCAATATTCACGAATATTTACGAATATTAAAGTCTGAAGTCACGAATTCTCGTTCTATGTCCGTATACATGTGTATGTACGTATGTATACGTGTTTGTATATATTTGTGTGCCTCTATTTGGTCATTACTTGTCGTTGTTAAATCGAACTAAACTGGTTTAACTTATATTTAAAAGAACAGACTCTAAGTGTCTAACACCTTAGTCTATCTTTGCACTCTAGCAAGTAATGTCTAATTCTGACAGCCACTATTGCGAGGCTACAAGTCTCGACGTTATGTATACTGTGAAAGCGCATTCATTGTCTACGGCCTCAACGCGGTCGTCTCAGTTTCTACAAAGGATAATCAGGCGCATATATCTTAAAAATTATACATAGTTGAGGTTTATATATTGCATTGGCTTAACGAGTTTTAAAGGTGTACAAAGAGATCGTCGCATTATTCAGTGTTTCAGCGAAATCCATCGGGCTTAAAAGCTGTTGACGTTAATAGAAATGTATACAGGATTTAAAATAGTTGACGAACTGCGTTTGAAACTATATACTGCCGTTGAGCAACATATTAAAGGTGTCCAAGTAGAGCATTAAGTTGTGGTTGCGAGAGCATCTAACTTAGAACCTACATTACGTTTTCACCAGATTGTGTATGATGTCTGTTTTTTAATAAGACGCTGTCATAAGATATCTGTTTAGTATCAACGTCTTTCTTTATCCTGACTGGGAATGTTACTGTTTAAAATTAGTTTGTCATAACTAAGATTATTACTCGCCTAGATTCTTCTTTTCCCTGTGTTTGCACTTGTATCACCCAAAACAGACAATGTTTTTATTTTAAGATAATACATACATGCATTTATGTTGTAAATATATAATGTAACTATCAGGGCCGTGATCTTAAGTTGCACGATATATTAGGAAACTAGGTGGCTTCTGTTTTATTTTAGCATATTACAGCAGAATGCAGTGAATAACCTATTGAATGGTTGATTAGTTAACCACTCGCGTTTGACAAATACATTTTATATTTTCAGTGAACACCATTTTAAAGGTGTCCAAGGGAAGCAATAAGCCTTGTTGAATCAAGTGGCGTTTAACGATAAGTTGTCGTTGCAAGAACCTCGAACTTAGAAACAGTCATACATTATTACATTTTCTGTGTATGAAGTTTTTTTAAAGACGCTGTGTCATACCAGAGGTATTTATTGTCACCGTCTTCCTTTTAAGTTTCTGTTTAAGAATGCTGTCATTACGAAGATAATTTCTCGTCTATTATTCTTATTCCTCGCAGATAAAATAGGAGATATGGTCAAACTTAGCAATGCCCCCTATGAGGCGGGTGGCAGCATTTAGAATGGACTGAAGTTTAGATGTATTTGTAGAGGAGAGATCAATGTACACCGCATTCCCATAATCAATCCTGGAACAGATCAATGCATTAATTGCAAAAGGGGAACAACAAAAGCGATAACCAAAAAATCTTCTTTAAAAACAAGGCTCGTACTGTTGCAAAGGCATGGCTGACCAAAAAGGCTCTGATAGTCATAACTTATGGCTAAACAATGGCTAATGCAATTCTTATTTTAGACACCTCTAATATGGTACCTGTTGAAGCTATATATTCAGCAGCTCTCGTTTAAAGGCTAGAACACTACACGAAAATGAACTGAAATGCATCAAAAACTTTAAAGACGTCAACGGCCTTTGTTGCTAAACGATGTCATTAAACATTGGATAAATAAATAAATAAAGGCTAGATTATCTAAACGTTCTAACGCACATCATCCTACAATTAGCTTTCATCTAACGAAACGGCATCGTATGCTGCATTATGTAGCATTGACTAACACAGTTTTAAAGGTGTATAAGGAGAGTTCGCAGCACTATGAGCCAAGGCTCGTTCTGCTATCTATTTCGTAAACGGCACTGAAAGTCAGGTCGCTAAACAGTGGCTAATACGATGCTTATTTTAGACACCTCTTTGTGCCTGTAGGTGCTATAGGGTATATGAGTTTTGTAACATGAGGTTTCAGTTCAGAAATGTGCATTATATAGTTATATGACAGTCCCAATAGTGGCTTGTTTAAAGGCTTTAAAGCACTCCTAAGTTGCATGTGTTTGCTTCCCAGTGGAAAAAATGGATTATTTACAATTAGTTGTCATTGTCATGAGACTGGTTTGTTAATTGGCACTAGTATTATGTACTTGTTCTTTTAAACATGTGTATTACGCCAGCATTATTAGGGTGACCGACGAGAAGAGACCTATGAGACTTCACCGGTAGCCCACCACTTGTTTGCATTATTTGTGTTTTGTCATTTTGCTTTATTTGGTGGTGAATAAACTACTTACTTATTTACCTTTAAAACGGTGCCTGCTGCTTCTGAATCGATAGATTCTTCCTTGACTGAACAAAAACTGCACAATCCGTTTTCATTTTCTTCATTATAAACCATCAAGGTTTACTTTCCCCAACCTTAGCCTGGAGATTTGTACTTCCTTTTCCCTAGTAAGATCCATGAATTTAGTATTTGTACATACAACAGGGTAAGCGATTTTATAGGCCTAATGAAAACCCTGGATTTCATTATCATATTCGTTCTGTCAGTTAGGGATAAAATACGAGATTTAATTATTGGAAATACTTCTTGTAATTCTAAATAATCTGTGGAGTTAATTGTTGATCGATCTAGGCGTTTGCCTTGCTAAGGAATCACCTCTTTCAAAATCCAGTAAATCTACATGGCTAGGGATCTTCAGGCTATCAAGTGTATGTAACTTATATTTATTTAGTCAAAAGTGCTTATTGTATCTTGTGATAGGGTGAGTTTAGACTTAGAAAAGGATTTCTATAGAGAAGAGAGAGCACTTACGGAGTCACAAAATATAGCATCATTTTCATTTTCTACTATCCAGTATCCAGATATATATTTATTTAATAGCGTTTAATACAGCATAGGCCTAATAATACTGGAGTCATTACAAGGCGATTTTTATTTTCTATGCTTAAACTTGGTATCATATAGGGCTATAGGCTGAAGCATGAAACAAATACTATCTGCTTTTTAGCAATTATTATACATGAATATTATATGAAAAAAATGTATTTAGTGATGCGTAAGCTATTATATTTAGTGGTATATAATGTCCTGTTTGAGAATTAGAAATATCAATGTGCATAATGTGTGTTAGTGTATGTAATTGTAATGTAATAATTAACGTGCAAATTACTAAATTTGTAGACACTTTATTCACTCCTCTTAAGATCTCTAGTGAGCATTGATTTTTTCAATTCGGAGCCGTTATAAATATCTAGATAGGCCTACATGCACGCATGCATAATTCTATGCGTGTCTGTGTGTGTAAAAACTTTTGTTGCCTACTTAAAACGCGGTATGGTGTCTAATTACATTCACAGATACAGAGGAAGCACCCAAACATACAGAGGAAGCACCCAAACATACAACCAAACATAGTTGTTATAAACGGTGAAATCGAAATAAAAAACGAAAAAAAACGTCGTTTTATTGAAAAAAATAAGAAACGAAAAAAAAACGAGAACAAAACGGAAAAGAAAATAATTTGACTTTTCTACGTCGCATTTTGAATAACTTAGAAATTCAAATAACTGTTATAAATTTTATTTCCTGTACAGTGCTGTTTATTTCAACTGATGACACTAAATTGTTATGTAAATTAAATGATTCCTTGAAAGGACTGAGATCACGTAAGGGAAATCAGACAAAAATTAAATTAAAAAATAGTAACAGAAAGTTAATAAATAAATAAAGTTAAATCAAAAAATAAAAAACGGAAAAAAAACGAGACGAGAAATAAAAAACGAAAAAAACCACGTTTCTTGGACAAAAATAAAAAACGAAACAAACGTTTTTCACAACTATGCAACCAAAGGTGCCAGTAATAATGTGCAATTAATTGAATAAGTTTATGTGAATGGTACACTTGGGCATTTAGTTCCAGGATCAACATGCTCTCTTGACCGGAACTACTACTGCGTTTCGAGCGCCAAGAGATGGTTTATTTCTTCAGGGGAGTCAAACAAATCTGATTGTCTTCCTCACCATAATATCCACATTCAGTCTGAACAAGTGCTCTGTCACATCAATTCCTCAATTACACGTCGCAAAGTTTTGTAATGAGCCATCTATTTAAAACTTTTTTTGTACCGAATTCATTGTTCGCTCAGTTTTGCATAGAACTTTTCCTCCGTTTCTAAGCTCCACCTCTCAGAAGCGGAAAGGGTTGTATGCAATTCGCATAAATGAAAAGTTTCAAAATAGGTAATTTATACTGATATAAATAATCCCAAACTGAAGTAGATTCAATCAAAGTTGCAACACAAGTTCATCTTAAGCTGGCATGTAGTAACATACCAATGTAAAGAACCACTAATTAACCTCAAACCAATTTTGAAGTGCATTAAATTTACTTCGTAATCGTAATCGTAATCGTAATCGTTATAATCGTAATCTAAAAACTTCTAAAGCGCCACTCGAAAGCCAAGCGCAGGGCACCAGCTTATTCACTAGCGCTGCGTCTAGTCAGAAGGGTTGTTCAAAAGAGTAGTCCGAGGAGGTCCGAGTCCGGTTTCCAGAGGATCAGAGGGGTCAGAGTAGCTGCTAAGGTGGGTGTCGTTTAGGTCGAGAGTTTGAAGGTAGATGATACTTCGCACATTTGCAATAGCACACAATTAAAAATTAAAGCTTTCACAAACTTAAAAGGAATTTGTTTCCATGTTAACACAGGCGCCATCAATTGTTAAGCTATGTTTACTGGATATGTAAATGATCATACGCAGCTTACAAAAATGTATCAATTAATTACAGATTTATATAACTATAATCATTTTAAAAATGAAAATAAAAACACTTATATAAGCAGACGTCGCTTATTCTGAAGGCAGTTTGAAACATAAATCATCATTTCCACACAACTGAACACGTTGAACAGTTTCAATTTGCCATCTCCAAAATTATAGTGCACACTGAATTGTAGTTCAAATCGTTAGCCATGCTGTGGTGCAAACACCTTCTCAATGTCTACAATGTGTAACCCCCAATTACCGCTAAATCACATTTAAACACATCTTAACAGTCATAAAATAGTTTTGTGGCAGTCAGTACAACTTGTACTTTAAAATGAAAAATCACTCTTCTTTAGTGCATGCCTCCTTAAGGTTTTGAAACTTGGAAAATAAGCAAATGAGCAAATGTTGCGACACGATAGAGCAGAAGTCCGCGCGAATGTTCTCTGACATAACTGCTATTAAAATGGCTTTATCCAGTTATCCTCTATAATATTTACCTTCATTTTCTATCTCAGAAGATTTGGAAAATGTTATTGTCACAAATATGACACAAGTGGTTTCTCTCCAGAGTGGTATTTGCATAACGTTTCAAACCTGAAGTGCTTGAGAATATTTTCTGACATAAAACTTACCTGGCAATGGTATGGTTTCTCGCCGTGATGTGCCTCTTTAGATTACCTTTTCTGTTAGTTTTAAGTTCACTTAACTGGCATTGGTACGATTTCTGCATAGTGTGAATTCCTGCATGACATTTTAGAGTAGCAGCTGGGACAAACCTTTTCCACGAGCCTTGCATTGGAAAGGTTCCTCTCCGGAATGAGTTTTCGTGTGAATCTTTAAGTTTTTATGGATAACAAAAGCTTTTGGACATATTTGACATTGGTATGGTTTCTCTCCAGTATGGATTCTAAAATGCATTTGTAGTTCTGACGATTTAAAAAATATTTTTTGACAAATATGGCACAGAAATGATCTCTCTTTCAGGTGGGTTGTTTCGTGACGTCTTAGAGCAGAAATCCACGGGAATGTTTTCTGACATACCTGGCAAAGGTATGGTTTCTCTCCAGTATGTGTTCTTATGTGACTGTTAAGATGACCTTTAGTATTTGTTTCAAATTCACATAGGTGGCATTGATACGGTTTCCCTTCGGTATGAATAAGTGCATGAAGTTTTAGATTGGAGTATTGAGAAAAACGTTTTTGACATACCTGGCATGTGTGTGGCCTCTCTCCAGTATGGGTTCTCATGTGAATATTTAATGCATAACTTCCTGCGAATGCTTTATGGCATAGTAGACATCGGTGTTGTTTCGCTTTAGTATATCCAGTATGGAGCATCATGTGATTTTTCAGACCAGCATAGTATGAAAATGATTTCTGACATATCTGACACAGATAAGGTTTCTCTCCAGTATGGATTCTACTAGTATGCTCTTGCAGACTGTATAAACGAGTATATGTTTTATGACATGCCTGGCATAGAAATTGTTTCTCTCCAGTATGGGTTCTCTCGTGAACTTTCAGATGAGAATGTTGTGTGAATGCCTTTTTGCAAAACCGGCATTGGTATGGCTTTTCTCCAGTATGGATTCTAACATGCATTCGTAGAGTAGATGATACGGGAAACCTTTTGTGACACACCTGGCATAGATAAGGCTTCTCACCAGTATGGATTCTGAAATGGTGTTGTAGACTGGAAACCTGAGAAAACACTTTTTTGCATGCCTTACACTGAAATGGTTTCTCTCCAGTATGGATTCTAAAATGGTTTTGTAGAATGGAAGACTGAGAAAACACTTTTTTGCATGACTCACATTGAAATGGTTTCTCTCCAGTATGGGTTCTCCTGTGAATGTTCAGACTGGAAGGTTGTCTGAAAATTTTCTGGCATAACTTGCATTGGTACGGTTTCTCTCCAGGATGGGTTCTAACATGAATTTGTAATTCGGAAGATCTGGAAAATGTTTTTGGGCAAACTTGACATAGAAATGGTTTATTTCCAGAGTGAGATTTTTCATGACTTCGCAGTCCTGAAGTGCACGTGAATGTTTTCTTACATACCTGGCAAATGTATGCTTTTCCTTCAGTATGGAGTCTCATGTGCATCTTTAGGTAATAAGTGCACTGAAATGTTTTCTTACATAGCTCGCATTCGAGAGTTTCTTCCTTGGAGTGGCATTTCACAATTTCCTTTGTTTCAAATATGACGTTCCGCCAGGCCCAAGTTGAAAACACTGTTCCTCTTCCAAACTATTATTGATTTGACTTATTTGCAAATCCTGCCAGTTGTTTGCCTTATACTGCACAAAGTTGATCAAGTATCAACTTCACTTATTAGAAAACATAAACAGTACATTCAACAACTTTTGTTGCATTTATTTCGTAATTTAACTTCACGAAATAAAACTGTAATAGCAAAACATAAGAAATTTTTGTGAAACAGAAACATGGAGAGATTCTCCTCAATTGGGCTGATCATAACACGATATCAATTTACAAAGGCGACTGAAAGAAAATAGTTGAACACGAAATCTTCAGTAAGTATTTCACTGCAAGAATTCCATTTTTGCACACTCTCTTCAGATGAGTACGAATGTACTTCAAAAGAGTTTGCAGTAAGTAAAGTGTTAAATTCACAGACAACTAGGAACAATTCTGAAGACTCTTGCGGGAATCCTGCAAGATCTTGAACTCTGTCGTGAGAGTCCGCAAGCCAAGTTCTATATTTTCCAGTAAAATGTTTCAAATAGAGAAGAAGAAGTAGGTCCATATGTAGGTCTTGTAGGTCTTGTCTGCTCATGGAAACATGGACAGCGGGAAGGCAAACGATACATTATTGTGGCCTATCCGCAAGTTTCAAAAGTTTCAAATGAAATATAAGGACATTCTAATTAAAGAAGAAAAGGAAAAAGGCGATAGATCTGTAAAAATTGATTTATTATCGAACGATTAATTATTAATTTGCTAACCGTAAATTTGAAATCTCACCTCGTAGAATGTCGTTGATATTAATGACGTCATCATTAATTGTGATCTATACATAAACACGGAGTTTTCGTCGGGTGTAAGAGGTTTCAAATATTATTCAGTCCTATAGGAGGTTCGTTGATATGAAGCTGACATCGCACAAAACTAGTTTTATTTTACAGTCTAGCCTACACTTATCGAAGTTATTAACCCATTGGCCTTCGCAGATTATGAAGAGGTATAAATATTGCTATGGATATTGACCATAAATGCCCTGTTACCGCTTGGTAACAGGGCATTTGCACTAGCTGAATAAAACAAAATCCCGGACTTTATCCACAAATCCTCAACGTTTTCGATTTTCAAAACTGACCTTAAAATATATTTGCTTAAGATTTACTATGATTGATTTCTGTTACGCGCTTTTGTGCAAGCTTCCTATTTGTTTAGGCGCACTATAAATGACACTGTATAATAATAATAAAAATAATGAGGATGATAATGATGATGATGATGATGATGATGATGATGATGATGATGATGATGATGATGATGATGATGATGATGATGATGATGATGATGATGATGATGATGATGATGATGATGATGAAAAAGTAGGAAAGAAGAAAAGAGGAAGAAGAAGAAGAAAAGAGGAAGAAGAAGAAGAGGAAGAGAACGGAGGAAGAAAAGTTCAAGTCTAATTTTGTTCACTGAAGGAGCTTTGTTGCTCCTCACAGGATATCCAGGCCCACCGTTCCCATCGCTCCTATGCGCAGGGTGAACTTATTGTCTCCTATGCACGCACTTCTATCAGGCAGCGACGCGCTTTCTCAGTTCCTGACCCTGCGGTCTGGAACGGGCTCCCTCAATATGTGCGCCTTTTGCCAAGAATCCCCTCCGACACGTTTTGTCCTCTTTAGCCGAGGTTAAGTCGGAAGAGCTCCCGAGTAGAAACCTTGAAGGGGCGCTATATAACTCTTCGTAATAAATTAATGCAAAAATATACATTCTGCCGGTAGAAATAGTATTATTATAATTATGTATTATATATTAGATAGAACGAGTTTAATCACACCCAATGAAGCCCTCTTCTGAGGTTTTTATTTAGATATGAGTGTGTGTATTTCCTTTTTAACGATTAGCTGTGTGATAACAAAGACCATTAGCGTCGCCCTCCTCCTTTGCCAGGCTTCGGACTGGCA
Organism: Aporrectodea caliginosa; assembly: GCA_020284085.1. Taxonomy (NCBI): domain Eukaryota; kingdom Metazoa; phylum Annelida; class Clitellata; order Crassiclitellata; family Lumbricidae; genus Aporrectodea; species Aporrectodea caliginosa. The sequence continues at coordinate 287,973 of JACEVL010001060.1, forward strand.
CTGTCAGAAAGCGAACAGTGGCGGAGTTATTACGGATCCACAGTTCAACGGCAGCTTATGACAACATAGGCCGTTTCCGCCGACAAAGATTAGTTTTGGCATATTACAGCTCTTTTTTCCTCATCTTCATTTAGATACGTGTGTGTGTCCACAGTTTAACGGCAGCTTATGACAACATAGGCCGTTGCCGCCGACAAAGATTAGTTTTTGGCATATTACAGCTCTAATTTAGATACGAAGGTGTATGATGCATATTATAGTATCCGTAAACACAATTTCAAAGGTGTCCAATATGAGTTTCGCAGTATTTAACGACATCGAACGGCTGCCAAGGCCGTTGACATTGGTACCTAGCCTTCGGTCATTTTCTGTATGTAACAAAAAGGTAGCGCATGATGGTTTGTATAGATCGGTATGTATACACCGTTTTCAATGTGTATTATAGTAAGAGCTTCTCAGTTTTTTCACGACCTCTCGTTGCAGCCTAAGCCATAGAGGCCGCCTTGCTTTAATCTTCACCGCGTCTATTGAAAACATTTTGTGGTTGATTGGAGTGATGACTGGAGTCACGAGGATCTGACTTCTTCAAACGCAGGTAGGTTGGTAGTTTGTGGTTAATGAAACTGTGCCATAACAAAGGTGATTAGGATCGCCCGATAGCGCATTGGATAACACACTGGCATAGAGAGCGAGAGGTATTAAGATCGAGGCCGTAGGCGGACATGCTTTGTAGGCTGCTATCTAGTCCAAAACAGATCAACTGAGCCTTTGTAGCATTTAGGCATAGACGGTTAGTCGACATCCAATAGTGAAGATCAGAAACAAGACAATCAATAGAACGGACTAGTCATAGTTGATTAGATGATGGACCATGAACGAAAGCCTGGGTATATATCATCTGCATAAAAGTGGTCATTTGCCCTGTGACTAGAAAATAAAGCGGGATGTCGGCAGTAAAGAGAATGTAAAGGATGGGTCCGAGTACTGAACCCTGGGGAACGCAAATTTAACCCCAACCCACTCAGTCCTGGAGTCTCCAAGGACAACCATCTGCGTGCGGTCAGTGAGGTAGGATTTTAACCAAAGAAGGGAAATACCAGAAAGGCCACAGGATAACTCTAATCGCTGAAGCAGAATCTCGTGATCCACCATATCAAAAGCAGAAGAGACGTCAAAAGTAGACCTGGGAGTCGACCCCAATAAGTCGACCCCAGTCGACTTGGGCATCCCAAGTCGAGTCGAGTCGTTTCTGCCTAGCGCAACTGACCCCCGAGTCGAATTTGTCCAGAAAAGTGACCTCAAGTTGTTTTCTCCACAAGTCGACTTAAACCGACTTGAGACACAAATAAGTCTAAATTTATCATAATATTATCACACTAATGATCGTGAGGTCACGGCAGCATTTAAGCAGTTTTGTAGTGCTTTTGCAAAAATTAATGAAGCATGTTCTAACTTCTACGGTCTATACCTCGTAGCCTACTTAGGCTGCGGTTTAATTTTGTATTATCGACGCCGGTTGCGGCGGTTGTGCTAAACAGTTACTTAATTGTTTTGTTTATAGGTATCGATTTATCTATATAATTTGTTATTCTATGTTAAGACGTCACACGTGCGTTTCATAAAAATGGTGAATCGAAATGTTAATAAAAATGTTAGCACGTCTACCTTATCAAGAGCTGAACGCAGGCAAATCAATGAACTTTTAGGCAGTAGGATGGTACGCATGCATTGCTATTTGATACGTTAGCCTAGGGGTTAGTGTCCAAATAATTATGACAACAGAATTAAAATGTATCATTATAACAAGCCATTCAGTGCAACCAGTCCGCGGTCTGCCACAGGCCACAGATTCTTCTGCTAACCCATTAGAGCATTACAAAACTGTTCAAGCACAAAAACACACTGCTTAAAATAGGCCTAATAAACTTTGACCAATTTTATTCATCAGGTGTTGAGGTCTCATTACTAATTAGTATATGAAATTAATGCTTGCCAGACAAATTGGCATGACATTTTTGTATTATTAGCCGTACTTAATCGTTATTACCATGTCAGAAGTCGACTTTAAGTCGGAAGTTAGTTGTTTTTCTGCCAAGTCGGATCAAGTCGTTTTGGCTCCAAGTTGTCGACTTCAAGTCGACCTCAAGTCACTTTAGGGTCAAGTGGGGTCATATTGGCTGACCAAAGTGACTCCCAGGTCTAGTCAAAAGCGTCAAGAGAGAGAGAGGTGAGACTGGTCAATAGCTACATATATATCCGACAGTACTTTCCAAAGTGTTTAACGACATCTTACGACTGCCAGGACCGTTGACAATAAACTCACCTTACTTTCCCCCGAGGTAAGAGACTACAGTATACCAACTGGCGTAGAACAGTTTAACGAAACCTTGGACGTTACAGTGTGTACCTAGTACGGCCTTAAATTCTTACATCGAATATCAACGAACTAATACACATCTACTGATTCTTAAATACTCCAACAGTTTATTTTGGCATCAGAGGCAGTTGACGGCGATAGTAAAATGGTTTTGATAAATTCTCACTGTTCGTATTGGGAAAGGACGACATTCCTAAATAGAAAAATTGACGCGCAAAAGATATATATAGAATTAGTTGGAAGCATAATAGAGGTGTGTAAAAGAAGCGTCGTATTATCCAGTGTTTAATGAAATTAAGACATCAAAACCTTTTAACACTAAGCATTGTTAGCTCACCGGCGCTTAACGATAAGTAATTGTTTCCAGATCCTCGAACTTAGAAACTAGCTTACATTATTGCATTTGTTGCGCATGTATTTGTAACGACGTTTAGTCATAAGGTAAGTATTTAAAGTCACCATCTTCCTTTATCACGACTGTAAAAGTTTCGGTGACCCGACAATTGCGCGCAGGACAATTGCGCGCCGACAATTGCGCGCCGACAATTGCGCGACCCGACAATTCCGCGCAGGACAATTGCGCGCCGACAATTGCGCGCAAAAAGGGAACAATTCAAATTTATTTCGAATGATTTTCATTTGCTTTTCTAAAGCTTTTAAACTATTTAAAACCTTAAAAATTAATGTCGAAAGAGTTTAAGCTATTCAGCTACTGTTAGTGAGGCTACTATAGAAAACTGTTCTACTGTTCAAATGGAAAGATTGTTTGACTATAGAAAACTGTTCTACTGTTCAAATGGAAAGATTGTTTGCGATTCCGCGTAGATAATCAATCAACGGAACTGTGCGATAGGTAGGAGTCAGCGCCATCAGGCGTCGGTTAAGTTTCATGTATTTCGACTTCGAAGCCTCTGGTTGTCGATATCCAGAACGAAACCTTTCTACCATTTGCTCGACGTGATCCTGCTCCTTGCGAAACTGATCCACCAGCTTATAAACAGAGGGATGGTGGCAGTCTGCTGTCTGCTGGAAAGATCGGTGCCACGCCTCGACAGAATTGTTAGTGCGTGGCAATCCGTCGTTAACCCGGTCGTGCATGTTCCAGAGGGTTATTGCGAATCTGGGATTACCTCGTCGATTTCTCCTCTGCCGTCCTATGAAGTTATCCTCCCAGTTACTGTAGTCGTTGATCGTAGCCAGTTGGGGAGGGCTGGTTTCGACCAATTCGTCAAGTAACGGGGGGAGGGAGGCTTATTGGTAAGCTCGGCGCCTTGAAGGATAAATATCCAAAATAACTGGAGTGAAATAAAATAACCATATTCAAATTATTTATATTAGCATATAGTTCTTTTTAGTACCTTTAATACTACACGGTGCGCGCAATTGTCGGTGCGCGCAATTGTCGGTTTTTTGGCCGCGCGCAATTGTCGGCGCGCAATTGTCCTGCGCGCAATTGTCGGGGTGCCAAAGTTTCTGTTGAAGAATGCCATGTCATAACTTAGATTATTCATCACCTAGAATTTCCTTTACTCTATCTTTGGACTGGCATCACCCTAATTAGATAAAGTTTTTATTTTAAGATAATAATAATATGTTCTAACTCATCTTGTGGGGCTTTCAGGGCTGTAAAGGTCGACCTTATAGGCTTCACGATAGGCCTACATTAGAAAACAGACTGCCATGACTTGTAGTTTCTGTTTAACAGAGCTATGTCATTACAAGAATGATTAGCGTCGCCGTCCTCCTTTATTTAAGCTTTGGACTGGCGCTACCAAAGTACGACCAATGGCAGCTTCGTCTTCTAGTTTTTATTGCATTGTATTAAAACATTTACAAAGCGCCTCTAGTAGGGCATCTCTATAAGGTGAGAACGTATACTGTTAAAATTTGCATTTCGACCTCTCATGAATATGCTGGCATCGCTCGTCCGGATTATTTCTAAGAAAGTACTAACCTTAAAAGAGGTGATTAAAATGTCCCTATGCAAATGAAGCTCTGGGTGTTCTGGTCCATCTTGTGTCTGATCTTTCCAGACATTGGTGTTTACAGTGTGTCTGTGTACATATTGCTCTGTCCTTTTGCATCTTTTTCTGCTTCTGTCTTCGTCAATTTCATTCCAATATATTCATTCAATTTATTAGCTTTTCACTATTATGCACTATTATTACCCTGCCCTTACTTACTTACCTACTGCAATAGCTGCAGGGTGTTAAAGCATAGCAGCCGGTCCATATAGAAATAGGAAGATGAATAAAGAGAGACAGAAGAAGATGACGACGATGTTTATTATAATGATGATGATGCCGATGATGATGATAATTTTTATGATGATGACGACGACGATAGCAATGATGATCAACACCAACTACATTGTCGTTGTAACATAAGTTTTCCATAATAAAAGAAGAAGGGCGACGCTACTGACCTTTGTTATCACACACAGTGTCTTTAAACTGAAACTGCTACTAATATACCTGTTGCGCACAGTGATCTCTTTCGACACCTTTCAAACGTTTCCAGCAGTTCATATATAGGTCTAGGATATGTAAGCAAATTGATGTTAAGCATAGGACATATTCCGATTTAACGGTTACAATAACTGCCGCGGTGAGTAGAATTTGCCACTATGTTCTCAGCAATAGTCCAGGAAATCTAGATCAAATATACCGTCAACCTGGGCAAAATTGCTTCAAAAGCTTTTTACACGGTTTCCTGCTCAGTTTCCATTGCTGAATAACAGGAAACCGTTTAAAAAGCTTGTGAAGCAATTTTGCCCAGGTCCAACTGTAAATTGCATGGACTATAAGCATCAAATTCTCTCCTTATCCTTGTTATTGCAGGTCTCTGGTACGGTCAGCTCTTCTATGTGATAATTGTGATATTATTGTGATATTCATCGCAGCTGGCGCTTCTGTAGGACTCGTGTTATTGGTTTCCATTGGAGCAAGATGAATGTGTGGGTAAATCGGATGAAACTGAAAAAGCTGCTACAGCTGACGATTCCAAAGAACAGGGTTTGTAGTACTAAGTGTTTCCAAGCTTATGAATAACAAGTAATTAAAAGGCACTGTGTTTGATGATTAATACATACATACAAAATCTTCTTTGCTGATAATAATACTGGAATTTGACTTGTTTCTTGCCATTTGATATAATCTTTACAGCGAAATAACCTGCAGGCATTTCTGACTGTAATTTGCCACAACAACTCTTTGTCGGCGGAAACGGCCCATGTTGTTACACTGACACACCGACGCACAAACAGACGAAGGATTATTTATGCAAATAATCTCATGAATATTGATTTTAAACGCTCATTCAAATAAGGCACTTCACTGCTAACAATGACATTGGTGATTGCTAAAGCGTTGTCGTCACTTTACCTTAGCTTGAGCTAGCTTAGCTTATCTTAAGAAGATGTACGATTAGAACGACATGAGCTTCCATACACAAGCAGAAATGGTCGTCAACAAATTTGAAACTTGTGTAAATGACGCTGAAACTCCAAAGCGTTAACAGAAAACATAATTATTGGAATACTAAATTATTACGGTGTAAAATCCATTTTCAGTCGAAATAACAAGTGCCGAAAACAAGCCGATCTTTTCTTATTATACGCTTCGCTTATTGTTTATTATTCATTAAAAGAATACCTTGTCTTGTGTTGATATAGCGGAGTATAACTTTACGTTAAAGGTGTCTAAGTGGTAGATTGGGAATTGAACTGTCAGACACTAAGGCACTGGCGTGCGGTGCTTATAATTATATAAGCGACTATAATTATTAATTCTTCCAGAGAAACGTGTCCTCTGTGTTTTGACCAGTTAAACCCAGTTTATTCACTGAGGTAATAAATGAAACACCTCTTTTACAGTTCCCACTCTTTTATGAATAGCAGTGTAAGCAGTAATCTACTACGCAAAACTACGCCACTGTTCGCTTTCTGACAGTGCCAGTCCCAAGCCTGGATAAAGGTTGAGGGCGACACTAATGGTCTTTGTAACCACACAGTATTCGTTAAACAGTAAACAAGCCAAGCCAATTTACTCCGCACTATTATTTTGCATAATACTGCAGTACCGTGTTATAATAAGAGAATATAGTTTTAATTTGATTCTATTGTAACCAAACTGTAAACAATTTTAATAATGCATGCTTTGTTAATTCATGATTTTTTATTCAATCAATCAATCAATCGTTTATTGTTAACCTTTTCGAACAGTCATTTACAATTAAATAGTTTTCGTCGAAAGGGTAACAAGGGGGCCCTGAAGGGATAAGTATCCGGCTAAATTAGGGTCACCTATTACCAGATAATAAAATCTAGAGGCAGTTGCGATTGCTATCTAGATCAAGATATCTCGATTGACTAACGAACAGTTCAGGAAAATAGATAATTTGCTTACCATAATTATTTAGCATTGTCCATAGATGCTTAACTAATCACTTAGATTGTGTATAAATATGTATGACCAGTTAAATAGAGTACTCTTAATGTTTGTGTGTGGAACAATTGCCGTATAATAAAATTGTATAATTTGCATAAAATCCTTTTGTCAGAATGTAGATAATCAGTTGAACTACTTCATGTCGCAAAAAATTTGAATAGTAGTGAAATTGTAAAGTTCCGTGTTAAAACCTTTAATGGTGCCATTAAATTGCTTGCAGCCGAAGGGTTGCGGGTTTGAATCCACCTAAAACCGTCCGCGTAGGGACCCTGGGCAAGTCCTTCACTCGCAATTGCTCATGCGCTTCGGCGTGAAACTCCGATTCAGTGTCCGCGCTGTAGTAGGGAGCGCCTCTGAGTAGACATTTTGGAGGGGCGCTATAACAAGTAGTGGTTGGCCCCTCCCTCTGGAACGGGCTTCCTTTGATGCTGTGCTTGTATCCCAGAATCCACTCTGAATCTTTCTATACTTGCCTCAAAACTGTCCTTTTCAGCCGTGCTGTGGTCGGGAGCGCTCCTGAGTAGTAACCTTGAAGGGGCGCTATATATAAAACTTTGTAATGAACAAGTGACCTTAATAAATAAATAAATAAATAAATAAATAAAAGTTTCTTGCACTCATTTGAATAATATATTTTCTGTATTTATTGTCGTCAACGGCCTTTGATGTTATAGGACTACTTTGGAACAATATAGTTTACTCCGCCACTGCGTGCACATTTCGGCAGTGCCAGTCCCAAGCCTGGATGAAGGAGGAGGGCGACGTTAATGCTCTTTGTTATCAAACAGTGGTCGTTAAACTGAAACTACTACGATCTAGAGATGACACTCTTTTTATGTTTCCTCCAAAATTCTCGTTATGCCTATTCTAATCATTACCCGAATGCAGTCTTTCGGTTCGTCATCCCAATTCCTTCGCACCATACCATAATCTCCCCCAAAATCTCTCAACAAATCGTTATTCTTATATCTTCCTCAAACTCTGCTCTAATCTGCACTCTAATTCCCTATAAGATCTTTATTCTAATCCGTTTCCAAATCTCTACCCCAATCAGTATTCCCATCCGTACTCTCAATCAACGCCCTATCTGCACTTCCAATCTTTACCCAAACCCTTTAATCCATGCCCATAATCTCTGCCCTATCTCTTCCCCCATTTTTTCCTCAATATGTTCTCCTATTCTCTACCCCAAACCGTACTCTAAATCGCTGCCTTTTCTCTAACCCAATATGCGATAATCTAATAACTTCTATAACGCCGGCATCCAGTGCACAAAGCGGCAAACGATGACGCTCCAAAATCTATCAGAAACAAGTTCTCTTTTAATGTCTGCGCTTGTATTTCGTTCGATACAGAATACAATGATTTTCAAGAAATCCTCTCCTGATCCACCCTCTTCTCATTATCCTGATTCCATTTCTAAATACCATCCGCTATAAACCTTACCCTGCTTATCTACCTAGTACCTACCTGTCCCATGGATCGTGAAATGGAACCGTTCCTGATAATGCATACCTATCTATGTTGCTTTGACTGAGCGCCTGTGGATAAGCTGGTTCCCGCGACTTAGCTTTTGGGACGTTGGAGTTCTGGATATTACGACTACGATCACAGCGTTGCGATTTTTTATTTTAAATTGAAGAGGCACGATTATCTAAGCCTATGTATGGTCTTCAAGGTCGTGTATACTCCCACATTGTCATACATGTCAATTTTAAATTGAAAGACCGGGGTTCGAACCTATATCGAAGTGATGAACAGCGACCCATTAGCCACTCAGTCACAATGCAACCCTAAAATGACGGCCATTATAAAATTGGGGTGGATTCAACAGTTTAACGACATCTTTTGGTATCAAAGACAGATGACGTCGACATGAATAAATTGCTTTGATCAGTTCTCCATTATGATATAAAATTAATACTAGTTTACATCGATTAACATCACCTTATGGCTGCCAGAGCCGTTGACTACGAATTTACTGACTACGACCTCTGAAAGTTATATAGACATGCGCAGGTGATAATCATAATTATAGTGTCGGTTAGCCGCATTTTGAAGGTGTCTTAAATGTGTATCGCAAAAGTCGCTCATTATCTTAAATGGATATTGCCTCATATAGTTAAATAAATTGCAGTAGTATTAGTTTCAGTTTAACAACACTGTGTGATAACTTAGATCATTTGCGTTGCCTTCCTCCTTTGTCCTGGCTTGGGACTGGCACTGTCAAAAAGCAAACAGTGGCGGAGTTTAAATAAATTGCTTCTTCTTTTCCTGAGTTTAACGACGTCTTATGATAACAATGATCGTTGACGTCTTTACATTTTCTTTTGTCTATAATTTGTGTTTGCCCATTGGCTCTTTTATTATAAATCACTGTTTTGTTTTGGGGTTTTTTCTGTTCCTTTTTTCATTTTTTCCGTTTTTCTGTTTTCTCTGTCACTTACGTGCTCTTTTTTTTAAAATGACTTTAATGATTTTAAGTCATTTTGGCCTTCTCTGGCTCTTCTTTTTTTTCCTTTTTTTTGGCCTTCTCTGTTTCTTTTATGGCCTTTAGGCTCTTTTCCAAAATTTTTATACAAGTATTTACATCATTTTCCATTTTCTACAATAACATGTCATGCTATTTACATGCAGAACCAAACAAAACAAAAGTAATGAAATAATCAAACAATCAAACAAAAGATCAGCTGACTTAAATAGTCATTAATCATACATATATATTTTGATTTAAATGGTAATTTAGCTATAATCAATTTACTCCGCTAGTTTCTTGAATATAATTTGATATAATCAATGTTGATAATTATAGTATCTTTCCTTTCTTAATGCGTGTGTGTGTTCCTTTTTAACGACTAGCTCTGTGGTAACAAAGACCAATAGCGTCGCCCTCCTCCTTTATCCAGGCTTGAGACTGGCACTGTCAGAAAGCGAACAGTGGCGGAGTTCTTTCTTAATGCGTTTTACAAGATTATACACTGTGTTCTGCAAACAGTCTTTTGAAGGTGTTTAAGGCATTATCGGCGTATTATCCAATGTTTAGTGAAATCAGTAAACTTACCAGCGTTGCATGCCTCTTGCAATGTTATGCGCAGATTTTTCATTTTAATACAGACAAAACCCTCTTCCAAAGATCATATCCTGATTCCTCCACTTCGAAAATCGACGAAATCCAAATACCATTCATTGTGGCTGTTTCTCTCTACTTGACCGCGGATATAAGTAAATAAGTAAGTATTATTCTCTATCACGGCCTTCAGGTAACACCTCACTTTGGATTACATGGCATTTAAACAAGATAAAACGTTCTTGTCAAACAAGTTTTCTTCGTTAGGTTGACCACCCTTAGGATAATTCTATCGCGCAATCTCGGCCTCATAGAGCAGGGCTCGAGACTCATAGGTCGGAGGAGAGCGTTCAACACATGGTTCTGATCAAAAGCAGGACTTCCGTTTTCTATTGTTGCCAGTCCTATGCCTGGATAACGAAGGAGGGCGACGCTAATTATCCTTGTCATAAAACAGTGTTTTAAAACAGTTTTTTTACATAATTTTGCTAAAAGTTTATTTTCAACGACTCTGACAGCTAAAAGACGTTGACAATGCACTTCTGCGTTTCAACACCGTTAAAACGCGTCGCCCTTCTCCTTCATTCAGGTTTGAGACTGGCACTGCCAGTCACTAAGGCACGGACGTGTAGTGGTGGAGAATCTTTACGATATACGTCATTACTGCTCACAGTGCAATTCAGCAAACTATTACACCTCCATAAATCACGAAGTGTTGATGCTTACATTCCAACAACAGCTTAACGGGGTTAGTTTACAGCGATAGAGCGAATTGCATACGGAGGTGGTTATAAAAGATTCTGCTAAAAGTTTGCGTGGATGATGAAAATATGGCATAGGCCGAATGCGTTTTAAAGGTGTGCAGAGAGAGAGAGCAGTATAATTTACGAGATAGTTGACTTTTTCTTCGAAGGTTTAAAGTCTTCTTATGACAACAAAGGTCATATTTACATAAAATGATAAAGCGTTTCCAGTGTTTAGCGACATCTTCTGGCTGTCAGAGTCATTTGCATGAAGGTTTGTCTTGCAATGCGCTGGACAGGAGTTGCGATAACGAAACAAGCTTAAGAAGATGAACACCGCTTTAGAGGTACTGTATCTCAAAGAGAGCATTGCAGTTCTACTATATCATCTGCTTACCAACTATGAAGAAACAAAGCATCATAACAATTTTACGTATGTAGTTTGTATTTAAATCGAGAGAAAGAGAAGGATGTACGTATGAACAGTACGGCCGTGTTGACTGTGGACTATAATTGTGCTTGGTTCTATCCCATTGGCATGAAGGCGTGAGATGCTTCACCTCCGCTTGAATAAGCTCCAGTATCCGGATGGTAACTGCGATCCGCAAACTCTCTAACATAGAGGCGCATTAGACGCTGCATACGGTCCAACCAATATAGCTAACGAGAGTCTTTCTCATTGCTAGGCTACGTAATTATAATTATTCAATAAATTAACAGTTACAGCCCAGATAATAATAATAATACCTTCGTCATAACGTAAGTCACGCTGTGTTACAGTAGCATAATTATTATACAGCTCGCTCGTCTGCTTTTACATCTTTTTGCATCAATTTCATTCCAATGAATTCACTTAATTTCGAAGCACTTTAGCAACAACAACAATTGACAACTCTAGCAACACCACCGCAACATCATTAGTCGCAACTGTTGCTGAATATTGAAGATGACGACGTCGACGATGATAATACTGACAGACGCTGACAGCGATAAAGAAGAACAAAGAAAGGAACAACAAGAACTGTCACACTATGAATACTTATATCTGAGAAGATCGCGCATGCATTAAAAAGTTCAGCACACCCAAAGCTTCATTTGCATAGGGAATTTTTATACACCTCTTTTAAGACTACTTCTGTTTTATAAATAAGCCTGACTTGCATAAAAAGTAATCATGTAATTATCACTACATTATGGACCCCAACGCACATATAATATAAACAAACACTGCGTATGTATGCCTGTATCAAGGCATTTTATGGGACAAAATGCAAAAGCCGTTGAGTTGTCCACATTATGCCATACGAACGGTGAGAACTTTTCGAAACAAGTATTCCTATTATTGTCAACGGCTTTTGAATAAATGATGCCCTAAAATTTCGTTAAACACTGGATTATGCGGCGCTCTCGTTATACACCTCTACAACGCGTGTAGCCATTGCTATATATGCGGCAACCGCGTTGGATTTTGAAGTGTGCGTGGATTCCTGTACAAAAAGGAAACGTGAGAATTTATCAAAACAGTTTCATATCAACGTCAACGGCCTTGTTGCCAACTTGCCATAAGATGTATTAGCGTTTAGCTTTGGATCCTATCCTAGTAGTTTTAATCTAACGACACTGTTTGAGGCTTGGGACTGGCGCTGCCAGAGTGCACAAAGTGGCGTAGATAATGCAACGCTCATAGCGAATTGAGTCCATATACTGCTGATGAATACCGTTTTAAATGTACCCCAAAGAGAATATTACATTTGTTTTAACGTGCTTTTAACTGTATCCTCTGGGTGCCAGGGTCGCTATAGCTACGAATTACCAAGTATCATTACAATTTTTACGTATGCAATTTGTGTTTAGCGACGTTGTATCTTAATACAGATGATTATTGTCACTTGCCTCCTTTATCCAGGCTGTGAAAGTTGCTATGTAAGAATGCTGTGTCATAATAAAGATGATTCCTCGCCTAGATTCTCCATTCTCCTGGCTTTGGACTTACAACATCCGAAAACCGTAAAAGTTTTTGTATTTAAGACATGTTTTAAATAAAGGTCTGTATTCGCCTATATCTAATAGACACACACATACAGTCCCAAGCCTGGAGAGGAGGAGGGCAACGGTAATCATCTTTGTAATGATACAGTGTTGTTAATCAGCAAATAAGTAAACCTAAGCTACATGTACATAAGAATAGGATATTTCAAGATATATTTTAAATCATTTTGTGACTATCAGGACGCTTGAAGTCTACCTTACGTGTCAAGATGTATAAATAATATATTCGTTTATTGGTATGAAACAGGTAGACACACCGCTAACTGATACATGACATTGTGGTAATAGGAAAGTTTAGAATGAGTGTTTTTTGTCATACAATGTCAGAGTATAACCAAGAGAGCTTCTATATAGGACTCCATGTATAAACTGCCTATCGTCTTTCGGAGGCAAAGTGTAGTTATGTGGACGGGGTCGTAGATGATATAGAAACCGATTATACTGGGTAGTTTCTGTTTAAAGGCGCTATTTCATAGCAAAAGATTAGTAGCGTCGCCCTCCTCCTTTATTCAAGCTTTGGACTTGCACTTCCAGAGTACGAGCAATGGCAGCTTCGTCTTTTAGTTCTGTAGAGAAATCTGGTTTGTCGTATCGTCAGAATGGTCTTGCTTCTCTCAGGAGGCGAGTGCAAGGCGCGTGTTGCTCAGGATGGGAGCACAAGTACGGCCACCGTCGTCTATCGGTGGGCTTCGCGTCTGCCAGCCGACGAGCCGTCGCAGTCAATGTCAACACCGAAGGATTCAACACAGGAAGTTTAAAGTAACGATCTTTATTCAAATCACAGACGTATTACGTCATCAAAGTCACCCTCACACTCGAACACACAGAACACAATCAACTACTACTCATAACCACAGCCCAATACTACTCCAAAACGCTTCCATTTATAGCTAACTAGAGCTCTGCGCCGACTTAATAGTGTCGGCGGCGGCGCGCCGGTCATTTTTGGTCGGCGGCGGCGGCGCGCCGCCGACCAACAAAAATCGGCGGCGGCGGCGGCGCGGCGTGGTCGGCGCCAGTGACGGATCCAAAAGTTTATGAGGGTTCAAATGGGTGTCCGAACTTTTGAAATAGTTAAAATTTTCACACTGTAATTCTATCATTTTAAGCTGTCATCTGAACAAATTGCTTTATTATTTCAATGCTGATAGGAATCAGCCGTCACTCGTAGTAAGGATGTAGTTTGAGTCGTGTTTGAATTTGACTACAGACAATTATACTAGCAAACCAGACATGTATTGAAGTTAATATAAAAACAAGAAAACAGGGCCTAAGTTCAATTTCCAAGAACCCATTAGCCTTTAGTAAACGAATTGCTGACTATAAGACACAATTATAAATATAATAATCTTCGTTTGTTATTTCAAACTGACACACCGCAGTATGGTTACAATTCATAGCATGAACGGATTACCACAAGTTATTAAATAAATCGAATTTTACTGTTTGGCAGCAATGCACGGCGCCCACCACGTCCTACAGCTCATTTTACGAACGCCATATTATGGCGAATGAAAGGTTGAGTCGACCTTTGGAGGGTAGAGGGAATTGATCCGGCGTCCATGCTGATCTTCTACTCTTCGTGCCAAAGTGTTACCATTTACCATAAACCCCCTCCACGGCGTATCACAAGTAATTAATTTTAATCATTTTCAATTTGCTAATACTTTTGTCAAATTAACAGGAAGAGTGCATCGTGTACTTATAAATTAAGGAGTCCTGGTGACATCTGTTTTTACATCAAAAACTTCTTTTCCGCGAGTTTGCCTTTAGTAGCTTCAGCCATGGCGATACTTAGCCTATAGCCTACTTATATCCAATTTATCACAATTAAAGTTAATTGTATTTATTTCAAGAACGTGAATTGATTTTATAAATACCAAATAGTCTTTGTTTCATAGCAGTTTAATCCATAGCAGTTTAAAATGAAGATCGCCACTAGTAGGCTACTTGGGGATTTGCAATTTCTTAAAACGCATGCCTATCCTAAACACTGTATGACTTTGGTTTAGATGCACTAGAAATTTGATATAATTATATTACACTGCTGGAGCATGAGCTGCATGTGCTAATTTGATAATGGATATGCTTAAGCCTGCAAGATGATCAGATTGGGTATCATATCAAGGATGACTCATTCACTGTGTATGCGTTTTGTGAATGGATGACTCGCACTTTGGAACTTTTAGCCTAAATCCTGAGAGAGAGGACACTTTGTTCACTCGGAAAATCAGGGTTAACTTAGGGTCATGCCAATCTTCCGTAGCATGTCGATGCTGTCTGTCGTCCCCCTCCGGCCCCTCCCTACTTACAAACCTTAAGATAGACAGAACAGCAATATTATTTGGGTAAAGAAAAGAACTAAACCTCGCTTATGCGAAGCCCGTGGCTCGTTATAGCAGCGCAACTTGACGGGCGGGTCTGGTCGTGAGGGGCGCCGGCATGCAACCAGGAGGGGTGCGAGGGCGGTTCGCCCCAGACCTATGACTTTAATACTGCCGATATTGTATACATTATAATAAAGTATTCTTTACATGTACGTACATTCACTAAAAGCTGCACTGAGGGGTTAACTTAACCCCACAGGTAATTTCATGGAATTGACTGGAGGGGCTGAAAATGAATTCAAAGGTTGAACACTCCCAACCCCCCGACAATTCAATCACCGTAAAAATATATATCCTCTGTCTTACATATATGTAGTATGCATGTAGGACAGAGGACCTTTTCGATTTTTCCTCACACCTATCCGTCTATTCAATCTATCTATCAATTATTCAATCCACCAATCAATCCATTCATCCATCTATCCATCCCACCAAAAAATCCATCTATCTATCCATCCATCCCATCATCTGGCTGCTGTCTGCGTGTCTGTGTCTGTGTCTCTCTGTCTCTGTCTCTGTATGTCTATTCTATTACCCACTGAAGCAACAATTTATCGTGAAATCATGCTACAACATGAAAAATGCAACAAAACAATTAAACATTTGAGCGCGGCATCGGCGGCGCGCCGAGGAATTTTCGGCGGCGGCGGCGTCGGCGCGCCGAACCACAAAAATCGGCGGCGGCGGCGTCCAAAAAATGTCGGCGGCGGCGGCGCGGCGCGGCCGGCGCAGGGCTCTATAGCTAACCCAGCCAATCAGCGGAGCCCTTCAAAGAGGCCAAGCCTAAGGGGGCGGAGCCTAAATGAGGCCAAGCTATAGAGGCCAAGCCTAGAAGAGGCCAAGCCTACGAGGCCAAGCCTAAGGGGGCGGAGCCTAAATGAGGCCAAGCTAGAGAGGCCAAGCCTAAGGGAGGCCAAGCCTAGAGGCCAAGCCTAGAGGCCAAGCCTAGAGAGGCCAAGCCTAGAGGCCAAGCCTAGAGAGGCCAAGGCTAGCAACCCAAAGCGCGCTACCGGCAAAGGCGGGGGGGAAAGCAGGAGGCCACACCGCGCCAACAGGGGGCGCCACCGGCGGGGAAGGGAAAAGGGACCAAGCAAGAAGGCCGACCCGGGGAACCCACCCGGGCGCCACACCCTCCCCCGCTACAATAAGAGATGACCTCATCTCTCGAGGCTCCCCAAGCCCCAACAACAACAACGGCTTAACTACGCGGCCAACGGGCCAAACAAAAGTCCAGATCTCTAATATGTCACAGCCAATCTTGGCGAATTCAACGCGGCCCTCGGGCCAAGTCTCTAAAGACGTTTCACAGAAAGTCCTCTCAAAATTTCGCGCGGCCAACGGGCCAAGTTTCCAAATTTCAGCCAGAGTCCGGCTAACACGAGCGGTCTTCGGGACCAGCAAAGTCTCTGAAGCCTACTTCAGCGGCCAACGGCCCAGACAATTCTATCACAAATCGCGGCCAACGGGCCAACAAGAAAGCTTGGCACATAAAAATAAGCAAGGACTGACACAGTGAAAACAATAAAGGCCGTTTCTCGGCAAGCAAGCTAATACAATCACAAAAAGGATAGTTCACAGTCCTTGGGAGGGGGGCCAAGCTTTCATTCTTGGGACCGGCACTGTCAATCGCAAGGCTAGCGCTCAAAAGCGTCACAGTCTCAGCGTTCGTCATCGTTCGGGAGGACTGCGGCTCGCTTACTGGAAGCGGGCAGGACGGCGAATTTTTCTCTTCGGGCGCGGAAAGTTCTGGCTAGCGTCCGGCACGAAATCTATCGAATCGTCGTCAGGAGCGGCGTCGCCGCTAGCGTCTTCCAGGCCTTCCTCGAAGCAAGGCCTCAGTTTGTCGACGTGGGCGACGAATGGCTTCGCGCGAGCAGTCTTGCGGAGCCGGTAGTTGACGAGGCCGCACTGCTCCATCACCGTGAATGGGCCCGTGTACATGCGAGCCCACTTCGGGCTCCGACCCTGGTACCGGCGCGGCGTGAAGTACCAGACCCGGTCACCAGGTGCGAACTTGGCTGGACGGACTTTCAAATCGTAGTTGCGCTTCCGTCGCTCAGCGGCAACCCGAAGGTGTTCTCGCACCAGACGGTAAGAGCTCTCCATGCGTTCGGCGAAGTCCCGGGTGTAGGAAGAGTAAGTAGCGTCGACACGCTCGCCGTCCGGGGGTCGCCCGTAGACAAGATCGATTGGCGCTCTTGCCTCGCGGCCGAACATTAAGTAGTTCGGAGTGAAACCGGTGGCTTCATGCAGTGAAGCCCGGTAGGCGGCGAGGACATGGGGCAGAACCTCGTCCCAATCCCTTTGATGGCTGCTTATGACTTTACCCAGCATGGCATTCATGGTCCGGTGAAACCGTTCAATTAACCCGTTACAACTAGGGTGGTAGCTGGAGGTTCTCAGTTTATCAATGCCCAGGAGCCGGCACAGTTCCCGAAAGAGATTCCCTTCAAAGTTAGTCCCCTGGTCGGTTAGTATCTGAAGGGGCGCCCCGTACCGAACAATTACCGTTTCTACCAGGGCCCGGGCTACCGAGGTCGCTTCCTGGTTAGCCATTGGAATGGCTTCCACATACTTCGTGAACCCGTCCATAACGGTCAGAATATATATGTGGCCACGCCTACTCCTGGGATGGGGACCTGTGATATCGATGCTGAGCCGCTCCCACGGCTCTCCACAGGGTAAGGGCTGGAGTGGACCCTGCCTTGGAGGTAGACCCCGACGATACTGGTTACAGGGGGAACATCGCTGACAAAACCGCTTCACATCCCCTGACCAACCCACCCAGTATGTCCGGCGCCTTACCTGCCATCGCGTTCGGCGAACGCCCAAGTGGCCTCCCGTCAACCCGGTGTGCGCTAACTTCAGGCACTCCTCCCTTCTACTCCTTGGCATCAACACCTGATCCACGCCATCAGGCGTTCGTCGGTACATCACCTCGTCTCTCAAACTCAGCCTATCTTTCTGGAACCAATAGACCTTCACGGCCTCACTTTCCCGTAGGATCTCCACAAGATCAGGCGCCTCTGCTCCCTCCTCTAACCAACTACGTACCACGCCGAGCTCCGGATCATCTCGCTGGGCTTTCTCCATGGAGTCTACGCTATCGGCTTCAGCGCTCAACGGAGGCGGGTCTGACGCCTCTGTCACTGCGGCCACCGTGGCCGTATCTTCCCAGCCGCACTGGCGGCACGGACGACGCGAGAGCGCGTCTGCATTCCCATGTTTCCGGCCCGGTCGGTGAAGAATCTGGAACTCAAATTCGGCAAGGCGCTCCAGCCATCGCCCCTGCTGACCGATTGGCTCAGGCGTCCGCTGCAGCCATTGCAACGCAGCATGATCCGTCCTTAGGACGAACGGGCGTCCCAGTAGGTACTGCCTGTACGATTTAGTAAAGTAAACGACCGCGAGCAATTCCTTACGGGTGACGCAGTAATTCCTCTCCGCGGTCGACAAGAGGCGACTCCCATATGCAATTACTCGCTCTTCTCCCTCAATCTGCTGGGACAGCACTGCGCCTATGCCCACGTCGCACGCATCACAATCTAAGACGTACGTCCCTTCGTCCCGAGGCAATGCAAGAATCGGGGCGGTCGTCAGGGCAGCCTTCAGTCGGTCAAACGTTTCCTGGCAGGCCTCGTCCCAAGCAAACATCCTTCCCTTCTTGGTCAGGGCAAACAGCGGGGCCGCCACTGTCGAGAATTCCTTCACGAAGCGTCGGTAATACGAGCATAATCCTAAAAAGGCCCGTACGTCGCGTAACTTTTGGGGAATCGGCCATTCTACTACATCCCGTATCTTCGATGGGTCCATCGCTACTCCTTCCGGCGTCACTATGTGACCTAGGAAATTCACGCTCCTACGCAGTAGCTGACACTTACTCGGCTTTAATTTCAAGTTAGCCCCTCTCAATCTCTTAAACACTTGCTCCAGCCGGTCTAAGTGCTGCTCCGGTGTCTTCCCAAAGATAATGACATCGTCCAAGTAAACTAGGCAGACCTCAAAATTCAAACCTGACAAAACAATGTCCATCAGGCGCTGAAAGGTCGCGGGCGCGTTGCACAGGCCAAACGGCATTACCTTCCATCTAAAAATGCCCCTACGCGTAACAAACGCGGTCTTGTCAGCGTCTCCCGGGTCCATAGCCACTTGGTGATACCCGCTTCTCAGGTCCAGCGTGCTAAACCAACCTCCACCTGCAAGCGCGTCTAAGCATTCTTCTATCCTGGGCAGCGGATACGAATCCTTCCGTGTTCGGTCGTTTAATTGTCGGTAGTCAATGCAAAATCTTAGCGAGCCGTCCTTCTTGCGTGCTAACACAACGTTCGCGGCCCACTCGCTTACAGCAGGTTCAATTATCCCGTCGGCTAGCATGGTGTCTAGCTGAGTATCGATCGTGACTCTATGCGGCAGCGGCTGTCGTCTTAATGGCTGTCTTACGGGGCGCGCATCGCCGGTCTCTATCTTATGGGTGCATACAGAAGTTTTGCCTAAATCGCGGTCAGTAGCGGAAAAGACATCATTATATTCAACAAGCAAAGCGCCCAATCTTTCCCGTATCTCGGGCGTCACTTCTTCGGGCAAATCCTCAAGCAATTTCTCGCTCGGCGAGGCATGGCCAACCGCGTCTCCATTCGCGCGGTTCCTTTCGCTCAGCTCTACCTGCACCGGGTGCAAATCCCCTAGTGGCTGATTCTTCGGCAGCCTGACCGGATCCTCGCTTAAATTTACCACCCTTACCTGGGCATCTGCGTGATCACCGACAACTACGCGGGCAAGATGGACCCCAGGTTGAATCTCCCTAGCCTCCGTCATCCAGGCTGGCGCTATGGTCGTTAGATCCCCGTACATTGTCTTAATCGGAATATCCCTCTGGGATTTAGGGGCCACCAACACCTCCTCGGCGACGATCACGCGCCGGCACCACGTGGACCCATTGCCCCTTACCAAAGAGATACGCCTGCGCCTCACAAATAGGAATCCCATACCAAACCCTAAGCGGCAGCGATGTTCCCGTAACCAGTCCATGCCTAACATGGGCTCCGTGATCTGATCGGATACAAGGAAAGAAGTATGGATATAAAAATCCCTCTCTATCTTAATGGGCACCCGCACCTCTCCCAGGACATTTATATCGGACCCATTAGCAGCCATCAAAAAGCGATTGCAAGAGCGAAGTTCTAACCCGTCGACAGTAGATGAAGGCACCAGGCTGACTTCCGATCCAGTGTCGATCAGGCATAGCTGCGGTCGTCCGTTGATCTCCCCGCGAATGTAGACGGCGTTGCTCGTAGCGCGGTCCGGCACTTTCGGGCGTGTCGTATGGTTCATGGCCACCGGGTCCGGTGGCGTCGAAGCATCGGGCTCGGTCGTCGCTGTCTCGTTCTGGCGGTTCTGGGATCGGCGAGCTTGGCGGCAGTTGCGGGCGATATGACCGGCTCGTCCGCAGTTGAAGCAGGTCATTGTGCGTCGCTGAATCTCCGGAAGGCCCGAACGGTCTCGCTCAGGCCGGGCGTCTCGGTTCGTTTCTTCAGGCGGATTTCCCTGGCGGAGTTCCCGGAATTGCTGGTCAATTCTTCTCTCAATGTCTCGCTGAAATCTCCGCTGTTCGTCCTTCTGCGTCGCCAGAAACCGGTCCATTTGCGCCTGCAGCTGGGCACTCAGATCAGTTTCCTGAGTCCCGCGCACTCGGTTTGGCTGTCGGCGGCGATCGTCGGCATCGTTCGTCCGTTGATAGGCCTCCAGGCGCAAGGCTGCCCGGTACGCCTCGTCCAGGTTCTTGGGTTCTCGCTCGCGTACTTTGAGCGAGAGCTCCCGGTCTCTCATGGCTTCCAGGAAGGCGTCTTTCGCGATGATCTGCGTGGTCTCGTTGGAGGGCACCGGGTAGGCCAAGACAACCAATCGTCGGATCTCATGCAGAAGGTCGCTCAGGTTTTCTTCCGGGCGTTGGCGTCGGTAGTACAGCTGGGCACGGAAGGTTTCTGCCTGGCCTTCCGTCCCGTATCTTTGGCGGAGGCGTTCGACAAGTTCCTCGTAACTTACGCTCGGTTGAGCGCCAAAGTCCCAGAGAAGTTGCGTAGCGGCCTTCTCCAGCGAACATCGCAAGTAGTCGACCCGGTCCGCGGCCGTCCACTGGTTGTGTCTCGCGCAGACCTCGAATTGCACTAGGAACGACTCCAAAGAGCCCGTCCCATCAAACTTGCCTGGCTTCATCGGCGTCGGGCGGCTTCGCAGCAAACCGCTGACACTTTCCAGCAAATTCGGCATCGAAGTCTCCCGTGCGTCCGGTCTTTCGGTCTCTTCGCGGAAACTCGGTTTCAATTTCATCTTTTCCGTCGTCGCTTCGCCCGTCTTTCCTCGGAAGCTCGATCTCTCCGGCTTCACGGTCATCTCTTCTTTCATCTCTTCGCGGAGGCTCGATCTCACCGGCTCCGCAAAATCATCGAAGTCGATCTCCGTCAGCAAGCGGCTTCGGTCCGGTCGCGTCTCGGCGGTTGCTCTCCCTGCAGCTGGCGTCAAGGCATCGGCGGGCGTGCGGACATCTCTAGGCATCGGGAAAGCGAGATCTTCGAGGAAGCGGCTTCTGTCCGGTCGCGTCTCGGCGGTTGCTCTCCCGGCAGCAGGCGTCGACGTCTCGGCCGGCGTGCGGATCTGACTAGGCATCGGATAGGCGATCGTATCGTCGTCGTCTCCTGGGAACATCTTCGGTCGATTCTGGCTTCGTCGGCGGCAGGAACTCTCGGACAAAACCCCACGGCTCTGGTACCACTGTAGAGAAATCTGGTTTGTCGTATCGTCAGAATGGTCTTGCTTCTCTCAGGAGGCGAGTGCAAGGCGCGTGTTGCTCAGGATGGGAGCACAAGTACGGCCACCGTCGTCTATCGGTGGGCTTCGCGTCTGCCAGCCGACGAGCCGTCGCAGTCAATGTCAACACCGAAGGATTCAACACAGGAAGTTTAAAGTAACGATCTTTATTCAAATCACAGACGTATTACGTCATCAAAGTCACCCTCACACTCGAACACACAGAACACAATCAACTACTACTCATAACCACAGCCCAATACTACTCCAAAACGCTTCTATTTATAGCTAACCCAGCCAATCAGCGGAGCCCTTCAAAGAGGCCAAGCCTAAGGGGGCGGAGCCTAAATGAGGCCAAGCTAGAGAGGCCAAGCCTAGAAGAGG
Source organism: Aporrectodea caliginosa (assembly GCA_020284085.1). Taxonomy (NCBI): domain Eukaryota; kingdom Metazoa; phylum Annelida; class Clitellata; order Crassiclitellata; family Lumbricidae; genus Aporrectodea; species Aporrectodea caliginosa. The sequence goes on from JACEVL010001060.1 coordinate 310,232, forward strand.
CCAAGCCTACGAGGCCAAGCCTAAGGGGGCGGAGCCTAAATGAGGCCAAGCTAGAGAGGCCAAGCCTAGAGAGGCCAAGCCAGAGCCAAGCCTAGAGAGGCCAAGCCTAGAGAGGCCAAGCCTAGAGAGGCCAAGCCTAGAGAGGCCAAGCCTAGAGAGGCCAAGGCTAGCAACCCAAAGCGCGCTACCGGCAAAGGCGGGGGGGAAAGCAGGAGGCCACACCGCGCCAACAGGGGGCGCCACCGGCGGGGAAGGGAAAAGGGACCAAGCAAGAAGGCCGACCCGGGGAACCCACCCGGGCGCCACAGTTCTATAAAGTGAACACTTAATATGCTAAAGTTTGACATGCAAGGATTATTTATTTGTCCATAGTTTAACGTCGTCCTATGACATCAAAGGCCGTTGACGACAATACAGAAAATATACAATACAATCAGAACAAGAAACCTATAGCATCCGAACAGCACCACGCAAAGAATGGATTGGATCCTCAGTTTAACGGCAGCTTATGACAACAAAGGCCGTTTCCGCCGACAAAGATTATTTTTTGGCATATTACAGCTCATGAAGCTTTGAGTGTTGTGGCCCATTTAGTGTCGGATCTTTCTAAACGTCGCCCTCTTCCTTTATCCAGGCTTGGGACTGGCACTGTCAGAAAGCGAACAGTGGCGGAGTTATTTCAGCTCTTTTTTGGCTATATCATCATAGCAGAAGAGACAGGCATTTACGTATTACCCAAGGTTACCAACAGTTTAACGATGTCTTTTGGCATCGAATGCTTTGGCGACGACTGAAAAATTGGTTTAGTAGGTATCAGCATTTGTGCTGCATAATCACCCAATGAAATATGAGTTACTTCAAACAGGTATCAAGTAGTTTCCAACGTTTAACGCCATCTTATTACTGCGAGGCCGTTTACATGAATTTATTATTCACCTTATAATAAGAAACTTTATATCGCACACTTCTCAACCTTTCGCATAATAAACTTCTGTTTCCGTTGACGTCAACAGAAGTTATTCTTAACAGTTCTCACAGTCCGTGATGCTTAGAATGATGATGAATCACGTGTATTTCCTTTTTAACGACTAGCTGTGTGGTAACAAAGACCATTAGCGTCGCCCTGCTCCTTTATCCAGGCTTGGGACTGGCACTGTCAGAAAGCGAACACTGGCGGAGTTATTTCACAATAATATAGTAGGCCTACCGGTAAGCACCGTTTTAAAGGTATCCAACGAGAGCTTAACCGGCGTTTAATGATAAGTTGTTTTCGCCAGAAGGATTTGGACTGGCACCACCCAACAACTGGTAAACTTTTTATTCTAAGATAATATTATTTTGTTTTATATCCTCTTATGGCTATCAGGGCTGTTCAAGTCGACCTTACGATGCCCGATACATGAGGAAACTGACGAAAAATTAGTTACGCTGCGTCATAAAATAGATGAATAGCGTCAACCTCCTGCTTTATGCAGGCTTCGGACTGGCACTAACGGAGTACAAGTAGAGGTAACTTCGTAGTTCAGTTCTATGAACGCTAAGAATTAAAGATCACAAGAAAGAGTACTGTCGCTGCGCATAATGATAATTTATAAGAATGCTTCGATCTCAAAAGAGGTGTATAAAAGTCCTTATGCAACTGAAGCCTTTATTGTTCTGACTTTTGTTCAAAGTTTAACGTCGTCTTATGACATCAAAGGCCGTTGACGACAATATGGGAATATACGAGTCAGTGAGTACAATAAATTTACAGCGTCCAAACAACACCATTAAAGGTGTCAAGGCAGAGTTTTACAATTTCACTAACATAAAAATATTTTCGACATAAAGTAGATCGTCTCACTTTGTCTATGATTTTCATTACCTGACAAAAAGATTTTATGCAAATTAACCCTCAGATTACCAGAAATGTTTTGTTACACTGAGTACCAGTGGGGTCAAAAATGACCCCAACACAATTTTTACAATAAGTTATTTGTTTTTTGCATTTTTATTTATTGCCATGAAAACAATTAGGCCTTTTAGTAAAGTATTTGGAACATGTATAGGCTGTTGAAATTAATGAATTTTAATTTAATAGTTACAGATTAATGTTCAAAGTGACCGAGTGTTCAATGTTCAAAACTAATTTGGACAATTTCCGGTCATTACAGTTACTGTTTGAAGTTTATACAGGTATACTCTATGTTGGTCTCCCAGCTTGTCGGTTGGGGTGCCTGAACCGGGTCATGCGCTCTGCCGCACGCCTTTGCGGGCGTATTCCAAAATTTGGCCACGTCTCAGGTTATATGCTGGATGTGCTTCATTGGCTCCCCTACTGCAGCGGATCTCGTATCGGATCATCGCTTTGGTCTGGCGGTCCTTTCTCGGCCTAGCCCCTGCCTATCTACGCGACCTCTGCTACCCTACCTTGGGTGCTCCGGGTCGTCGCTCTCTCCGCTCTACTGAGCGGGGCGTGCTCATGGTCCCTTTTGCCCGCACTGCTACTAAGCAGAATCGAGCCTTCTCAGTGGTTGGCCCCTCCCTCTGGAATGGGCTCCCGTTGACGCTGCGCTTGCATCCCAGAATCCACTCTGAATCTTTCTATACTTGCCTCAAAACTGTTCTTTTCAGCCGTGCTGGGGTCGGGAGCGCTTCTGAGTAGTAACCTTGAAGGGGCGCTATATAAAACTTCGTAATGAATGAATGAATACTCGGCAAAAACGACCTCATTGCGCTTACAGGCGGCACAGATTATGTTGGAATTTTTATCACTTTCTAATGATTTTGTCCACTTGTTAAAAATTGTTCTAATAGTTGCAAGTTGTTTAGGATATCGACGTTCTCTTCTGCGCACCGCATCGTCAAATCTAAGGGAACGTGATATTTTCTGGAACCTATTTCTAGTCATGCTGTCGCTGAAGCATCGTCTAAACTCTGCAGCTGCTGCACTGCTTCATTTCTTGACTTGTCCGAAATATCACTCCATGTTTCACCATAGATGGCACTATCTTTCTTAATTATCCACTTAGTTTCTTACATAATTGGTTTTCCCATAACTAGTTGGACACCTGTTAGCAGAATCTCATTTTTTAAAATAAATATACCATGTAAACAATTTATAATAGTTTATCTTTGTTAAAAATACTTCTAAAATAAATGTTAGCTCAATAAAAATGTATTTTGTTATTTTTACATATGCTAGAATTAATCAGTTTACACTGGGGTCAAAAACGACCCCACTGGTACTCAGTGTATAAATGGAATACCTGCACCACCTGGTGTTAGAAAATGTAAAATAAAACTTGGAATTTTGTACTAAACAGGAATACCTATAAAGTCATAAAATTTCGTTGAGATATCTCTTATGGGGGGTGAGCAGCAGTAATGCAAACTACCTCTGGGTCATTTTTGACCCCAGCGGTAGTCGCAGGGTTAAACAATATTATTATACAGCAATTGTTCCACACAAGAAATTTACAAAGTACTCTTTTAAATTGTTCATGTATCGAATACACTTTAATAAAATTTCATTAACTAACAAAGCATACATGTATTATAATTGTTTAATCTAACTGCCAGAGGAATTTGTATTATTGAAATTCATGAGGACATAGTTGCATAGTTAGAGAATTGTAATGTATGTATGAGGATTCTTTTTGAACAAAGCGTTCAACAGGCGTGCCCCAATCGTGGCGCGAACAACATCAGAAAGGTTTGGACCCATGAGACCATGAGCAGTTAAAATGCGTAATGCACACACATGGATTGTCTACCCTTACAACATATCCGACTTCTACATGTATGTGCCTCAAAATTATGGGATTTCGTAAGCGTTACCCCTAAAACAGAAAAAAAATTAATTACATCGAATTAAGCTACTTGCACTCATATTTATAAGAATAGGTTCTAAATGCCTCTGTCTGTCTTAGCTTTCTAAAACGTTATGTCTAATTCTGAGAAGCCACTATAGCGAGGCTAGAAGGGTAACAGTTATGAATTGTCAAAGCGCATGCATTGTCTATAGTGTCTACTACCTTTGTGTCTTTACACTCCAAAATGTAATGTCTTATTTACACAGCAACTAAACGGTGGTTAAATAAAAAGTAAGCCAGACTTTATAAACAAAGATTAAAACTTGAACTATATTTTATTAATAATAGTTTCAAAATAAAAATATGCACATAGGCCTACTTACTTTTTTATTTTAATGACATCCGTTTGTATTTCCTACTCAAAAAAGCAGACGATAATACGATAGAAAACATAACAAGAAACTAGCAATTTCCGAAAAATTCCTGTTAGTAAAGAAGATTTACGCATGATAAAAGGTTTGTAGGAATCCAAGAATTACAGCAGCCGTCAATTTCTACAAGAGTTTCCAGAAAAACACTGGACCAGAAGCGGATTAGATAAATTGCTTCGAAAAATTAGCGCAACAGGGTTAGTCGACCGCGTCATTGGTAGTGATTGACCAAGGTTATCGCGCGCTGAAGAAACGTTGCCCAATGACGCCAGAGCCTCCAGGCTTACTTGCAAGCAGGAGGAGGACATTTTAAACATCTTCTTTAATTAAATAATCAAAGCATACTACTGAGAGTTTCTTCACAAAAATATTAAATACTGTTTTCATGTTAGAAGTACTTATATGAAATACAAAGTTTGGCTTACTTTTCATTGAACCACCGTGTATACGGGGGGGGCCCGTGGCGCATTGGATAACATCTTGCACAGAGACCGAGAGGTACCGAGTTCGAGCCCCCGTTGGGTGGATATGCTTTGTAGGCTGCTATTAGCGCCGTTGTATTGCAGAGCTGTCAGTTCTGTTGGTAGTTAAGATTTCAATTGCATAACATGTGAGTGTACAGCGCAGTGCGTTTGTCAGGCGCTTATTAAAGAAAAGATATTATTATTATTATTATTATTATTATTATTATTATTATTATTATTATTATTATTATTATTATTATTATTATTATTATTATTATTATTATTATTATTATTATTATTATTATTATTATTATTATTATAGCGACGCTATTATAGAGCTAGCGGTTATGACTGTCAAAGTTGCATTTCTAGTTACTGCAAGAGATTATCACACATGCCCAACTTAATAGTTGATGGATGGATCCACAGTTTAACGACAGCTTATGACAACATAGGCCGTTGCCGTCGACAAAGATTAGTTTGGCATATTACAATAGTTTTTTTTAATTTATCCAATGTTTAATGACATCTTTTAGCAACAAAGGCCGTTGACGTCTTTAAAGTTTTTGTTGTATTTCAGTTCATTTTCGTATAGTGTTTTCATCAGTTTTCTTTCTCATTTTTCCGTCTTGGATTCTATTTCTGATAGGATATTGACGACTTTAAAGTTTTTGACGTATTGTAAGTTCATTTTCGAATAATGTTTTTCATCAGTATTCTTTCTGTTTTCTTGTCTTTGTTTCCTTTTCTGACAGGAAGTTGTAACGATGAAATTTCACAGGTGGTTGTTCTTTTTTTTCCTTTTTTTTTCTTCTTTTTTTGATATTAAAAAAATTATAAATAAAATAAAAATTAATCTTCTAGCCTTATAGGCTCTCCATTCATTTTTTGCGGCCATAATTATAGGCTCTATTAATAACTGTTTTGCAATTACAATTACAATAGTTCAATCCGGAATATATAACATTGGCTGAACACGATTTAAAGGTGTGCAATTAGATCGCCTTGAATACCTACCCAGTGTTTGCTAACGAGATATTATTGGCAACAGTCATCCGTTGATTCCGTTCGCATGAGTTAAAGCATCAATGGTATTTCATTCTGAGATAGTAGACGATTCGCGTTCGAAAAACATATATTGCCGAAGGGCACCGTTTTAAAGGTGTCTAAGTGGAGTATCATGTTTTGTTAAATTAACCGGTGTTTAACTATAACCTCGACTCTAACTTAAAACCTATCTTAGTTTATTGTAATTTTTGTGTATGTAGTTTTGTTTAACGACGCTGTATCATAAGATGGGTGTTTATATAATGTCGCCGTCTTTCTATAACCAGACTGTGAAAGTTTTTGTTTGAAATTACGGTGTCATAAATAAGATAATTCATCGCCTATATTCTCCTTTCTCCAGGCTTTGGACTGGCACCACGCGAAAACAGTGAAAGTTTTTGTTGTAGAGATTCTTCCCCATCGAGACTGCTAGGCCGATGCAAAGCTCAAGGCCGAATCTCAAGGCGGTCATCTCCGAACTGACTGTTCCATGGGCAACCTCCGCCTTTTATTGTATTGTATCTATCAATTTGTATAGCGCCTCTCGCAGTGCACACCAATCAGAGGCTTTTACTGTTTTCGGGTGGTGCCAGTCCAAAAACATATATTCCCGAAGGGCACCGTTTTAAAGGATTGCTAAAGCGTGGTAGACTCATGCTTCTGTGTCCATTGTTGTGATTATGGTGCGTCAGAAGCTACTCTGTCCTTACTTCACTTTGCCATTGGCTTCCTCTCTGTTTTAGAGACTAATGGTCTGGATATAATTGACCTGATTACGGTTTGATTTGTAGCACCATCAATTGATGCTTTGTGTATTAGAAATCGGATCGACAGAAATTACTAATCAGTTGCAAATTGCTCTTAGATTCTGAATACATCGCGGAAGACTCGATCTCCCGTTCATACCGTGCTTTACTTTACCGAACTCAAATTACCTTAGAAAGATGGACTTTTCGGACGACCAGAGCCTCGGTACATGGGTAGAAGTAACCATCCGAAAACTCGAATTCCAGCCTCAACTTGTGTAAATGACACTGACACTCCAAATCGCTAACAAGTCGCATATGCGAATACGAAAATAAATTATTATAGAGCAAAATCCACTTTAAGTAAAGGGGCTACTTGATCGATACCTGGATCGTCACATAATCATAGGACTCTGAACGAGAAGCCGTCTGTCTGTCTCACCCCCTCTCCGTTTCTCCGTAGTCTGTCAACCCGACTCGGATCTTGAAACGCGGCCGACCCTATATTTTTTAGCCAGGCATTGAGCGCTATGTTGTTCTATCTCAAACTATAGGCCTATATAACTCCAAAATTGAAAAAAAATTTAAATAAACAACAAAAATAACATAGGCAACATTGTGGCTGAAAAATGCTGATTCTCCAAAGCTATTTATTGATAGCTTACTCGCTACTTGAATGTATAATTTTGCTGTACAAAGATACTTCTGCCGTTTTCTCGAAAACAACATTCTTTCAGTTAGAACAACCTGATTCTCGGCCGACGATTAGGGTCACAGTTATGAATTGTCAAAGCGCATGCATTGTCTATAGTGTCTACTACCTTTCTGTCTTTACACTCCAAAATGTAATGTCTTATTTATACAGCACCTATAGCGTCGCTATAGGGCTAGCGATTATGCATTGTCAAAGTAGCATTTCTAGTTACTGCAAGAGATTATCACACATGCCCAATTTAAAAATTCAATCCGGCTGAGGAATATATAGCATTGGCTGAACGCGATTTAAAGGTGGGCAATTAGATCGGCTTGTATACCTACCAAGTGTTTGCTAACGAAATATTATTGGCAACACTCATTCGTTCGCATGAGTTAAAGCATCAATGGTATTCACTCTGGGATAGTAGGCCTACTGTTGACGATTCGCGTTTGAGAAACATATATTGCCGGAGGGCACCGTTTTAAAGGTGTCTAAGTGGAGTATCATGTTTTGTTGAATTAACCGGTGTTTAACTATAAGCTCGACTCTAACTTAGAACCTATCTTAGTTTATTATAATTTTTGTGTATGTAGTTTTGTTTAACGACGCTGTATCATAAGATGGGTGTTTATATAATGTCGCCGTATTCCTATATCCAGACTGTGGAAGTTTTTGTTTGAAATTGCGGTGTCATAAGTAATACAATTCATCGCCTATATTCTCCTTTCTCCTGGCTTTGGACTGGTACCACCCGAAAACAGTAAAAGTTTCTGTTTTAGAGATTCTGATGCATGATACATTGATGGACTGAAGACTAATAGTTTCTATGCTAATCAAATAATCAGTTATGGCGAAACGCCGTTACAGCGGTAACTAGTTAATCGGGTTTTATTCGTATGAACCAATGTGTAACCGTAGCTTACCTCAATTTTCATCTCTCACTAACTGTCTCACACGCTCTGAATTACAAAAGATAACGTTGACTTCAGTTATCGAAAAATCGTTGTCAGCTGCTTTGGCCGTCATAAAGTGTCACTAAAAATTGAAAACACCGAACTCCTGCGTTGTATGAATAAACGGTTCCACGAATGAGCTGTTGTGAATGCTGAATAAATCCAGGGATTCCGAAAACATTTTCAACGTCCTACACTCTATCTTACCAGAAGCAATGCGGTTTAATCCTTGCCATGCATTGGCGCGTAAACGCTCAGGCGACGCTTAGGCATGCGCAAAGGCCTCCGCATGGAGAGATGGATGGAATAAAGGAGGAATAATATAAGGGGACTTGATCAGAGAACGAAACGCGGCAATTTCGGCGTTATTTACTACGCTCGAAGACGCATAGATTTGTGAGTAACCCGAAATTTACCTCTGGAAAAGTTTGTGATTCTGATCGGAATGCCCAGCTGTTGTAGGTGTGCAAAAATTATTTTTGGATAATTCAGCTTTTTAATGGCAAGCAGAAAGCATCGAATTGACCTTGGATGGATCAAGATTTAAACGACAGCTTATTTTGACATATTACAACTCTATGAGTTGAGAAATCGTGTTTGAGAAATATATATGTTTCCGGTGAGCACCGATTTCGAAGCGAGCATTAGTATTTCGTTAAATTGATCGGCGTTTAACGATAAGTTGTGATTGTCAGAACCTCTAACTTAGAATCTTTTTGTGTATAAAGTTTTTTAACGATGCTGTGTCGTGAGATAGGTGCTTAATTCTGCCCTCTTTCTTTATCCAGGCTATGAAGGATTATGTTTAAGAATGCAATCTCATAACCTATGCACTTCATTCTGACATAAATTTGAAATAAATTAACAATGCAACTCGTCTGCATTACCTATAGTTCGAATATCACACTTTAAAAAGGTGTGTAATTATTCTTGAACTGTTCTTACAGTTTCTTTTGCGCAATGCAACTGGCAATACAACATGACAGAAAGCGGCTTCTTTATAGTCAGACAGATTAGACTGACTGACTGACTGACTAAATGTCTGACCGACTGACTGTCTGACTGACTGACTGTTCTTCTTGACTTGTCTGCTGCTTTTGATACTGTGGATCATTCTATTCTTCTTCATCGTCTCGAGAACTGGTTTGGGATCTCTGGCCCTGCACTCGATTGGTTTAGTACTTATCTTAGTCCACGCACTCAATCAGTGTATTTAAATGGTAATTATTCATCTGATGCTTTGTTGACATGCGGTGTACCACAGGGATCAGTGCTTGGCCCTCTTTTGTTTACTTTATACACCACACCATTGCTTGATAATCATTCGCTGAGATACCATTTCTATGCTGATGATACTCAAATTTACATTTCATTTGACAGTCTGTCATGTGACTCATCTGTACAGCTGTTGTCTGTTGTCTTTGATGAAGTACAGTCCTGGATGGCATCCAATAAACTCCTCCTTAACCCATCAAAGACTGAATTTCTGTTACTTGGCACTCCACAGCAACTTAAGAAATTTGATGGGCTTAAGTCATTGAAACTGGGTGACTCAATTGTTGAGCTGGCCGATGCTGCACGCAACTACCTGGTGTTGTTTTTAATTCTACCATGTCTCTCACTGGCCATGTGAACAATATTTGTAAGTCATCGTACATGTTCATTCGTGATATACGCAGAATTAGGCGTTATGTGCCCATGTCTGCAAGAATATCTCTGGCAAATGCATTGGTTTCCAGTCGCCTAGACTATTGTAACTCACTTCTTACTGGTATCAATAAATCAAACATACTGAAGCTGCAGAGGGTTCAGAACTCTTTGGCTAGAGCCATAACTAATACATCCAAATATGAACATATAACCCCTCTGCTTAAATCTCTGCATTGGCTTCCTGTTCAGCAAAGAATTCGTTTCAAACTGGGGCTCATAGTTTATAAAACTTTGAACTCTGGCCAACCACAATATTTAAAATCTGTTCTTATTCCTCTGACTTATCATTATTCAATGAGGTCATCAGATTGTCTTTGTCTGGTCATACCTAAATCAAGAACTGTTCTCGGTGAACGAGCTTTTCGGTTGCTGGGCCTGCCTTTTGGAACTCTCTTCCTGTATCTGTGCGCTGTGCTCAGTCGCTTGTGTCATTTCGTTCTCGGCTGAAAACTTACCTCTTTCAAATTGCTTATCCACCTTAGGCTGCCTCTCTGTCTCTTACGGACTGATCTTCTGGATGTTGACCTGATTACGGATTGTTTTGATGCGCCATCGGTTGATGCCTTGTGCATTAGACACCGGCGCAATAGAAGTTGCTAATTACATTACATTACATTACATTACATTACATTACATTACATTACATTACATTACATTACATTACATTACATTACATTACATTACTGATTGACTGACTGACTGACTGACTGACTGACTGACCGACTGACCGACTGACTGACTGACTGACTGGATGACTGATTGACCGACTGACTGACTGACTGACTGACTGACTGACTGGATGACTGATTGACTGACTGACTGACTGACTGACTGACTGTCTGACCGACCGACCGACCGACCGACCGACCGACCGACTGACTGACTGACTGACTGACTGACTGACTGACTGACTGACCGACAGACCAAAACGTGCGTTGACTTTGGCTTTTAATACACGATGAGAGCGTTGGTTAGGTGGTGTATAACGAGCAAACGTACAGCCCTACAGCGTCACCCTCCTCCTTTCCCCAGGACTGGGACTAGCTCTGCCAGAGTACGATTAGTGGCTGTTGCTGGATGGATGTATCCACAGTGTAACGACAGCTTATGACAACATAGGCTGTTGCCGTCGACATAAATATTTTGGTGTATTACAGCTCATTTATATCTATAAATGCTGTTTGTTTATTGATGCTTAACGACGATGTTACGAGTGTGTCCTAATATTGATGAATGGCATAGTCTTTCTGTTTTCTTAGAAAAAATCTGCTTGGTTTTAAAAATATCTCTACGTACGGCGACAACTGTTAAAAGTTTATCTCTATCGACTTAAACCGCTTTTGCTTCCACTAGATGTCGTTAAACTGTTTGATCCAGCCTTTGGCTTAACTCCAACACTACCCGTACTCTAGAAGTGCCAGTACCAATGCTCGATATAGTAGGAGGGTGACTCTGATCATCTTAATAGAAACACAGCACGCTAAATAATAAACTAGCCGAGGGGTTTGAGAGGTCTCTTTAGACACCCTTAAAATGATCCTAGCCGTTGCTATATAAGCATGGGGCATGGCAGCCAATTAATCCTATCCTGCTCACAAAGGCAAAGTCGACGTCAACGGCCATGGCAACCGCAAGATTTTGTTAGACAATTGTATTGTATTGTATTGTATTTGAACACTTGTTATAGCGCCCCTACCAGATTTCCCATTCAGAGGCGCTCCCGACTACTGCGCGAACGCTGAATCGGAGTTTCACGCCGAAGCGCATGAGCAATTGCGAGTGAAGGACTTGCCCAGGGTCCCTACGCGGCGGCTTTGAGGTGGATTCGAACCCGCAACCCTACGGCTGCAAGGCACCGAACATACCCCTATACCACCGCGCCCCAGTATATGGTGTTGTGTTGTGTGTTGTATTGTACTCCACGTTTATAATGCGACCGAGCCACCCGCAGTAAAGATCCGAGAAATTAATCTCTGATAAACCGACCCGACCGGGAAGCGAACCCGGGGCGCCGGCGTGACGAGTGGGAACCAACCCACTTGGCCACTCAGGATCCTTAATGGAAAACAACCAATTGTGTGACATGGTAGCCGATTAGTTAGAGCTCTGACTTGTAATACGGACTGTAGGGGTTCGAGCATCTAACAGGGTTAGCCTCTCCTGTTACGGTTACTGTGTTGAGACCTAAAAGTAAGACTTTCAATCACAATTGCTCATCGCATCGCGAACCTAGCGCCTTGCTAGTTCATTACGTAGCGTCTTGTATTTAAAAAATAATAATAGTGGTTTAGCTTATATTTATATCACCAAGCTTCAATTGTCTACCACCTGTTTCTGTCTATGCATTCTAATAAGTTATGTCCAATTCTATCAGAGACTATGACGAGGTTAGAACGTTCCCAGTAATAGACTGTCAAAGAAGTGCATTCATTGGCTGCGGCTCAACGCAGTAGCTTCCAGTTAATGCATGGGATCGATAATTAATTCTATCCAAGGTTAAATATTGAACGTGGTTGGGAAATATCTAGAATTAGCTGAACGCGTTTTAAAGGTGTGCAGAGAACGTCGCATTATGCAGTGTTTCAACGAAATCTCATTGCATCAAAAGTTCTTGACGTTAATAAGAAACGTTGTTCCAACTATTCTTACCCGTTCGCATGAGTTATGAGATAGTTGACGAGGATCCAGAGCTTAAGGACAGCTTCTGGCAACGAAGGACGTTGGCGTGTCCAACTATTATTTTAGGATAATTCAGCTTCTTAATAGAAAGCAGAAAGCAACGAGTTGACCCTGGATGGATCAAGAGTTCCACGACAGCTTATTTTGGCATAATTATTACAGCTCTATGAGTTGAAAAATGGTGTTTGATATTTTATATATATATGTTTCCGGTGAGCACCATTTTAGAAGAGAGCATTATTATTTTGTTGAATTGATCGGCGTTTAACGATAAGTTGTGGTTGTCAGAACCTCTAACTTAGAATCTGTCTGTGTATAAAGTTTTTTTTAACAATGCTATGTCATGAGTTAGGTCATAGGTGTTCAATGCTGCCCTCTCTCTTTATCTGGGATATGAAAGATTCTGCTTAAGAATGCTGTCTCATAGCGGATATGATTTCTCGCCTATATTTTCCTTTGTCCAGGCTTTGCACTGACACCACTCGAAAACTGATTAAGTTTTTGTTTTAAGATTATTATTATGTTTTAAATGATATTGCGGCTATCAAGGTTGTCGCACCTACGTTGCACGATATATTAGGAAACAAGGCTAGTTTCTGTTTAACGGAGCTGTGTAATAACAAATATGATTATCGTCGCCCTCCTCTTAAATGCAATTTTTGGACTGGAATACGGGCAGTAGCGGAGCTATCTACGAATGGTTACTTGTTGTTTATTGGCATTGTGCCAAGGCAAAGATGATTTGCGTCGCCCTCCTCATAAATGCAAGCGTAGGACTGGGATTACCGTACAGACAAATCGTACAGACAGTAACAGTTTCTTCCTTTGATTCTATGAGGGTGAGAAATAGAGAGAATTGCCTTTCAATAGAGACATTGCATCGTGTAAAATGCTATCGGAGCAAGTGAGGATAATTTATAAGAAAGTAATTTCCTAAAAAGAGGTGTTAAAAATTCTCTTTGGAATTAAAACTTCGGTGTTCTGATCCATTTAGTTTCTGAGCTTTCCAGACATAAGTGTTTATAGCGTGTCTGTTAATATATTATTGCTCTGTCTTTCTGATTCTTCTCTTTCTCTGTCTCTGTCTTCATCAATTTCATACCAATAAATTCATTCAATTTCTAATAAGTTTAGCAACAACAACATCTGACATCCATAGCAATATTACAACAGCATCAATAGGCGTTGCTGTTGCCGATGATTGATGATGATGACGAAAATGGTGATGACTAAGTTGGTGATGTTGTCGTCGATTATTATCAAAGTCAAATTTTTCTGTGAGGGTGACGCCTAGAATATTCCTACTTTTCACCCTTTTGAGCCCTGACTTGACACCTGTCAGATGTATGTTGTCAAGCCTCGATCTCGGTGAGTGCACAATTATCATCTCCTGAAGCTTATGTTGGTTCAACTTCAGATTGCATTCGATGCCCCATGCCGATATATTAACCCTAGGGCTACCAAGCTTTTTTTGTAACACGGACTACCAAGGGGGGGTGGTTACCACCCCCCTGGATTTCGTGTTTGGTTTTACATATCATAACTTGTAATATAGCATTGGATTCAGCATTCATTTCTGCACAGAATGGTGTATTTAGTTGTACATTATGTGAATGCACCTCGAAATTACATCACTTTTAACAATTGGACCCATTAATTAGCAATATTGTATATTATTGCGTACATTTTGTACTTTTTGGATAAACAAATATAAGATTATGTGTGTTTTGAAACTAATCTATGTATAAAAGATACACAAAATCATCCCTACACATGTTTATATAGTATAAATGTACATCCATACATAAATATCCATAAATATATATCGGTTTACGTTGTAACGTTGTATTCAGCCATTTTCACACAGATTACGCGTATTATTATTTATTTTGATCACTTCCGGTATTCAAAAGACAAAGATGTAGGTATGCAAATGAAGCCCTTCATTCCCTCTAAAGAATGGTGTCTTTGTTTCTCTTCCAGGAAGACAAATGAATACGCTACAGACAAAAACTAAGGGGGAGTGCTTCCATTCAGCCATTTTTCACGCATGTTACGCGTATTATAATTTATTTTGAGCACTTTCGGTTGTCTCAGGTCAACTCAGTGACCATAGAAATGTAGCCCCACATTCCTCTATAGAATGGTATAATTTGTGTCTCTTAATATTAAATGACGGATAAGATATAGTCGAAAATCTAGGGGGTGGTGGTGGTATCCACCCCCCTGGTACCTCGGGTATATTGGGTATAACTTTTGAACGGTGTGAGATATCATCTCACATTTTACCTCAAAACGTGTGCAAATGAACCCCCTACAGCTACCTAAAAGGTCAAATTTTTATTCCATACAGAAAAGTTTGAGATGAAAAAACCTAGGGGGGTGGCAACCACCCCTCCCTTGGTAGCCCGAGGGTTAAGGTCAACCTCAGACGTAATCGTACCGCTATTTTCTGCAGGAACCTGGAGGTAGCTGTCGTCAGCGTACTTCAATAGTCTATTGTGGGGGTGGAGTGGCTTTAGTTTTGAAATGGCTATTGCGAAGCTATAATACCCGGCCCATGCTGGCGTTGATTTCAATGCCATCGGAGATTGTTACAAGCAATGTTTTGTAGTGTTGGCCGTTGATTGAGATAATATTTATTATGCGTTGGCTGAATGTGTTTTATAAACCCTCAGGCTACCAAGGTTTTTGTGTGACACGGACTACCAAGGGGACGGGATTTCGTGTTTGGTATCACATATCATATCGTGTAATATAGCAGTGGATTCAAATCATTCAGCATTAATTTCTGAGCAGAATGGTATGTTTAGTTGTACATTATGTGAATGCACCTTGAAATTACATCATTTTTAACAACGGAACCGATAATATAATTAGCGATATTGTATATTATTGCGTACAATTTGTACTTTTGGATAAACAAATATAAGATTATGTGTGCTTTGAAACTGATCTATGTTTCCAAGAACTTTTTAAACATAATGATGCTTCATTTGTAACAATAACCTACAAACTATTTCATAGTCTGTATTAGGTACAGCGAAATCTAAAGGCAACATGAAACAAGACTTCACGTTATTGTTCACGGCAGTCAAATATGTCGGTGGTCCTTGCAGTTATTGCAAGTTACTCCCGTTGTTTTGTGCGAATGCTTCCTGTAAACTGGCTTCTAACTTCATCTTCAGTATCTGTTTAAGCTAATATAAGTTCTAAATATGTAGCTGTTGATAAGATTTTACGCAGAAATATCGGTTTACGTTGTGATGCTGCATTCAGCCATTTTCAGACAGATATCGAGTATTATTATTTATTTTGATCACTTCCAGTGTTCAAAAGACAAATAAGTAAGCAAGCGAATGAAGCCCTGCATTCCCTCTAAAGAATGGTATATGTGTTTCTCTTCTAGGAAGAATATTGAATACGCTATGGTCGAACAACTAAGGGGTGGTGGTATCCCCTCTGGTACCTCGGCTCTATCGGGTATAACGTTTGAACGGCGTGAGATACCACCATGATGTTTACCTCAAAATGTGCCCAAATACGCTACAGCTACCTAAAATGTAAAAATTATATTCCATATGAAAAGAAAATTTATGCATAAAAACGTAGTTGGGTGGTAGATGGGGGTAGCCCGAGTGTTAAAGGTGTCGAAGAAGAGCTAATATGTCAAGACCCATTTGAAGATAATGTTATATATTGTCGGATGGTACCGTTTTAAGGTGTCCGAAGAGAGCATAATTCTTTGTTTAATTGACCGCCTTATAACGATAACTTATGGTTGTCAGAGCATTTAACCCTTGGGCTACCAAGGGGGGGTGGTTACTGAACTTCATCAGTGAACTTTAAAGACGTCAACTTCCTTTGTTACTGTGGGATATCGTTAGACAATGGATTACTACTACTGATTGTTTAGTAAAGTGTAGGAATATTACACGTGCCAGTCATAAACCTGAATAAAACTCAGCCGACACCCGTGCTGTCGTTGCTCCCGTTCGAAGCCTTATAATGAAGAAGTGCTACGCTAATAATCTTTCTTAACACACAGTGTAGGCCTAGTTTAGAGACTACTTGGAGTTGGAAATGATTAGGTCATTTCGGCCTCGCCGTTCATGTTTTATTCTCCATCCTATTAATAAAGTGGTTTCCACGAATTAGCTTTATGAAAGCTGAAGAAATCCAGGAATTCTGATTACATATTTTCAGTGTCCTACTCTCTTACCAGACGCAATGCGGTTAAATCCTTACGATGCACGCGCAAACTAAGAGATGGGTGGAATAAAGGAGGAACAATATAAAGGGTCGGGATCACAGAACGACGAATTATACGTTTCGGTTGTGAATCGGTGTTAGTCAGAGCGCTGGGCGTTCGTAAGCAGATAACTAATCGCTGGCGTTTTAGTTCATGATGGCTGGAGGACACTTTATCTCGTCAGATCATCGAATTAAACGCGGAGGGTTGTCGAGGCTATTCTGATATTATTAGTGACGAGGCTGTTTTCACGTTATTGGATACGGCGTAAATGTAGGCCTACACAGATTTGACAGAAACCCCAACTTTGCCTCTAGAAGAGTTTCGGATTCTAAACTGAATGCCCGCATGTTAAGTAGTTTAACGAAGCTTTGACTACTCCATTAGGTTTCTTGCCTACAGTCAGATGTGTGCAAAAACTTATTTGTTGTGATGTAATTCAACTAATCATTTATATGGCGCCTGAGCTGGATGCAGATGTAGCTCTGTAGTAGATATGCATGTATTTATACACAGTTAAAAACATACACTAATAATTACATAGATAAATGCATGCATACGTACATACATACATACATATATACATCTATGTTAGCATACATGCAAACACACGCATACATATTTTCACCTTTGCTATCTTCCTCCGTGAACGGGTCTGTGCCTATAAGCGTGTTCTTTCAGAGTCAATTTCTAAAGAAGCATTTTATTTCCTTGATCTACAGTCAATTGGAACTCGTTTTTATAAGGATTTTTAACCGTATACTAAGTTCTTAACGGTCTTTCCCTAAGTATGTCAAAGCATCAATCGATGGCGCTGAGCAGTTGTGCATGAACTACTAACGCAGTAACTGGAGTTGATCGAATCCCTGCTCTCCGCGTTTCATATCGACAATTATAACGGTAACCGTGCCCCACAATCGACTGCTCCGTTCTATGAAGTTCTGACTGTAATTATTTATATAGCGCCTCACATTAGCAAGGCTATTGGGATGCGATGGCTGCTCTAGCCCACGCGATGAAAAATATCAATAAGAATTAAGATTAAACCTACGTCAGTAGTTTCCATTGTTGACGACTCCTCTATCATAACACATGTTCTTGGAACAATGCACCTTATATAACTTCCCTGACCACGTTTTAAAGGTGTCTAAAGAGAGCGTTCTAACCAATCGTCTTACATGTCCCACAATCGGTTAGGTTACTGTGTCTCATGTAATTGTAAGTGGATGCTGATATAGCGCCACATTAAACAAGACAAATCAAAGGCGTTCTCTGCACGAACCTGTAATATTTGTAAGCGTCAGGGAGAGCCAGAAGTGCTGGGTCATAATTGACGTAACAATTCCCTTTATAGCGTCGGTGTGAAGAGTTTTAAAGGTGTCTAAAGATGGCGCTCCAACCGAATGGCTACCCATGGCACACTTACAGGTTTGTCAAGTAAAAAAACACCTTTATATAAACCGATTTCTTAGCATTTCACATAAGCATACCGACAGACAGACAGAAACGCGTTTAAGTAGACCACTTTATCAGAAGCCTTGTGATCGAAGTGCCACGGTTTATTGGGTCAATGGTCAGAAGCCTACACTTAATGCTGACTTTCATACAATAAGCTGATTATAAGTAGAGTTTGACGACTTCTTGTGAGAGAGTAATATACACTGTGTACGGGGGGAAAGGAACCCTTATGGTAATATAAAAATAAACAAGTGAATATTCATCGATTTCTAAAATTCCAAAACAGTTTTAATTCTAACACAATTGTCAACGAATCTGTAATTTATTAAATGCCCCACTAAAAAGATCAGACATTGGAAAAGTCCTTGAGCAAATCGTTATGCCTAGGAGGAATTTGATCAGCTGGTTATCGATGCTACTGTTGGTCAATGGCACGCGTATTGAAGCTTGTGTTGTGGCAGAAGGCGGACATTTTGAACACACCTTGTAGTCCAATATTATACCATTATAAAAAGAAACTTGAACTAAAATTTATATTTCATCAAAAACATTTAAAATAATATTCAAAGTTTTAGATCATTTTTGTGACGTCCCTAACACTTGAGGTTTGATGCCAATGCAATGACGTCATTGTGACGTCATTATTTGATGACAGGAACTTTTATATTTTAATCAGTATTAGCTAATTTTCTCAGGATTACAATGGTCTTGGAATTTTAAAAAATCGATGAATATTTACCAAGTATTTTCATATTGCAAAATGCGATATTTCACAGAACATAGTGTACAACAGCGTGTGTACTTCCTTTTTAAAATTGCGACGTCAAGACTAAGGCGAGTCCTCGCCTATATTCTCATTCAGTGCATACACCTGTACTAGCGCAGCATACTCGTTTACTATACCTAATCAGTGACCTGTAATAAAATCGAAAAAAATCACGCCTGGGAAAACCCCGGACGAAGCCGGGTTCAAACGCTGGTGCTCACATAAAATCAGTTTACATTAGTTTAAAGTTGTCGCCCTCCTTCTTTTCCAGGCTTCGGACTGGCACGAACCGAAAAAGTAGTCCGTCAACATGGTCAAGCAGGTAGACAGTCGCCTAGACTATTGTAACTCGCTTCTTTCTGGTATCAATAAATCAAACATACTGAAGCTGCAGAGGGTTCAGAACTCTTTGGCTAGAGCCATAACTAATACATCAAATATGAACATATAACCTCTGTGTTTAAATCTCTGCATTGGCTTCCGGTTCAGCAAAGAATTCGTTTCAAACTGGGGCTCATAGTTTATAAAACTTTGAACTCTGGCCAATCACAATATTTAATATCTGTTCTTATTCCTCTGACTTATTATTATTCAATGAGGCCATCTGATTGTCTTTGTCTGGTCATACCTAAATCAAGAACTATTCTCGGTGAACGAGCTTTTTCAGTATCTGGACCTACTTTTTGGAACTGTCTTCCTGTGTCTGTACGCTGTGCTCAGTCGCCTGTGTCATTTTGTTCTCGGCTGAAAACTTACCTCTTTCAAATTGCTTATCCACCTTAGGCTGCCTCTCTGTCTCTTACGGACTGATCTTCTGGATGTTGACCTGATTACGGATTGTTTTGATGCGCCATCAGTTGATGCCTTGTGCATTAGACACCGGCGCAATAGAAGTTGCTAATTACATTACATTACATTACATACATACAGATTCAATTATCAATTTCAACATGACGCTTTGATTGAATGTATCGAAAAAACTTTAATCCAGTATTTAACGACATCTTATAGCTACAAAGGCTGTTGACGTCTTTAAAGTGTTTGATGTATTTCAGTTCATTTTCTTGTAATGTTCTCATAAGTTTTCTTTCTCTTTTCTTGTCTTTGATTCCGTTTCTGATAGGATGCTGACATTTTAAAGTTTCTGACGGATTAAGTTCATTTTCGTATAATGTCTATCATCAGTTTTCTTTCTTTTTTCATGACTTGGATTCCGTTTCTGGCAGGCGTTCTGCTCATTTTTTTGTGACCAAACAGGCTCTTTTGATAACTATTTTCTCCTCAATCTTATTAACAATGTTTTATAGAATATCACATTCATCTATCTAAATTACCATCAAACTATCAAAATTACAGTTACAGGCGATGTTCAATATTCATTATCCATCAATCATAATATATGCAGATTCAACCATCAATTTCAACATGACAATCAAAGCATCAATATTATTCAATGTTGGTTTTAAGGCAGTGCCGAGGTTCAAATTGGCAGTTGATTGACTGTAACTCGAGATTTAAGCCTTTTAGTATCTGAAGTCGTTAGAATCTTTTAAAATAGTTCACTTACTGATTTAATAAATATTTCTCTCTTTCGTTTATGTTCGTCAGATGTCGCTTAAGAAGTGTTTGGAGCGACTTTCCCTAGGTTTAACACAATTTCTGAAGAGATGGCCGTTGTTGTCATAACCAGCCGTTAAACTGTGGATCCAATCCAATAATTGCTAATCGTCTCTTCAAAAATTGCGGTTATATTAGCAATTGAACGCAGATTCAAACAGATATTATAGAGTCGTTGCATTTATGGATTATGGAAAACTGACGCATTTTTCACGTGACACAAGACTAGGTCATTCGGTGCGATGCCCTGACCCAGTTTTAATAAGTCAAAGATTACAACGGGGTTGAATTTCAATAATCTCAACTGGGTCAAGCGAACGAGTTTCGTGGTTAAATATCGGTTTAAAGGAATGATTCTGTCTGTTTTATTAGGCAACGAGAAACATGATAGGTCATCCATCCCACATGGCAACCATGTAGATCACCCAGGGTGTAGGTTAGCAAAATGGACCGCCCACGAACAGCAATAGGGAGAGACCACCCACGAATAATATCAGCGACCATAACTCAAGTAGAAAAATATTTAATTTAAAGGGTTAAAAGGTAAAAAGACTAATTCTAGCAGACAGGCAGGGCTAGAAGGCTCGTAGTTATAAACTGATATCCTTTATCAGTGCAGTCGTCCCAATTTCCGTCAAAAATGATATGGCCTTACCAGCTTTAAGTTTATGGATGGATCCACAGTTTAACGGCAGCTTATGAAAACACAGGCCGTTTCCGCCGACAAAGATTATTTTTTGGCATATTACAGCTCTTCAGCTCATGCACTTCTTTAAGAACCAATTGACGTTAATCAGTAAGTAACGTTGTTTCGAATAGTTCTCATCGTTTCTAGTGAGTTATCAGATAGTTTACGTTTGTTTAATCATAAGTTTAATGACATCTCATGACAGTATCGGCCGATGACGTCATATCGAACACTGTACACGGTCAATTTTACAAGCAGCATGCACATTCAAACAGGTAGCAATCATAATTTATCTTTAAATTGTTCAAGTAGCTAACATATTTGAGTCTCAGTTTTATTTAGTAGCAATGTGTAATCATGCAACATACAACAATCATTTGTGCTAATCTCAAACATTTCAAGCATAAATTAAAGCAATAGACAGTTACATTCTAGATAGTTTACAAATGGCGTTGGACATGTATATATATCTACGGTGATCTCCGTTTTAAAGGTGTCGAAAGAGAGCGTTATGATTTGTTTAATTACCCGGCGTTTAACGATAAGTTTTTGTTGCCAGAGCCTGTAACTTAGAACTTCCCTTATGTTATTACAATTTTTAGTATGAAGTTTGTTTTTAATGACGCTGTGACGCAAATGTTGGTGTTTAAGATAACATTATTATGTTTTTTATCCTAGAACTACAAACTTCTGCGCCCACTGACTATACCAGTGGGCTCAAAATGACCCCATACCATCTATTATTGTGATGCATGAATAAAAGTTAATTTTTTAAAATTGTGTTACCTCTCAAGTACGGATAGCTTCTTTTCACATTAATTTTGTCTTAAAACCTGCCCTGTCCAATTACTATGTGTCCCGGAATAATGCAGGACAACACATACCACTTTAGCGGTTTTCGAACAGTATGACGTAGCATTGTCGTAAACTGCAAACATGGAGCACAATTTCGCGACCATTGGCATCCTAACTCAGGCAGAAGTTTCTTGCAAATCTTTATTGCATTGTACACTGTGTCCACGATAAAGTAGAACACTAGACTTTGTGAAATATCTTGGTCAATTGTAGTATTATAGGTACTAAATTTGGTGCACATGAACTTCAGTCTATTCTATCTATACCCTGCACATTTTATTACAATTGATGCAACGGTTACGAGGATATACCCTTATGAAATTGGGTAATTCAGGAACCAAGTTACCAAACAGTAAAACGCATAGAATGACATCATTTTCTGGCTACCGCAGGGGATACATAGGCTGTTGTTTATAAGCGTCATTTTCAGAAGCAGTTACACTACGAGACCTGTTTTACGTAACAGTAGTTGGTTGTACAGAAATGGTTTTCAGCGCAGAGGACAAGATTTTAATCAAGGAGTTGAGAGAGACGAAAAGGTATGGCGCAAGGAGACTCATTACAGAATTTTCCAATGAAAAATTGGCCCCTAGCTGGTGTCAGCAAGCTGTTAAAAAAGATTGCCACAACCGGATCAGTTGCAAGGAAACCACGAGATTGGACGTTACGAACGCAGACAAATATCAATGCTGTCGAAGAACTGGTTCTGAGTCAGGATGATCAGCCGCGGACGCATCTGTCGATGCGTTTTGCTTTAATGTTTGATCTTTCCAGAGATAAGTGTTCATAGTGTCTGTGTACTTATATTGCTCAGTATTATTTTTTGCATCAATCTCATACCAATAAATTCACTTAATTTCTAAGCACCAACAACAATTGACAACACTAGCAGCATCACAACCACATCATTATTCGCAGCTGTTGATGACGACGTCGACGATGATGATGATAATATTGACGAAAATGGTGATGACGACGACGATGACAGCGATAATGATGAAGAACAAAGAGAGGAAGAACAAGAACTGATGACGACGATGTTTATGATGATGATGATGTTGATTTGGAGTTTGAAGATGATGGTGATGATGATGATGATGATGATGATGATGATGATGATGATGATGATGATGATGATGATCACGACGATGACGGCAACAATGATGATCATCAGCAATAGCATCGTCGTCGTAGCAGAAGTCGTCGTAATCGTCATAGGCTTCATCATCATTGTTGTTGTAATCATGTTTCCCCTACCCATATATATCCTAACAACATGTATCTATGATAATTATATTTCATTTAGTAATTGCTAAGTCCAGAGATAACTGTACCGCCAAGGGTTGGGCATCTGTGGATGCGATTATACTGGCGCTTGATAAATGGTCTCTGATCCAGATATGTCAACCTCAGCATCTCGCTATCTGATAAGGCCATGTAAATATTAGTCTAGGGCGCGTCTGATTTTACTTTCATGGTCAAGATCACACTGAAAATGTGCAATAATAATTTGTGAACGGTTTCTATGAAATGATGCATCAGGCCATAAAGTGATTGCATCAGTGTGTGTATTTCCTTTTTAACGACTAGCTGTGTGGTAACAAAGACCATTAGCATCGCCCTCCTCCTTTATCCAGGCTTGGGACTGGCACTGTGAGAAAGCGAACAGTGGCGGAGTTGATTGCATCAGTTACCGTAACAATACTATTTATAGCGTCGGTATTAAAGGATTTTAAGGTGTCTAAAGAGAACTCTCTAACCAATTGGCAACCGTCTCTCACAGATCAGCTTTTCTCAGACAGAAGCAATTTTTAAATTATCGGTTTTCGTCAACATTTCAGACAAACAGACAGATAGACAGATAGACAGACAGACAGTCAGACTGACTGACTGACTGACTGACTGACTGACTGACTGACTGACTGACTGACTGACTGACTGACTGACTGACTGACTGACTGACTGACTGACTGACTGACTGACTGACTGACTGACTGACTGACTGACTGACTGACTGACTGACTGACTGACTGACTGACTGACTGACTGACTGACTGACTGACTGACTGACTAACATGCGTTTAAGTGTTTGTCTGTGTGTATGCACTTGCATGTTTCTTTGCATGTATGTTTGTGTACGTTTACGTATTCCTGTATATGTATGCATGTATGTATGTTTTATGATTGCATGTATATCTGCATATGCATATAAAATGTAGACGTGCTTCTATGTAGCACGATATGACTGGATATTAAACCCCACAAGAGATCGTTGGATAAAACGAAGTCCTTTTTTATTTTATCCAATGTTTAATGACATCGTTTAGCAACAAAGGCCGTTGACGTCTTTAAAGTTTTAGATGCATTTCAGTTCATTTTCGTGTAGTGTTTTCATCAGTTTTCTTTCTCTTTTTTCCGTCTCCTTAAATGTGTACTAAATATATGGCATTGGTTAACATCTTTTTAAAGGTGTCTAATAACAGTAATTTCATTAACCATGGATAAATTACTAGCCGCTAATAGTTTTAATTGCAGCATTGGTACAATTCATAATAATTCAAGTATGGTTGGTAAGTTGCAGTTTAATGACTATGTTTCATAACAAAGATCTTTAGCGTCGCCCTCCTCCTTTATAGAGGCTTTGTACTGGCACTACAAAAGTACGGGCTGTGGCGGAGTTTTATCCATGCCTAGTAATTTCCAGTGTTTAACAACATCTTGTTAGCCTACTGTTGTTGCTCTCCTCCCTAATGCAGGCTTCGAAATGGCAACGTCAGACAGTACGGCAGTGGCAGATTTAGACAACTAGATGGGATTGGATCCACAGTTTAACGACATCTTATGACAACAAAGGCCGTTGATGTTGATTGTAAATTGTTTTTACAAATTCTCATGGATCCTATTGCATAATAATGGACCATTAACACATACTTAAATTGGATGGATCCACAGTTTAACTGAAGCTTATGGCAACATAGGCCGTTGCTGCCGACAAAGATTATTTTTTTGGCATATTACAGCTCTAACCTTGCGAAGTTCTAAAGTAATTTGCTATTTCTTATATAGCATTCCTTAAGCGCTTTAGAGAGGTGTGTAAAGGAGCGTCGTGTTATCCAGTGTTAACGAAATTTAATGGCATCAAACTTCAAAAGCCGTTGACTTCAGTAGGAATACTTGTTTCGTATGGCATCATGTGGGCAGGTCCTCAAGCTGTGACAAAAGTGACAGTAGCAGATTCCAATGTTTAACGAGATCTTTTGGCTGCCAGGATCATTGCCGATGACCTTACAATACGCTGGACGGGAGTTGATAACAGCGCTTTTAATTAAAAAAAAGTATAGCTCAGACTATTGCAGTTGTATTAACATGACATTGTGTTTAACAATATCCTCTGGTTGCGAACTACGAAATAACAATTTTAGTATGTAGTTTGTATTTCAACGACGCTATATCACAACACAGGTGATTAATGTCGCTTAAGACTCGCCTAACTCCGTTATCCAGGCTGTGAAAGTTTCTGTTTAACCCTCGGGCTACCAAGGGGGGGGGGTGGTTGCCACCCCCTCCTAGGTTTTTTTCTTCTAAAACTGTTTCCGTATGGAATAAAAATTTGGCCTTGTAGGTAGCTGTAGGGGGTTCATTTACACACGTTTTGAGGTAAAATGTGAGATGATATCTCACACCGTTCAAAAGTTATACCCAATATACTGCCCTACTTTGGCAAAAGGAAGCAAGTCAAAGATTTTAGTTTCTGAGAAAAATGCGAAAAACAACTCAGGCCTGGAAATTATCTGAATTTACGCGTACAATTCCAAGGCAAAAAGAAGCAAGCCCATGCATATGCATCACATGCGCATGGACTTCTTTTTGCCTTGGAATTTTCCAATACTACTTGGACATGCTTCTTTCTGCTTCTGCTTTTCCGCCAGAACCACATGCAATAATAACTATTTATATAGTCGATTGTGTTGGACTTGCTTCTTGAACCAAAATGATACCGATATGTCATTTTAACCTTAAACTGGACTTGCTTCCTTTTGCCAAAGTAAGGCAGTATACCCGAGGTACCAAGGGGGGGGTGGATACCACCACCCCTAGATTTTCGACTATATCTTATCCGTCATTTAATATTAAGAGACACAAATTATACCATTCTATAGAGGGAATGTGGGGCTACATTTCTATGGTCACTGAGTTAACCTGAGACAACCGGAAGTGCTCAAAATAAATAATAATACGCGTAATATGCGTGAAAAATGGCTGAATGGAATCACTCCCCCCTTAGTTTTTGTCTGTAGCGTATTCATTTGTCTTCCTGGAAGAGAAACAAAGATACCATTCTTTAGAGGGAATGTAGGGCTTCATTTGCATACCAACATCTTTGTCTTTTCAATACCGGAAGTGATCAAAATAAATAATAATACGCGTAATCTGTGTGAAAATGGCTGAATACAGCATTACAACGTAAACCGATATAATATATATGTATGAATATATATGTATGGATGTACATTTATACTATATAATTATGTTTAGGGATGATTTTGTGTATCTTTTATACATAGATTAGTTTCAAAACACACATAATCTTATATTTGTTTATCCAAAAAGTACAAAATGTACGCAATAATATACAATATTGCTAATTAATGGGTTCCGTTGTTAAAAGTGATGTAATTTCGAGGTGCATTCGCATAATGTACAACTAAATATACCATTCTGTGCAGAAATGAATGCTGAATCCAATGCTATATTACAAGTTATGATATGTAAAACCAAACACGAAATCCAGGAGGGGTGGTAACCACCCCCCCCCTTGGTAGCCAGTGTTACAAAAAAAGCTTGGTAGCCCTAGGGTTAAAATTGCTGTGTCAGAATGGAAATTATTCATCACCATTGTTCTGGCCGATCAAATAGACACACTCCCAGACCCAAGTCTGGAGGAAAGAGGAGGGCAGCGCTAATCATCGTTGTTATGACACAGTTTCGTTGAACAGCAACTAACTTAACCTAAGACGCAATGGGACACGATAGCTCAAGATATGTTTAAATCATTTTGTGACTATCAAGGCTGTTGAAGTCGACCTTACATAGCAAGATACATTAAGAAACCGTCTACAAGGTAGTTTCTGTTTAACGGCGCTAAGTCGGCGCAAAGATGATAAGCGTCGCTCTCCTCCTTTATTCAAGCTTTGGACTGGCACCGCCAGCGAACGAACAATGGCAGCATCATCGTTTAGCTCTGTAAAGTGAAAACTTACACTGTTAATATTTTAAGCTGATCGAATGCATAATTATGTTGCGCTGCGCCTCTGGAATATTTATAAGTATATATAATTTTAAAAGAGGTGTTTAACATTACCTAAATGAAGCGGTGAATATTCTGGCCTATTAAGTGACTCATCTTTCCAGACATATGTGTGCACAGTGTGTCTGCATTCAGATTGCTGTCATTTTAATATTTCTTGGCCTCTGTCTCTGTCTTCATCAAATTCATTCCAATAAATTATTATTTTACCCTGCCCTGTTATAGCCGGACGTAAACGCGTTGCATCTGTTCTGTATAATATGTTCTTTTTACTCCTGGCTTTGGACTGAAGACATATAAAGTTTTTATATTTCAGATATGCCTTATATCATTTCGTGGCTGTTGAAGTCGACCTTATTTCGCAAGATACATTAGGAAACGAAATAGTTGTTGTTTAACGACGATGTGTGTACCACCAGTGGTGACAATAGCGTCGCCCTCCTCTTTTGTACGTGTTTCGGACTGGTACTACCATAATGCGGGAAATTGCAGTTTCGTCTTTAATTTGTATAGAAATGAAAGCCTAGAACGAAGTGTTGTCATTGGTCTTTCGATTTGTCTAATAATCATCAGTTTAGCAACATCTACTGGCAACATCGGCCGCTGACGTCATATCAAACATCGTACATTAACAGTTTTACCAATAGCATGAACATTGAACTATATAAGTAGCTAACATGATTTTCTTTGAGTCTCGGTCTCGTATACTAGCAAGGTACGGTATACAAGAATCGTTTGTGGTTATCTTAACATATGCAGCAGAAATTGAAATTGAACGACATGCAACAGTCCTAGACAGAAAGCATTAATTAGCAAGAATTGTAGTTACACACACGCATGCATGCATGCACGCACGCACACACGCACACGCACATGCACTCGGGAGCTTTAGCGTGTACATTTATGTATGTGATATAATTAGTCTAATGATAGCAATATATCCATTCCGTGGTACTGTAATTGCCTCGGCAGCGTATGATATACTTATATAACATCGGTAAACTCTCTTTAAAAGGTGTCTAAAAAGAACTTCGCAGTATTTAACGACATCTTGAGGCGGCCTGATCCGTACGGTTGGTGTCGCCTTGCATTATTTTTCACTGCGTTTAAGTATTCAAATCCATCATGGTTGATTAGATCGATGGTTGGTGTCACGAGGATCTGACCTCTTTGTCGCCCCATTGGATCAAGAGCAATTCGTTCTTCTGGCCAATAAAACCCAGTTTCTTATAGGTAGTTTCTTTCTGACTTCTTTGTTGCATGAAGGTTTTGTTCGTCTGACCAATCAAACGCAGGCAGATTTGTTCTGTTTTATCAAACTTTGTCATAATAGAGATGATTAGCGTCGCCCTCCTCCTTTGCGGTTGAAGCAAAGCTTCTATCTCGTATCACCATAGCAGAAGAGACAGGCATGACATCTCACTCAATGTAACCAACAGTTTAACGACGTCTTATGCCATCAAATGCCGTTGACAGGGATCGAACAAAATTAGATTAACAGTCTCAGTATTTGTACGGCTTATTACATACAGCCCAATGAAATCTCAGTAACTTCAAGGACTTATCATCTAATGAGTTTCCAGTGTTTAACGATATCTTATGGCTGCCATGGCCGTTGACATGGCCATTACAACAAGATGTCCACTGACGAAAAGTTTGTTGGTTGGTTGGGTGCTGTTTAACGACAAGATGTCATAACAGATGATTTAACGACACCTCCTCCTTTCTCCAGGCTTCGGACTGGCGCTATCAGAGTGCGGAGAGTGGCGGAATTCTGACGAAATGTCAGCGTAAAATGTTTTATATAGCAGCGGTGAAAACCGTTATAAAGGGGTCTAAGAAGAAATTCGCAGTAACTAACGACAGCTTGCGGCTGCCTGATTCGCTTACGTCGTCTTACTTTACTGTTCACTGTATTCATAGTTTATGTTTAACGACTCTGTGTGGCAATAAAGATTATTAGCGTCGTCCTCCCCTTAATACAGGCTCCGGACTGGCACTACCCAAAACAAGGCCGTGGAAGTTGACTGACTCTACCATGAAGCTTAGCAATAGCCTATCTTGTTGCATGTAAAGTAGTTTACGTCAGTAAAAAAGTCAATCGCTCATTTAATTAATATTTTTATCTCCTGTCTGCACGTCAGATTTTCTTGTTGCTTAAGATTTGTTTCCGTTCATTTTGCATGGCAGGTAAGGCATTTGTCGAATGAAAGCAGTTTAAATATATAGACTCGGGAGAAAACATATTAAAGGTGTGTAGATAGAACATTTCAATAATTTAGTGTTTCTAGGCTTGGAATAGGCACAACCAGGCAGGCATTTGTTTACCAGTTTTCTGACACCGGTGTTTAATAGCAAATATTAAATATTACTGACGTCGCCCCTCCGTTATCCCGACTTGAGACTGGCACTAATATTTCGCTAATCTTACGGTGGTGGTGGTGGTGGTGGTGGTGGTGGTAGTAGCAGCGGTGGTAGTAGTGGGAGTAGTGGGAGTAGAAGAAGAAGTAATAATAATAATAAAATCGTCACCATCTCCAGATCACCATCAATTACCAATAACACCACACATTTTCACACTACTACTACAACTACCACCACCACGACCACAACCACCACCAGCACAATCGCCTTCGCACGATACAATCTATAAAGGAGTCTATGATTCGGCCTTTCCAATAAGGACGAAGAGCAAAGGGGTAGGTTCCAAATTCAAGCAACCGTGGATGACCACTGGGCTCCTCAAATCCAGTAAAAAGAAAGCCTCTCTCTACCTTAAGTATCTAAAAATCCATCTACTTTGAATAAAAATAAATTTGTTGAATATAGAAACAAATTTAAAGCTGTCCGAATTAGGGCCGAAAAAATTACTACGCTGCAGAATTTTGCAAACATAAAAATGACCTTAGAAAAACTTGGCAACTTATACGCTCGATTATGACTTTGGGGAAAAAAGAAACCAGTATCGAATCGCTTAAAGTCAACGGAATTCTAACTAACGACGCTGTGCAAATGGCGAACAGCTTTAACAATTATTTTACTAATATTGCTTGCTCCTTAGCGGAAAACATGCCAGACCCGCTATTTGACTTTTCGACCTATATGCCTACTCCCCTGTTAAATTCGATAGGCCTCTTGCCTACCTCGGCCGAGGAGGTTATAAACATTAGTTCGGGCATACGCCTATCCCACAGTAGGGGATTGGATGACATCGACCCTTGTATTGCCACTCGCTTTCTCACTCATGTTGCCCATCCTCTGGCAGAAGTCATTAATTGTTCGTTCAACAACGGGATTGTTCCCCAGGCCATGAAAGCTGCCAAAGTTGTGCCTATCTATAAAAAGGGGATAAAGATAGCGTTGCTAATTATCGGCCGATTTCGATCCTCCCGTATTTCTCCAAATACTATGAAAAACTCATGTATAGCCGCCTCTTTAACTACGTCAACAGTCTAAACATCATTTTTCAATCTCAGCACGGTTTCCAGTCTGGTCATTCTCCCTATATGGCGCTATTAAGTATGCAAGACATGATCTCCAACGCTATTGATAACAACGACTACTCGGTGGGGGTATTTTTTGATCTATCTAAAGCGTTCGACACTGTGGACCATAAAATACTAATTAAAAAACTTGAAAATTATGGAATTAGGGGCATTCCTCTCAAATGGTTCATAAGTTATCTCGAGAATCGCACTCAAAATGTAATGTGTAACGAGGTACTTTCTGAGGAAGGGATAATTAGGTTTGGAGTCCCTCAGGGGTCCATTCTTGGCCCCTTATTGTTTCTCCTCTATATCAATGACTTAGCAAGGGTCTCCTCCACAATTTTCCTGATTCTTTTTGCTGATGATACAAACGTTTTCTTCTCCCATAGTTCCTGGCAAGTCCTCCTCAATACCCTAAACAAAGAATTATCTAATATTGCTCAATGGTTCTGTGCAAACAGACTCACTCTTAACCTCGACAAGACCAATTTTATTTTGTTTAAGTCGCACAGAAAACCACCCCCCACAGTAAAGCCTTGTCTGCTTGTTGGTGATATTCAATTGACCCAAGTGGAATCCACGAGGTTTTTAGGTATCGAAGTAGATCAGCATCTCACATGGAAGCAGCACATTAATTATATTTCTTCTAAAATTGCTAAGAATGTTGGTATACTCGCTCGTACTGCCTTTCTATTGCCTACGTCTATAAGACTAAACTTATACTACTCCCTGGTATACCCTTACTTAACCTACTGTAACATGATATGGGCATCAACGTATGAATCTAGGCTGTCTAAGCTAGTTGTACTTCAGAAAAGGGCAGTACGTATTATCGCGGGCATTCGTAGGGGAGAACATACTGGCCCTCACTACTATAAATATAGGCTTCTTAACATTAACCAGATTAGGTGTCTTCAAATAGGTGAATTTATTTATCGCCTAAAAAATGGCCTACTCCCTCAAGTATTCAACAACTACCTCCAATTTGGCTCTGACATTCACACTCATTTCACAAGAAACGCTAAGGCGTATCGTTCTGTTAGAATTCACTCCAACACTCGTCGGTTCACCATCAAGTCATTTGGCATTTCTGTGTGGAACTCTATTCCTACTGAAATTCGCAATGCATGCAATCTCCACGTATTTAAAAAATGGTATCGCTCTTTTCTGCTTGATAATTGGAACTCGTCACAACTTCAGTAACTCTCACTCCAACTCTATAGAATCGATCGCTCTGAGTGCATTACCGCGTTCTTTAGTTAAGTCTGTAGTTAAGATTGTAGTTAAGTTTTACAAATGACAATGTCACACATTGGATAACCTGGGGTGAATTTTTCACCCCTCACTATTTGAGGCATGTGATATAAAATTAAACCATGTTCGATCAACAATGGTAATTGTACCAAGTTCAACATAAAACTGCAAAACTAGGAAACCTAACTAAAGTCAACTATCAGCACAATCATCGAGTCTACAGTCATCTACACACAAGTAACGCTTTGTTGCATGCTTTCCACAGACAAAGTTGCTACACATCACTGTCCTCGCAACCATCATCGAATTCAACATTATCTAGCTCCGAGACATCACTACTATCATCAAACTCTACATTATCCTCATCTTTGTCATCATTTTCAATCCATTCGGATATCAGTTTAGCAGCATTAGCAGCAGATAACCGTCGAGACATCTTTCACACAAATTACCAATAAAATGGCCACGGTAGGCCTATGACGTCAGTCACGTGACCATTCATCCAAATTAAGTAAGACAAAATATATGGAATTAAGCAAAAGTCATCTATGAACAGATACACAAAGGCGCACGGCATAACTCCAAAGCTGTAAAAAATTCAGCGCAAATACTGACAGTGGGGTGAAAAATTCACCCCAGGTTAGCCTCCGAGGGTTAAGTTTTACAAATGACAATGTAATGCTCCTAGTCAGTTCTGGATTATGGACTATTTTTTTAATGTTGCTTATACCGTGTTTGTTTACTTTCCATTCTGTGTCTTTACTCATTTCCATCTTTCTATTGATTTGGTAATTTTCGTACTTAGGGTGTCCCTTCTAGCGGGATTTCTATCCCTTTTGGGCCTCCCCTTTGTAACCTTTATAATTTTCCTTATTAATATGTATTTGTGTTAAAATATTATTGGTTGCAATAAAAAATACTTGACTGACTTGACTTGACTATGTCTGCATTAAAGCCATCCACAACAAGTAAGTAAGTAAGAATATTCTTTATTTGACTACCAGCAAACGCACAGTAGCTTACAGAAAACTAAATAATACAAACATTTATGCAAAGTCATATAACAACATTCTCATAATAAAACTTCTTTTAGCAAAGGCATCAATTCTAGGTAGGGTGAGATCATGTGGTCTGGGTCGCGTATTGTATGGAGTGACCTTACGGGGAGGGAGGAGGTCGTGAAGGACGTGACAAGGGTTTGAGAGAATTGAACGGAAAAGAGTAGAATCAGCTCTAGAACAGTGTTTGTCGAAACTAGGAAAATCGGCATGGAGTAAGCCTGAATGGGTCAATTTTCTCAGAATACCGTTAAGTCGTTTACGCTCCCCTACAGTGGCAAATCCCCACCAAACAGGGGAGGCATAAAGTAGCCGTGCGAGGGTAGTAGCTCTAACAACGTCAAAGAGACGTTGACCGTGGAGACCATGGGCGACCAAAACACGTAGCGCGAACATGGATTGTCGGGCTTTGCAGCATATTTTGTCAATGTGTGCCCCAAAGCCAATCCGATCAGAGATAGTGACACCCAAAATAACCATCTCCTGGACCCGCTCGATGCCAGGGATGGGGGAAGGGAGGGCAATAGCTTTGGACCTCGGTCGTCTAACGACCATTTCTCTGGTCTTAGCATGGTTTAATTTAAGATTGCTAATGGATGCCCATTGAGAGATATGATCAAGTTCAGAAAGAGTGCTGTCAATGCAGGAAGCAGGAATCAGCAAGTAGCTATCGTCGGCATATTTAGGAAGGCGGTTTCCACTGCATTTAGGTTTAAGGGTACAAATAGCTATGACAAAATCAGTAGGTCCAAGGCCAGAGCCTTGCACTATGTTGGCATTAATGGTACAGAGTTTAATTAAGTGCTTCAGAGTTTAATTTGCTCTTCTGCTTTCCCTTACATGGTGGCGAATTTCACACTAAAAGTAGGTGTAATTATTTTTGAACAGTTCTTGTGTATTCTATACTAACATCAGATTCTTTTAACGTATATATAAGAATTATAAGATATTATAGCATAATATTGTACATGCAGATCCGCCCCGTGTGCTTATACATATAGGACTAAAATTGCACTAATATGAGGTGTGTAATTATTTGACCAGTTCTTAATGTTTCCATCGCATAATAATTACGATCCAGAGCTCATAATAAATAACCCAATCTGTGTTTCACGAACTGTATAGCTACGGTTGGTACTGTTTGAAAGGTGTCCCGTGAGAGCACAGCAGAGTTTAACAACGTCTTTTGGCTGCCAGTGCCGTTGATTTCGATCAAACGTTATCAGGTCATTGCTACGTTTAGTGGAAATAAATTGGGTCCGTGAGATTTATGTAGCTTGCGAAGAAAGTGTTTTGAAGGTGTCTAAGAGACCTTGATCTATTTTCAAATGTTTAGATAATTCAGAAAAACTTACCGTGCGCCTCTAACAGTTTTCGGCGCAAATTTCTTTCTTTATCAAGCGCTATTATCTTCTATGAAAGGTTCAATAGATGACGCTGAGCAGCTGTGCATGAAGGGCTTGCTCAATGTCCTTACACTGTAGCTGTGTGGGGAGGATCGAACCTCTGCTTTCCGCGTTACAAACCTAGCAGTCTAACCATTCCGCTACCGTGCCCACAATCGCTTACTCCGTTCCATTTTATTGTATTTGAAATTATTTATATACCGCCACACAAGAGCATGGCTATTCGGAGGCGCTGCCTGAAGCTCTATCCCATGTGATGTTTAATGTCATTGAGAAAATAATATGATTATGCTTACATCAATTATTATAGTTTCCAGTCGTGCGCAATACCTATACATAACTCGGTATATAATTTGGCAAAACAATGCACTTATAGCTTCGCTGGTCACGTTTTAAAGGTGCCCGATTGAATCAATTTCGCACTTAACCCCATGCATAGAACTATAGGCCGTAACATGCTAATTGTTTAAATTGGCCCTTTTGCTTGTCGTCCCCTTGATAAGCCCCGTTGATAGATCCCTTCGCTCTTATGTCGGTCGCTCTTTTGTCGGCGCTCTTTTGTTGGGGCTCTTTTGTCGGGCGCTCTTTTGTCGGCGTGCTGTCTGTCTGTATGTATGTATGTCTGTCTGCTGTCTGTCTGTCTATCTTTTTTCCATCTAACGATCTTTCTTCCTCTCTTTCTCCTTCTTCATATCACTTTTGTCTTACAGCATGTTAGCTATAGTGAGACACAATAATAACCGATTGGCTATAGAGTGCTCTCTTAGACACCTTTGAAACGTTGTCAACGAAAGCTACATAGGCATGAGAAACGGTAGACGATTTTGTAGAGCAGTCCCAAACCTACAGAAAGGAGGGGGGCGACGCTAATCATCTTTATTCTGACCCTGTGTGGTTAAACGGCAACTAATTTTTTGACCGGCGCGCTCAACAAAAGCTCTGATAATTCCTGATTTAACCTAATTCTACACGCAATTCCTGAAAAACCGTGTCTATGTTTTTCTATGTTTTTTAGCGGTCATCTATGTTTTTCCTAAAATGTTGAGTGGTAACACTGATTGCGCAGAACGCTCTTTTTCGACACCTTTTAAACGTCTCCAAGCGATGCTATATAGAATTGTGAAACTCGAACTGATTAGTTCTGAAACAGAAACGATGGGAGCCTTTAAAATTTGTCTCACTATTATAGCGAGGCAATCATGAGCCGGGCAATGGAGACTCTGGAGACATTGATTTCCTCTAATCGGATGCTGAACTCTTCTAAAACCCAATTTATTTGGCTTCGCACG
This sequence comes from Aporrectodea caliginosa, assembly GCA_020284085.1. Lineage (NCBI taxonomy): Eukaryota > Metazoa > Annelida > Clitellata > Crassiclitellata > Lumbricidae > Aporrectodea > Aporrectodea caliginosa. The sequence goes on from JACEVL010001060.1 coordinate 346,192, forward strand.
CGCCAGCACCTCGCCAAAATTGACCTGGAGGCCATTGCCCAGGACTTCCCTCAGTTTGCCTTCTCATCCTCTGTTGGGGACTCGGCCATGTCACTGTTTACAGGAGGGATGTCCTGCTTTGGATCCCTTTCCAGCAGCGGATCACTTACCGGATCATTGACTTGGTTTGGTTCTGCCTCGCAGGTGTGGAACCTGTTTACTTCCAGGAACTCTGCAGCTCCACCCTGAACGTCCAGCGCTGTGGCTCTCTCCGCCCCTCTAAGCAGGCTGAGCTTCTTATCTCCAGGTCGCGGACATCTATTATGCAGCGCCGTGCCTTTTCTGTCGCAGGCCCTGCAATCTAGAATGGGCTCCCTGTGTCTCTACTCCTAATGCCTAGAGCAAATGCGGCAACATTCTTCTCTAAACTTAAGACTGTTCTCTTTAGCCGGTGTTGGGTCGGTAGCGCTCCTGAGTAGATAATCTTGAAGAGGCGGTATATAAATATCTAAAATGAATTCACTCACAACTATTGCTCAGTTTCATGCTTGGCCTTAGATAGTGACGTTTAATAAATGATGATGAGGGTGATGATGATCACGATGTCCTGATGATGACGATGATGATGATAATAATAACCCTAGGGCTACCAAGCTTTTTTGTAACACTGGCTACCAAGGGGGAGGGGGGTTACCACCCCCTTGGATTTCGTGTTTGGTTTTACATATCATAACTTGTAATATAGCAATGGATTTAGCATTCATTTCTGCACAGAATGGTATATTTAGTTGTACATTATGTGAATGCACCTCGAAATTACATCACTTTTAACAACGGAACCCATTAATTAGCAATATTGTATATTATTGCGTACATTTTGTACTTTTTGGATAAACAAATATAAGATTATGTGTGTTTTGAAACTAATCTATGTATAAAAGATACACATAATCATCCCTACACATGTTTATATAGTATAAATGTACATCCATACATATATATCCATACATATATATCGGTTTACGTTGTAATTCTGTATTCAGCCATTTTCACACAGATTACGCGTATTATTATTTATTTTGATCACTTCCGGTATTCAAAAGACAAAGATGTAGGTATGCAAATGAAGCCCTACATTCCTCTAAAGAATGGTATCTTTGTTTCTCTTCCAGGAAGACAAATTAATACGCTACAGACCAAAAACTAAGAGGGAGTGCTTCCATTCATCCATTTTTCACGCATATTACGCGTATTATTATTTATTTTGAGCACTTCCGGTTGTCTCAGGTCAACTCTGTGACCAAAGAAATGTAGCCCCACATTCCCTCTATAGAATGGTATAATTGGTGTCTCTTAATATTAAATGACGGATAAGATATAGTCGAAAATCTAGGGGGTATCCCCCCCTGGTACCTCGGGTATATTGGGTATAACTTTTGAACGGTGTGAGATATCATCTCACATTTTACCTCAAAACGTGTGTAAATGAACCCCCTACAGCTACTTAAAAGGTCAAATTTTTATTCCATACGGAATAAGTTTGAGATGAAAAAAACCTAGGGGTGGCAACCACCCCTCCTTCTTGGTAGCCCGAGGGTTAATAACGATGATGATGATGATGATGATGATGATGATGATGATGATGATGATGATGATGATGATGATGATGATGATGATGATGATGATGATGATGATGATGATGATGATGATGATGATGCTGCTGCTGATGATGATGATGATGATGATGATGATGATGATGATGATGATGATGATGATGATGATGATGATGATGATTATGATGATGATGATGATGATGATGATGATGATGATGATAATAATAATAATAATAATAATAATAATAATAATAATAATAATAATAATAATAATAATAATAATAATAATAATAATAATAATAATAATAATAATAATAATAATAATAATAATAACAATATCAATAATAAGAGCAGTTCTTTATTTGGAAGCGCCGTGAGTTTGTAACCTAACGATTGCTGCTTCGAGCCTATTTAACAACGTGTAATGAACCCCGGCCAAATTATTCGTGTGAACTCCTGAACGTGCATTAAATGGAAAAACCCATAAATTTTTTAAATCGAATTAAATTGGTTTAACCTATATTTCCGAAAACCGGCTCTAAGTGTCCGCCACCTCGTTTTATCTGAACTTTAAAAAGTAATGTCCAATTCTAGCAGGCACTATATCGTGACTAGAAGGCTCGCAGTTATAAACTTTCAACGGGCATCTAGTGTGGCTAGCCTTCTTGCAGTTGTGCACCAATTGTTTCATAAAAGCCTGGATATTGCCACAATGACCGTGCTGTAGGCTTACTACCAGACAATTCGTGTTAATGAGTGTTCTGGTTGAACTGAGTAATTTAATAAGTGTTTAACGACTTCATACGGATGCCAGTTTAACCTCACCTTACTTTCCAACGATAAGTGACTACAGTACAGTAACAGTACTAACCCACGAAGAACAGTTTAGCGAAATCTTGGCCTTTGACGTCCATAGGAACCTCCGACGCTGTTCGTACTCTGGTAGAGCCAGTCTCAAGCCTGAATAAAGGAGGAGGGCGACGCTAATGATCCATGTTATCACAAAGTGTCGTTAAACTGAAACTACTTTTTTTTACATCCATAGGAAATTTTTACAGTCTGTACCAAATACGTCCTTACTTCTCACAGCGCACATAAACGAACAAATACACTTCTTAAATATTTCTTATAGCACTAAAGGTCGTTGACGTGGATAATAATATTATGAACATTGTTTTGACAAACACTGTACGTAGTGAGAAACGTAAAAATTAAACGCGGATTAAGTAATATATAGCTTCATTTAAACACATTATAGAGGTGTGAAAGAAACTTCGTATTATCCAGTGCTTGACGAAATTTATGCCATCAAAAGTCAAAACCCTTTCACGTTAATGAGAATACTTGTTTTGAAAAGTTCTCACCGTTTGTATGCATGCCATAATGTAAGGGCACTTCAGCTATGAGATTGGTGATAGTAGTAGTTTCAATTGTTCAACAGTGTCTTATGGCTGTCAAAGCCAATGAAGTCGCCAACGTCCTTAATCATTTAGGCTTGGAACTGGTCCTACCAGAGTACGGGCATTGGCGAAGTTTACCTAGGTGAATGGTTTCAGGTACCTGACAATATCTTGTGGCACCCAGGGCCGTTGAAGTTGCCCTCCTCTTTTCCATTCTTAGGATTGCCACTACCAGAGTACGGGAATTGGCGAAGTTTAGATAGGTGACAATAGTAGTTTCCAGTGTTTAGCCAAATCTTACGGTCGTTGCAGTTGACCTAAAACAAATGTTTACAGCTGAGAGGTGATGCAAAGCTCCTAACGTGTTTACATATATCGCTGAGGAGCACCGTTTTAAAGGTGTCTTAAATGAGAGTATTACACTTTTATTAAAGTGCGAATAACGATATCCTCTGGTTTTCAATGCCCCAGCTACGAAGCTAAGAAGCATTACTACAATATGGCCATTTATATAGCGCCACACAAGAACCTCACGAAGGCGCTAAGAACCTCATGAACACACAGTGACAAATTTCGATGCATTATAGAGTATAACATTAACAGCTATTAAGTACTTTTAGACGTTGTCACGCTCTACTTTCTCAAGGCTTGAATTAGGATACAGCTTTAAGAACGCTGTTTCATAATTTCAGATGATTCCTCGCCCAGGTTCTCCCTCCTCCTAGCTTTGGACTGGAATCACCCGAAAACAGACAAAGTGTTTATCTTAAGATCTTGTGGCTCTCAGCGTGAAAATAATTGCTCCCAGCCCTCTAATAAGAATAAAGCGTTGTTATCTCCTGTAAAAGCATCAATCGATGACGCTGAGCAGGACTTGCTCAATGTCCTTAAACAGGAACTGTGTTGGGAGGATCGAATCCGTTCCCCTCGCTACAGAAGCCGAGCACTCTAACCAATCAGTTCCATGTAATTGTTATTATTTATATACCAGCACACTGGATCAAGGCTATTTGGGGGGTCCGGTGGCGCGTTGGATAACATCTGGCGTAGAGTGCGAGAGGTAGCGAGTTCGAGCCCCGTTAGGGCGGATATGCTTTGTAGGCTGCTATTAGCGCCGTGTATTGCATAACATGTAAATGTACAGCGCAGTGCGTTTGTCAGGCGCTCAATTAAAGAAAAGATATTATTTATTATTATTATTATTCGGAGGCCTTACCTGTGCTAGCCCATGTGATGTTAAATGTCTTTAAGAAATATGATTAAGCTTACACCAGTTGTATCCAGTTTGCAGTATCTTTGCTGCTTTTTTGTAAACAAGATTAACAATCTCAAACGTAAAATTGCTAGCTGTACTGCTTATTTAGCATGGAATGGCCTGCTGTTCGACACTGGCTGCTCTGGAATCTCCTTTAATGACATCCTCTCTCTTTGTTGATCAAATTCATATCCTTCCATTAAAAAGCGGATCAAAACTCTCTATATCGCCTTGGTTTTCAAGCACTTTGATATCTAATTGCATCCTCCTGGCGGCTAACTATCGGCGCCACAGATTCACATTTCGGTGTTACATTGCGCGAGTTACATTATTTAATTAATAATAATAATATATAGTGTTAACGCAACCTCAATAACAACTCATTGCTATTATTATAACCACAGTTTAACGTCGTCTTATGACATCAAAGGCCGTTGACGACAATGCAGAAAATATACAATACAATCATAACCAGAAACTTATAGCATCCGAACGACACCATTAAGGGTTTCAGACGGAGCTTTACAATTTCACTAATATTCAATATTTTTGCAACATAAAGCAGTTCATCTCATACTGTCTGTGATCATTATGTACTGACAATTTTCATTAACTAACAAAGCATACATGTATTATAATTTATTAAGGTATTCTTTTAAACTGTTCATGTATCTTACAAAAACACTATAATAAAAATGTTCATTAACCAAAGAAGTATACATGTATTATAATTGTTTAAAGTAGGCCTATTCTTTTAAACTGTTCATGTATCTAACATACATAATAAAAATTCCATTAACCAACATTAAACGATTTAATATTTTTATTAATCAAAGGTTTAACGTCGCCTTATGACATCAAAGGCCGTTGACGACAATTCACAATGTATACCATACAATGAAAACGAGAAATTTAACGTCCAAACAACACCATTTAAAGGTGTCAAAATAAATCCTTACAATGTCACAAAATTCAATGTTAAACGACATAAAGTAATGCATCGGTTAGGCCTACTTTCTGTGATACACACACTGTGATTAACCCATTAGTGCCCACTGTCCCTTTTTAGGGACACAAAGTTATAAAATTCCAGTCTAGCGTACAAGAGCCGCAAATTGATAGGGTCTTTTTGCTGTACTTACTAATGTCTATAGTATTATTTGAAACATTCTATTTCAAGATACATAAATATTCTATACTTAAATATGACGTCAGAAACTTCGCCCGCGAGAAATTTCACAAATGCTGAATTCCTCTCGAAAGTGAGCGTTTTTCTAATAAATGATCTCAGTAAATTGAATAAAATGATTGATGCTTATGAAGTACAACTATTTAGCTTGTGCAGGAATACTTTTGTTTCATATTTGTCGTGTTCTTATTCCTTACTGTGCTGTGTTGAAAGTTTGTCCCTAAAAAGGGACTGTGGGCATTAGACGACGCAGTATTTTGTTAGATGCAAACATGGCTGCGTGTGTGTGTTTTGACGACTGGAGCTTATTAGGTCCATCCGTTATAGCATTATTTCAATGCCAGACGTTGCTCTGTATAGAAAAATTATTTTTGTGTTTTTAAAATATTTAGTTTTTTTTACAAAAAAAACACAGTTTTGCTGTCAGTGATGTCCTCAGTGCTCTCGAGGACGACCCCGACATTTTTGCGCGGACATTTACATAACTCTGCCAGAGACTGGGATAGCAATGACGGAGATAGCGCAGCCGAAGAAGACAATAGGCCACTACTGCCGATGTATCGCCAGACAATCTATGTGGGAAACAACTACGTGTTCAAGGAGAGGCAAAATTATTTCGTCATATTTGCGAGACAGAGCGTATGGGAGACAATGACACGATGAGCAGCCCGCGGATAGGCCTATGGTGCAAGTAAGTTTCTTGTTACATACAACAAATCCTATTTTGACATCATATAAGGACGTAAAGGACTAGTAGGGAAATGTGAATGAACCAGAATACTTAGAAAATATCTTACATGAAAGAAACCTAAAATCGTTCTATAACGGTGATCAACATTCACAGTGTCTGAGCAACCATTCGTATTTGTGTTTTCAGCCACCGAGAAAGCAGAGTCGATTGCCCCGTGGTACCGGTGCTCGATCTTCCGGTCGATCACGTGTTGCTTCGATCGATTATTCTGCTCATCCATCGACATCTGAACAGTCTCATCTTGCCACCACAGAGAAAATCTCGTCAATACCATTGCTCAAGACTGTCTCTAATGGGGATTGGTGGAACTGGAACAGTACGAAGTTACAGACTTATGGATAGTCCCTTCTCTTATTTGTCGGAAACTGCTCCTGGGACATACGACTACAACTAAGAAGCCAGTAGTCACAATGGGCTTGTGTGTTGGAAGGATAGCTGTCCTGTTACATTGGCATCCAACTGCAATGGGGTCCATTCCATTGCCTATGCCAAAAGTTGGTCTAATGCAGAAAAAGCCAGATTTGAGATAGACCAGCTTTCCTAATATCACAATACAATAAAATCATGGAGGCCTTGATGGTCTTTATCAAAACATTGAACAGTATAGAATTGGTATATACGCATCCGTAACTGGCACTGGCCTATTATCGCCTACTTGTTTCAGGTCAACACAACGCCTGGCAATTGTACCGCGAATCTCCAGCTGCAACTGAGCACCATTTATCCCATCTGCAGTTTATAAGAGCAGTATGTGCTGCTTATTATGCAAAGTATTCCATGTCTCCAGTTGAGCGTCCTCTGCAGGCTTGTAACCGGACTGCCCTTGCGCATCGCTGTCCGGCTGAAGTCAGGTTCGATGGCCAAGGGCATTTCATTGAGCGAAATTCAACTCAAATTAGATGCGCCGTATACAGTACAACATGAAAGTATATAAAAATTTGTCAAATGCTGTGTTGGCCTATACCTTGATTGTTTTGCTGGTTTCATACACAAAAGTGTGTAAATAAATGTGTTCTGCTGAAACAGTATTGACTGCTACTAGCTATTTGCCATTTTTACCAGCATTTCCATAGTTACATTTGTACAGATGTGTTAAACGCTGGTTCTGACATTTCTATATGTTACTGTTCATCTTTTTATGCTATTTTTCATTGAAATGTTGCAATTTTTTACTTTAATAACATGCTACTGCAGTAGCTTCAGTCAGGGGCGGAGACTTAGGGGGCAGAGGGGGACGGTCCCCCCAAACTTGAGGTGGGGGGACGGAGCTGCTTATATCCCCAATATTTCTGAAATATTTCATGAATATAATAATAATAGCTACGAGTGACAGCTGGTTCTTATCAGCACTCAAATAATAGAGCAATTTTTTTCAGATGACAGCTTAAAATGCTACCATTACAGTGTGGAAATTCAAAAAACTCCTCCCCTGCTCGGCGCTGCGCGCCTCGCCGATCGTCCTTCGGCCGCTCCTTCTCCGGTCCCCCCAAACCCAGGACCAAGTCTCCGCCTATGATTACAACAACGGCTTATTTCAGGTATCTGGCAGCCAAAATTCTCGATGCAGGTGAAACTCGTGGGGCTGTGCAGGCGGGCAAGGCTCAAATTTTAAAGCATCTAGAGCAGGCTTGTCCAACCTACGGCCCGCGGGTCACAATCCGGCCCGCCGTGTAAGTTCATCCGGCCCGCGGAACCTTTAAAAATATTGAATTTTGTCTGTCTAAAATTGCGAATTGCATACTACGGCAGCCATGCAAGGCCCCATCACGTCCTACGTCCCATTTTACAAACGCGCCATCTCGCAAATGATATGCTGAGTGGACCATTGGGAGGGTACGGGAAGCGATCCCGCTACCTACTGTTCTTCACGCCAGTAATGTTTAGGGCAGTCCCTAATTCACGGTCAAAAAGTGAAAAAATCACGGCATACTTTTGCAAAAATCAAAAAATTCACGGCACCGTCCACAAAAATTCACGGCACCGTGAAACATTTTTCCGATTACTTTTTTTTTTGGTCGTCGTCGCCATTTTTAACGTATTTTTAACGTGTTTTTAGAAAAAAGTGCTGAAAATGTGAAAAATCACGGAAAATCACGGGAAAAGGCAAAATTCACGACAAACGGCAAAATTCACGGCAAACGGCGAAATTCACGGTTTCCGTGATCTCCGTGAATTCGTGATTTAGGGACTGCCCTAGTAATGTTGCCACTACACTATCATGGACCCCCCTCTTCTAAGGAGTAGTTCATAAATGACGTCACGTCCAGAAGGAAGAAGGTTTGACTTGTGTGAAGTGAATCGATTATGCAGCAGTGAACTACTTTGTGATAATGCCGAAACTGTGATGAGGGGTGAGATCAATTTTGTACATAAATAGCGTGATGTCATTTTGAGCTCGTGAATAAGCTCAGAGCTCTTGAATAATTTGGTGCTTTGGGCACTATATAAGTCTGGAGATTACTATTACGATTATGGATGGCCCCTAAAACAATTGATGCTGTGTGCTTAGAGAAGCCAACTCTTTTAATAATCTACAACACTTGAGCTGAGGATTTTTTCCCCAACCCAAGCGTCGAAGTACAATGGGTCATTGTATTGTTGCGATGATCCTATTTTTGTGACTTTGGAGCCTAATGACTCTATTTGGTTCCATTGACGAACGGAGATTAAATTACACGACTAATAGGCTATTCATCTATTTCCAAGACAAAGAACCAACAGTATAGTCAGAGCAAGGGAAAGGAGTATACTTCCCCATCTGGTTCACAGTAATGTCCACTGAAAATACTATTTTGCCATTCACTTCGCTCATACCATAGATCCAATGTATCTTCCACTAAATATATGTAAATTTCCTAATACATGTATATTTCGCTATTGTACATGTTACTATCCCAACTATTTCATTGTCTCCCGCTTAAGCGGCATTTTAACGCCACATTTCGTTCAAGCGGAATCAAGCCCTAGGTTCATCGTATCTTTCCAGTTAAGATCAATTTTCCAGAGCATTCTGCTACCGTGTATAGGAATCCCGAATTGGCTTAGCGTTGAAGTCGTATTCCCCATAAATTTGGCTTCTGCTTACAGATCATACTCCACTGCATCACACCCTGGTTAGAACTCAAACAAATATAAAACTTAGGCATTAAGTAAATCCGAGTGACGGACGTTAATTTAATGTTGATGACCTTGACTGTCAACCCAGAGGTCGTGGGTTCAAATCCTCGCACTGACAAAAATATAAGATTTCTTTTCCATTTAGCCTTCTAGCGAACTCAGCCATACAAAGAGCGCTGTTTAAAAGACTCTGAAATATTCTTAAGCGCCTTTGTGAGGTTCTCCAAAGGCGCCGTGAAAATAAGCATACGCTTACATATCCGCCAATCTGCTGAAATCGATATCCTATTCATTTAAAATTGATTCTGTCAGTTTCTCAAAGATAGAGCCACAATGTCCCATTGTTAGTGCTCTTTCAGATTGTGGACTTTACCTCTGGCGTTTTACATAATAGCTCATTATACTGTTATGCATATTTTTATTCATCTATAATGTAATAGTAGTCATCGTCAGTCTTGTGCAGATTTATTTCCAAAATAATAGTTGCATACTAAATAATATTTCCGTTTATTCTTAATCTTCGAATGAATGAATGACGAATGAATAGGTCCAATTTGATTCTAGTTCTACAATGAGTCGACTGTTTTAATCAAATTCTATATTTCGGGCGTCGTTGTTTTCTGAATAATATAAAGGAGAGAGAATTACGAGGCTCGCAAAAGAAATATTAACTGTAGACATTCAAGTTTGAAGTTAAAATGTTCCGCATCCTGCTTCTTGCGTCACTTTTCTTTGGCGATGCCTCTTCAACCGGTAAGATGAAAGTATTCAACTATTACAGTAATGGCAGGTCTCAGCAGTGGTCTTATATCTCGTCATACACCCAGTTGTTCATCTCCTTTCTTACTCAATGGGTCCAGTCTCAATGCACAACTGAACCGGATAAAGTACTTTGAAACGAAAACATAAGGACTCGTCTTAATCTGGCGTCTGGAAAAATCTTTGTTTAAAATTCTCTATCTTCACCGTATTTTTGTCAGTTTACTTCCGGCTAATGTCTTTCCGTGGCCTCCAATAAACCACGACAGTGTTGCGCATTCTGCTTGTTTACTCTGCATTCAAACTACAACATGGGTTTCTTCTCCTTTCTCCGACTCTGTTTCACCGGTGGGGTTGATGATTATTCAAGCTCACTGTGGTCTTGTAGGTTATTTCCAGGTCTGGAGTACGTCTGGTGTGTTTTCTAGAATATGTGCTATGCAGTATAAATAGGCACTTTCAATATGTCATCATGATCATCATCATGATCATCGTCTTCATCATGATCATCATCGCTGAAGTACAGTTCACAATTATTGATCGCTTTCCTTCACACCTTCCCTGCTGCGGGCTGCTAAAGCGTAGCGTGCGTGCATCAGTGTGTGTGTGTGTGTGTGTTGTTTGTGTGTGTGTGTGTGTGTGTGTGTGTGTGTGTGTGTGTGTGTGTGTGTGTGTGTGTGTGTGTGTGTGTGTGTGTGTGTGTGTGTGTGTGAGAGAGAGAGAGAGAGAGAGAGAGAGAGAGAGAGAGAGAGAGAGAGAGAGAGAGAGAGAGAGAGAGAGAGAAAGAAAAAGAAAGAGAAAGAGAGACAGACAGAGAGGAGTCTTTGAATCGGTTGAACAAATTTGACCTCGATCTGCTTGTAACACTATACACAATGTTTATCATTCTTTGGCTCTCACTATGTGCACGAATCACCAATAAACTTAGCGCGCAAATGATACTTTTTATTGTAGGCCTATATTCTTCTTCTTCTTTAAGTTCTCTGCCCTTCGGCAGGTTTCAACTTCCAATGACGCCACTCTTCTCTGTGCTGTGCCTTTTCCTTTAATTTGCTGTATCCGTCGGCCATCCACCCCAGCATCATCTGCCTCGGTCTTCCCCTCCCTCTTTTCCCTTCCATTCTCCCTTCTATGATTTCCTTCTATGATTTCTTTAAGAAGGGAGTCTCCTCGTAGTACGTGCCCTATCCAGTTCTTCTGTCTTTCCCTTATTGTTGCTATTAGCGATCGTTTTTCATCAACCATTTGTAGTACCTCGTCATTCGTTATATGCTCAGTCCAGCTCACCTTTTCCATCCTTCTCCAGATCCACATCTCAAAAGCTTCTAATTTCTTAAACTCTTCTTTCCTGATGGTCCAGGTCTCTGACCCATATAGTGCCACACTCCATACTAGTGTTTTGACCAGTCTTTTCTTTAGGCTTTTATTTAGCCCTCCTCTCAACAATTCTCCTCTTTTCGTGAATGCATCTTTTCCCAGTGCTATTCTTCGTTTCACATCGCTTTGACACCTTGCATCTGTTGTTATCATGCTTCCCAAGTAACAAAAGCTCTTAACCTGTTCCACCTCCTCATCGTTGATTCTTATTTTCTCTGTTACCTCCCCCTCCTCTCGGCTTATCCTCATACTCTTTGTCTTTCCAATGTTGATTTTCATGTTGTATGTCTTTGAGGTCATATTTAATTTGTCCATCATCTTCTGTAACCCTGCCTGTGTCGTCGCCAGCATTGCTTGATCGTCAGCAAATCTTAAGGCTTTTATAAGTCTTCCTCCTACCTTTACTCCTTCCTCTATCTCCTCTATTGCCTCCTGTATTAGCTCCTCTATATATATGTTAAAGAGGAGTGGTGACAGAGGACATCCATGTCTCACTCCCCTTCCAATTTCTCCTTCCTCTGAGCATTCTCCATCTATTCTTATCTTTACTTTCTGATTCATATAGAGGTTCCCTATAAGCCTCCTATCTTTCCAGTCGATTCCTCTTCGTCTCAGTGCAGTCATCAGTTTCCTCCAATCTACCCTGTCAAATGCCTTTTCATAGTCCACAAAACAGATGTAGACCTCTTGTCCATACTCTAGACTTCTTTCTGTCAGGACCCTCAGTGATCCGATGGCGTCTCTTGTACCCCGACCCTTTCTGAACCCAAATCAGCTGCAAGGCACCGAACATACCCCTACACCACCGCGTGCCCCAATAATTACTGCATGTGTTTCTATTACCCATGTTATTATATTATTATTACCGGTATTGTTACATGGCTATTGTTACCGGTATTGCATTCATTATTGTTGTTACTGGTATTACTACATGCATCATTACTAATATTATTACATATATTACTGGTAAACCCAAATCTTTCTCTCCTCTCCTCCTCTTTCTCTTTTCTTAAAACCTGCTCCCTCTCTCGGGGTCTTGCGCACTGGAAGCGCTTCTGAATGGTTCATCTTGCAAGGGACGCTTTGTAAATGTTTAGATACAATACATTACAGTAATCCGAATTTATATGCGTTTTTACTCCCTGTATAAATGCCATTATTGCTACCGGTAATTTACATGTAATATTACATGTATCATTATTATTGTTACCGGTATAACTACATACATTGTTACTGGTATTATTACATATATTACCCGTATTTATACATTATTACCAGTATTATTACATGTGCTTGTAAAGTAATTGCCATTGTTTTGGGTTCAGGGTCAAGTGTTTTGTTGGCTGTGTTGTTAAACTGGAACAATTGAGTCAAATAATGATTTTTAGTCAGAAGAATATAATTGTTGTTATTGTTGCTATCGACAAAATGAAAGTCAATAAATTTTGTGTCGTCCAGTGTTACGCTTTCCTTAGTCAAGTCTGGATGGGAGCTGGGCGGTTTTGGCTTGATTATTCTTCCATGGCATCAACCGATGGCGCTCCAAAACCAAAAGCCTTAATCAGATCAACATCCAGAAGATCTTTCCACTAAGACCAAACACCTTTCCATCTTCTACTGCGCTTTTGTCAGGTGTTCAGAGACCGACATTCAAGCAGCTTCAGCGCTGCCAACAGGACTTCTAAACGGCTCTCGGACAGTTCGTCTATTATTATTATTATTATTATTATTATTATTATTATTATTATTATTATTATTATTATTATTATTATTATTATTATTATTATTATTATTATAATTATTATTATTATTATTATTATTATTATTATTATTATATTCGTTTATTGGCACATCTGACGCCCACTTGGCGCTTTTCTGACGTCCATATGGCCCTTTCTGACGCCCATATTAGCATAGTTTCTGACGCCCATTTGGCCTTTTCTGACGTCTAATTGGCCCTTTCTGACGCCTACGTAGTCCCTGTGGCGCTCATCTAACCCTCTGACGCCATTATGTCTCTTATGACGCTTATGTGACCCCTCTTACACTCGTATGATCCCTTCTTCTGCCCATCTGACCCCGCTACACTGGCACAGGGTCAGGGTCAGTGGCAAGCGCGGCTCTTCGGACACGGGGCCAGGTCCAACGGCAAGCACGTACGGGTCTTGGGGCTTTCGACAAGATGATTTGTGTTGCCCTCCTACTTTAAAAAACTTGGACTGGCACCATCCGATCATAGGGTAATGATTAAGGTGAATATTAGATTTAATTATTTAATTTTTTCCTGTAACGTCGATCTGTACAGTATTATCAATCTGACTCTCCTGCAGTTAAATTTGATGATGATGATGATTGCAATTGTTTAACGACATCCTTTGGCTACTATGGCCGCTGACGTCTTTGTATTTATGTTGTATTTCCGCTCTGTTTGGCCCATTGGCTCTTTTTATTGCAATTCTCTATATTTTTTTTTTTTTTCCTTTTTTTATTTTTTATTCAGTTAAATTTGAAGGCCTGCAGTTCCTATTAATAGAGCGATTCACATCCTTAAACGACATCTTCTGGCATCATTAAGGCCTTGTCATCAATAGGAAAATATCCCATAATTATACAAACCTATAACTGCTATAACAGAGCTGATTTTTAAACTATTAAAATTGTGGATAAATGGATTAACCTTCTTAAAAGTGGTGTCAAAACTATCTACAGAGAGTCAAGTGTATGTTAGCAGTTTCCATTGGACAATATGTCGTTACACTATTGGAATCCATATTATATAGTACTTCAATGAAAGCAGCGCAAATTTTTTGACAAAATCTGGAAAATATAAATGCTCTTATTGCACACCTTTACAATGTTTGTGACATATCCTATAATTAAGTCACCCGAGGTTCGCGTTCAGATTAGGAGATAGTAGTCACAACATGTCGTCAAGCTGAATGCAGCAGTTGAGATTAAACACCTTTGAGATTAAATACCTTTTTAATGTGTGCAACAGATGATATATAACGATCGTCGACGGATTGTAAGGATTTTCGATTGTAAGGATTTAGTTTGACACCTTTAAATGGTGTCGATTGGACGTTAAATTTCTCGTTTTCATTGTATGGTATACATTGTGAATTGTCGTCAACGGCCTTTGATGTCATAAGACGACGTTAAACCTTTGAGAAATAATAATAAAATGTGGCGATCAAAGTTCTAGCACGATAAAATAAATAAGTTAAGGTAATGTCACTAGATGTCGTTAAACATGGGAAGCCATTATAAACCGCTGCGGTGATGCCAGTCCCAAGGCTAGATGAAGGAGGAGAGCAACGTTAATACACTTCGATGTGAGACGTAAACTGGCTATATGTTAATGTATTAACTACTATCTCTGTCAATGTAAGAAATGCGCAGTTTTCCAATCGACGTGAATCTGTTGGTTACCGACCAGCGTCTATTATAGGTGGCGCCACTAGGCCATTTACACACACGACTGCGTACATATTATCATATTGCATCGTATCTAAAGATTTATATAGCGCCTCTCTCAGAATAACTATTCAGAGGCGCTCTCAGCACGAAAACCCCGGGGAAAAGAAACGTCTTTAAAGAACGAGAGAAAAGAGGAAAAACCAGTCATTGGTTTAGCCCTTAATGAGGCGGAAGGTCATTCCAAGTATTGTATTGTATTGTATTTGAACACTTGTTATAGCGCCTCTACCAGATTTCCCTATTCAGAGGCGCTCCCGACTACTGCTGTAGTCGGAGTTTCACGCCGAAGCGCATGAGCAATTGCGAGTGAAGGACTTGCCCAGGGTCCCTACGCGACGGCTTTGAGGTGGATTCGAACCCGCAAAGCCTCCAGCTGCAAGGCACCGAACATACCCTTATACCACCGCGCCCCAGTATATTGTGTTGTGTTGTGTGTTGTATTGTACTCTACGTTTATAATGCGACCGAGCCACCCGCAGTAAAGATCCGAGAAATTAATCTCTGATAAACCGACCCGACCGGGAAGCGAACCCGGGGCGCCGGCGCGGCGAGCAGGCACCAACCCACTCGGCCACTCAGGATCCTTAGATTAGAAAATAACCTGCTCAACATCAGTTAGATTAGTATCTTTCTGACTATATGCGAAAGCAGAGGGACCAACCACAGCAAATGCCCGGCAAATGCCCAGCAAATGCCCGGCGTTGAGCCAAGGTAGTCCTAGTCCTAGGAACAAAATGATCTAGCCAATCAGCAGAGCGCAAAGAAACGAGATGAGGTCGCAGATATCGGCTTTCGCATATAGTCAGAAAGATACTAATCTAACTGATGTTGAGCAGGTTATGCGCTTTGTTTGGCTGGCTATTATTTTCTGTATTTACTAAGCGCCACAATCTACTTGCCAAGCATCAATCGATGGCGCTGAGCAATAATGCTAGTAAAGGTTGACATCGACGTTACCTTACTGATTTGAATTATTATTATTAAGAGCGGTAGCGAATTTTAGACATTATTATTAATCAAAGGTTTAACGTCGCCTTATGACATCAAAGGCCGTTGACGACAATTCACAATGTAAGTTTATACCATACAATGAAAACGAGAAATTTAACGTCCAAACGACACCATTTAAAGGTGTCAAAATAAATCCTTACAATGTCACAAAATTCAATGTTAAACAACATAAAGTAATGCATCGGTTAGGCCTACTTTCTGTGATACACACACTGTGATTAAATGATTCGATACAAATTTAATTATAATAATATCACGACGTTAGATTCTTATTCTACTTGTACTCTTTTAAGTGATTATTTATTAATTTTCAGTTTAGCATCTTGTGACAACATTCACTATTTACCATTATACTTTTTTGAATAAAAATTTGATAAAAACAGCACAAACTTTAAATGATATAAGTAATTCACAAAGTCGACATTTTACCCGTAGACTGTTCAAGCATCCAATACACTCAAAGGTAAGTGTCATTAAGTAAAAAAAAAAATATTTGATACAAACATATTACAATTGCTTAAAGTTTGTTTTCAGCATGTTCAATGAGACACTACAACTACATTTTCCTTATTACAACATATGAAGTACTGCATTATGATGCAATGTAATATTTACTCCAATACAGCAACCAAACTAAACATGTGATACTTAAAACAAAGTGTTATAGATACTCAATGAACAATATGCCATATATGTAATTTACTTACATCAGATTTTTATTACTTATATAATAAAACATACTTAAGATCTAATTATACGCCTCATCAACCAACTCGCATACATATAACTAGAGTTAAGGCAAAAGATTGTTATTATAATAATTATGCAAATCATAATAATGCAATACGCAATCCTAAAAGCAAAAAGCACCAGTAAAAGAGTAATTAAATATCCACAGATTTGACACCAACAAGAAGAGGGGAAAAATTACTCACAGCAACAAAAATTAAAATATCTATTCACAAAATTCGCCCATTAGTAATCAAACAAAGTAGCCTATACACTTCATTCTGAAACACATTTACCGTCAAAAGGGTTTTTAAAGACATTTCATCTTTATACAATTGACATTTATTTCTTAATAACATAGAAATATCTTCTTTTTTACAATCAAGTAATAGGTGATGAATAGTCTCCTTCACCTGACAGGTATCACATAAACCGTTAGAATGTCTTTTTATAACGAATAGTCTTTGATTAGTATTGGCCACTCCTAAACGCAATCTAGAAATTTGGACTTCCTTATGCCTATAAGGTTCAAAATATTTTATATCTGTACTAACAATTGGACAAATAGATTTATAAAAATGACCTCTATTATCATTACTATATTCTAGTTGCCATTTATTTACTATATAAAGTTTTATTAAAGTTAAAATTTCCTGAAGTTCAAGATAATTAGTAGAATTTATGTGATCAATAGTTAGACCTTCTTTAGCCAAATTATCTGCTTTAGACAAGTCATGCTTTTTTCTTATATAGCATCAGTTGAAAACTTTTTGAGGTGTCTAAAAAACAGCACCACTGGGTGTCATGCGTATTATGGCAATTGGCTAAGAATGCAAGACCTAAGGGTCGTCCATTAATTATGGGGGGAGGGAGTTTGGAAAAGCTTGACAGTTGTTGACAAGGCGAGGGGGTTCGGTACAATTTGAGGTCAACAATTGTTTTCCAATGAATCAGCACAGACCCTTCAAAATGGTAGCTTAAACATCAAGTAGTGCTAAAATGTATAACGTGCTTAATGTTTAATACTACTAAAAAAGCTGGTAATAAACTAAACTCGTATATTTTGAAATAATTCGAGATTGCATTAACTGTTAAAAAATCATACAGTGAATCTACATGTATTACATGTTTCTTTTCGTAGAGGGGGGGTTCTGGGATTGTTGACATAATTTTGTAGGGAGTCCTTCGATGTTTGACAGTTGTTGACAAGCGGAGTGAGGTCAAAAACTGCCTAAAATTTGTTGACATTATTAATGGACAACCCTAACACATTTAATATTGAATTTTGCATAACGTCTCCTGCATATATAGCAACGGTTGACACCATTTAAAAGGTGTCTAAAAATATCATGGTAACAATCGACAACTATTGTAATTGTAATGTAATGTAATGTAATGTAATTACTGACTTCTAAAGCGCCGGTGTCTAATGCACAAGGCATCAACCGATGGCGCATCAAAACAATCCGTAATCAGGTCAACATCCAGAAGATCAGTCCGTAAGAGACAGAGAGGCAGCCTAAGGTGGTAAGCAATTTGAAAGAGGTAAGTTTTCAGCCGTGAACGAAATGACACAAGCGACTGAGCACAGCGCACAGATACAGGAAGAGAGTTCCAAAAGGCAGGCCCAGCAACCGAAAAAGCTCGTTCACCGAGAACAGTTCTTGATTTAGGTATGACCAGACAAAGACAATCTGATGACCTCATTGAATAATGATAAGTCAGAGGAATAAGAACAGATTTTAAATATTGTGGTTGGCCAGAGTTCAAAGTTTTATAAACTATGAGCCCCAGTTTGAAACGAATTCTTTGCTGAACAGGAAGCCAATGCAGAGATTTAAGCAGAGGGGTTATATGTTCATATTTGGATGTATTAGTTATGGCTCTAGCCAAAGAGTTCTGAACCCTCTGCAGCTTCAGTATGTTTGATTTATTGATACCAGTAAGAAGTGAGTTACAATAGTCTAGGCGACTGGAAACCAATGCATTTGCCAGAGATATTCTTGCAGACATGGGCACATAATGCCTAATTCTGCGTATATCATGAATGAACATATAGGATGCCTTACAAATACTGTTTACATGGCCAGTGAGAGACATGGTAGAATTAAAGACAACGCCTAAGTTGCGTGCAGCATCGGCCAGCTCAACAATTGAGTCACCCAGTTTCAATGACTTCAGCCCATCAAATTTCTTAAGTTGCTGTGGAGTGCCAAGTAACAGAAATTCAGTCTTTGATGGGTTAAGGAGGAGTTTATTGGATGCCATCCAGGACTGTACTTCATCAAAGACAGCAGACAACAGCTGTACAGATGAGTCACATGACAGACTGTCAAATGAAATGTAAATTTGAGTATCATCAGCATAGAAATGGTATCTCAGCGAATGATTATCAAGCAATGCTCCCAATGGTGTGGTGTATAAAGTAAACAAAAGAGGGCCAAGCACTGATCCCTGTGGTACACCGCATGCCAACAAAGCATCAGATGAATAATTACCATTTAAATACACTGATTGAGTGCGTGGACTAAGATAAGTACTAAACCAATCGAGTGCAGAGATCCCAAACCAGTTCTCGAGACGATGAAGAAGAATAGAATGATCCACAGTATCAAAAGCAGCAGACAAGTCAAGAAGAACAAGTGCTGTCACCTTACCACCATCCATTGAGCAAATGATGTCATTATGAACAGTAAGAAGTGCAGATTCTGTTGAGTGAAACTTACGATAGGCAGACTGAAAAGGGGAGATTAGGGAGTTTGATGACAGGTGAGTTTGCATGCGATTCAAGACTATCCGTTCAAGGATTTTAGATATAAAATTCAAGGTTGAGATAGGCTTATAATTTGACAGATCATCAGGATCAAGACAAGTGGCGGAGTTAGTGAATTTTGCACCAATTTATTTGCTTGTAATTATAGCATAGGTTAGCAGCATTTTAAAGGGAGCCAGACGATTATTCATCCATGGCTCCGGTGTCTAATGCAGAAGGCATCAACCGATGGCGCTCCTATACCAAATGACGTCACGCACCTAGGGTCGGAAAGTGACATGGGGTGGGGGGTTGAGAAATGTGACGTCACATCAGGTCTGTGCAATTAAATTTAACAAATAACAACAATTTAATTTTAATAATAACAGCACAAATTGCGAGTAATAAATTTTCATAATTTTTTTATTATTATTTTTAATGTACATGTATTGTATACGGGCACCAGTATTAATATTATTATTATGGTATCGGTTAAGGGCGTTTTTAAGGTGTCTAACCAATCGGATATATGCATACATATAAACACACACACACACAAATTATTTAAATATTTTGTCACCCTTAGATTTTAAAATATTCATGCTCTCCTATCTGTTCCATGAAGGAGCATTTTGCATTGCCATGGAAATTTGGTTTTAGGGGGGTGGGGGGGGTCAGAGCTTTGTGACGTTATTTTCAGGGGTGTAACTTTTTGTGACGAAGTGTGACAAGGGGGGAGGGGGGAGTCAAAAATCGGCCAAAATTGCGTGACGTCATTTATGGACGGCCCCGAAGCCGTAATCAGGTCAGCATCCAGAAGATCTTTCCACTAAGACAGAGACAACTTCTATTGCGCCAGTGTCTAATGCACAATCAACCAATGGCATATACCAAATCATTCATTCATTCATTTCGGATATTTATATAGCGCCCCTTCAAGATTTCTACTCAGAGGCGCTCCCGACTACAGCGCGGACACTGAATCAGAGTTTCACGCTGAAGCGCATGAGCAATTGCGAGTGAAGGACTTGCCCAGGGTCCCTACGCGGCGGCTTTGAGGTGGATTCGAACCCGCAACCCTCCAGCTGCAAGGCACTGAACATACCCCTATACCATGGCGCCCCACAATCATGTCAACACTCTAAAGCTATTCACATCATTGACTCCATAATATCTTGCACAACAGCGAAATCCCTCCATCACATCTCGTTTACAAAACCTCGACGAATTCAACTCTTCAACAACCAATTCACACAGTAACACATTTTTGACATTGTGGAAAATTTGTTGCGTTATGTTATGACGATTCCGAATGTTGAAGGACTGGATGAGCCTCTTCATAAGACTGAAGAGCTATTTCGATGACACCTCCGTTGATAGCGTCGTGTTTCGCAAACAGCTGCGGAAAAGCGTGAAACAAAGAAATGGTCAACAGTATGTTTTTTTAACGTTGATGAACATGTAGCTTTTCTAACTACCTCTGAGCGGAGTGTACATGTATTGTATTCATAGATTTATAAAGCGCCTCTTACATTGAACACCAATCAGAGGCGCTCCCAGTGACAGGGTGTTACATAGGATTCATAAATTTATGAATGAATGAATGAATTAGTGAATGAACGAGTGAGTGAGTGAAAGAATGATAGCTTGATGGGTCTTGAAAGGTCTGATATAAATAGCTATATACATACAGCATTACATACATACATGCATACTCCTGGCTAACCCAACCCATTATGATTTCAAATTTTATTACAGTTTCTAACTTACTCTAATAACATCCAAGATGTTATGATACCATGGTGTCAATATAATCAATCAATCAATCAATCAATCAATTTTGTTTATTCACAACACCAAGCTGACAGGTCGCAACTTGTTACAGGTAACAGATAGGAAAAATTGTCTAAGCTCTGACAGTTAGTTCTGATATAAATAGCTATATATATACAGAATTACATACATACATGCATACTCCTGGCTAACTCAACCCATTACGATAATGCTATCATAATGTTCGAAATGAATGAATGTTTGAATGTTCAACCACAACCTTCAGTGATTATAATAGTGCTATAAAAGTCAATGAATCTGTTGCTAAGGCAACCGACCTGTATGAGTGGAATTCCACGCGTCTTCAGTTTCTTTGCGTCAACTGCGGACTGACAATCCGGATGTAGGATGTGATAGAGTTTAACGAGATCTTCCGCATCATTCAACCTTAAACAGCAAGAATTCACGATTGCTAAATTCAGCATTTATTCACAGTAATTCATAGTACAGTAATTAACAGTAATTAACGGTAAAATATCATACAGAGGAAAAGCTCGAATGAACTCATTGAGTCCGCTATACATTATGATCATACTGATAGTGTCGTTTCATTAATGATGGTAAAAAGTAAAAATTAATTTGTCAATGCTTACTTATATGACGAAAGCAATTCTTAAAAGAGGTGTTGAATTTGTGCAATTGCAGAAAATAGGCAAATCACTGTTTTATTATAATGTAATGTAATGTAATGTAATAAAACATTTATAAAGCGCCACTTAAGAGTCTCTCAGAAGCAGGAGTGAAATCTCTCCATCACATCTCGTTTACAAAACTTTGTGAAATTCAACTCTTTAACAACCGATTCACACAGTTATGCGGGACGTTGTGTGTGTGTTAGAGGTCTGCGGGTAGAGCATTTTTGCTACCCGACCCGTACCCGTAACACAGAACCGTTACCCGTACCCGTACCCGACCCGCACTCAAAATTACTACCCGACCCTACCCGTAACCGCGGGTATACCCGTACCCGTAAAGTACCCGTCACGTCATTAGCACGCCTTCCCATAGACCCTGTCCCTACCAGGCCAATAGGCTTACAACTCAACATGTAGTAATAATAATAATAATAAATACGATAATGATGATGATAGTAGTGGTAGTTGTAGTGGTAGTAGTAGTTGTAGTAGTAGTAGTTGCTGTTGTTGCTGTTGTAGTTGTTGCAGTTGTTGTGGTAATAGTAGTCGTAGCAGTTGCAGAAGTATTAGTATTAATAGTAGTAGTAGCAGTAGCAGCAGTTATTGTAGTAGTAATAATAAGAGGCAGTCATTAGTCAACTTATAAAACTTGTCACATGCAACTCAATGTTGTGCTGTCTCAATTGCATTGTGCATTTTATCTCCGTGGTCTATATACTGTCAGCTAGAACACTAAAAAACTGTTAATAGTACGTTGCAGACCCGGTCAGGTCCATTGTGCGCCTACATTCTGTATTCTATGTGACGGTGACATTGTAACCCCAAAAACTTCACGTCGGTACGGGTAAAACCGGGTATACCCGTACCCGTGATGACCCTACCCGTACCCGACCCGACCCGTGAAACGCGTACCCGACCCGTACCCGACCCGCGGGTACGGGTCGGGTACGGGTAAACCCGCGGGTACGGGTATACCCGCAGACCCCTAGTGTGTGTGTGTGTGTGTGTGTGTGTGTGTGTGTTTGTGTGTGTGTGTTTTGTGTGTGTGTGTGTGTGTGTGTGTTGTGTGTGTGTGTGTGTGTGTGTGTGTGTGTGTGTGTGTGTTTGTGTGTGTGTGTGTTTGTGTGTGTGTGTTTGTGTGTTTGTGTGTGTGTGTGTTTGTGTGTTTGTGTGTGTGTGTGTGTGTGTGTGTGTGTGTGTGTGTGTGTGTGTGTGTGTGTGTGTGTTTGTGTGTGTGTGTGTGTGTGTGTGTGTTTGTGTGTGTGTGTGTGTGTGTGTGTTTGTGTGTGTGTGTGTGTGTGTGTGTGTGTGTGTGTGTTGTGTGTGTGTGTGTGTGTTTGTGTGTGTGTGTGTGTGTGTGTGTGTGTGTGTGTGTGTGTGTGTGTGTGTGTGTGTGTGTGTGTGTCCATCCGTCCATCTGTCTGTCTTTCTGTCCGTCCATCTGATTATTTTTTCCATCTCCAAATGGACTGAATCAGTGCAACCTAGCTCTTGCAAAAATCTCAAGATTGGCCAAAAGTGTACCAAAAAATCCTAAGTTACTGACAAGCAAAAAGTTATGATGAAATATGAAATACATTTTAGCAATCACAGTTATTCACAAAAATACCGAGCAAGGAACTGACAAAGAAAAACTGGAGAATAGCATTGAATTAACAAATTACAATGTTTACAGGTAACATTAATAATAAACGTCTTTCAGACAGTTTTTTCTAATCTGATTCGCTGCCAGTGTTGAAAAGTACGGTAAAACTAGTATACGCTCTATAGAAAAAATCTCAAGATTGCCATGCAAAATCCCCAGATCCTAAGTCGACCCCAAAATCCCAAGATCTTGGTAAAAATCCCAAGGGCGCGTCTCACTGGACTGAATGATAATCTGGTAATGGCCCACTTTTATGACACTTCGAGACCATTTTCTACTCATTTACCTTTCGTCAACAAGTAAGCCTAACACTAATCGAAACTTTTTGGTCAAACGTACTTATATCAGTACTAGGCACCTTAAAAGAGGTGTCGATAATGCATTCAAGAAACCGTAGTCATAGTAGCAGTTTCCCGTGTTTAAAACGAAGTCTCATGGATGTTGAATTCCAGCTTACATTACATCCTGGCTAGGATGTTGTACAGCTAGGCCATAGTGTTTTTAGTTTACTATTTACTAACTTTTTCGCTACTATTTGATAATTGTATTATTGTTATTGTATAACTGTATAACTTTGTATGTACAGCGCCGTGCGTTTGCCAGCGTTTAATAAAGAACACACGCGTTTTAAAGGTGTCTAAAGAGAGCGCTCTTACCAATCGGCTACACATACATATATACACACGCACGCACACACACACAAACACACACATCTTGTATGTATGTATGTATGTATATGGCCATTTATATAGCGCCTTACAGGAAACTCACGAAGGCGCTAAGCTTATGAAAAGTTCCTGACGTCGGCAAAATAGTCTGCAAATTTTCTCATACCTGCATAATCTGGTTCTTAACTAAAGGCACATGGATTAAGAAACCTGATTACGCCGTCGTCTTCGTAATCGCCATCATCATTTTAGTCGTTGTCGTGACTAAGACAACACCATCGATACAACCAAAACCACCTCTGTCGTCATTGCCACTGCTCCACCCGTCGCTCTTTCTTTATATCCGTCTCTCTCCGTCTGTTTATCCCTGTCTATGGGCTTCAGTTCTGTATGTGTGTCTCTGTCTGTCTGTGCGCCTGTCTGCCTGCCTGCCTGCCTTCCTGACCGTCTGCCTGTGTGTCTGTGTGTCTGTGTGTCTGTGTGTCTGTCTGTCTGTCTGTCGGTCTGTCTGTCTCGCCGTGTAGTTTGAATTAAATCTTCAAATGTATTTGCCTACTGTTGGCGTCGTCTCCTTAGTTAATGTCGATCAAGGAAAACAAGTGGAAATTATTGCTACACCAGCCTACTTATAGGGTAATAAATCTTCTCTAAAGAGGTGTTTAATATCGTTAGGAAAATCGTGGTGATAGCTGCGGATTTCTGAGTTTAGCGACATCTTGTGCCTGCGAGGGTCATTGGCGTAGATCTTATTGTATATCAGAGGCCTGAATTTAATAACAGTATTCGATACCAAGACACTAACGACATCTTTTCGCATCATTAAAGGCCTTGACGTCAATTGGAAAATATCCCGTATACAAACTTCTATTTCAGAGCTGATTTCTTAAACTATTAATGTTGGATAACTGGATTAACCGTCTTTAAAGGGGTGTCTAAAAATCTACAGAAATTCAAATGTATATTAAAAGTTTCCATTGGTAATTTATCGCTACGCTGTTGGAATCCATATAATAATTCTAGCTAGTAACCTCTCTTCTACCTTTGCTTTTCTCAAAACATTTTTCTTCTCTTGTGGTCTTGCGCACTGGGAGCGCCTCTGAATGGTTCACCCTATGAGAGGCGCTTTATAAATGTTTGAATACAATACAATACAATACAATACAATACAATACAATACAATACAATAGCAAATCCTGTGAGATAATTTTCACGCGTCCCCGGGGTACCATCGGTATGTTCCCCCTCCTCTAAAAGGTATTGCAAGAGTGCAAACCCTAAATATTCTTGGTGTTGAGCTTACAGCGAAATATGGGTTCTCTAGTCACATTAAACGTCTGACCATAAAAGCAAGGCAGTCCTTTTATGCACTTCGGATCCTGAGGTCGCACGGGCTCTCGGGGGACACTTTATTTGATGTAGTTCGTGCCACTATACGGTTGGTATGATGCTGTATTGCTCGCCTGTGTGGTGGGGCTTTGCGAGAGTGCAGAAACGGGAGGCCCTTGAGGGAATTATCCGAAGGTTGGTACGCCAGGGGTACTTACCTCCATCTTCTCCCTCATTTGAGACTCTCTGCAGCAATGCGGATACTAGACTCTTTGCCTGTATTCTGCACAATCCTTGTCATGTACTGTATTGCATAAATTGTTACCGCCGATCAAGCAATCGCGCAACTCCCTGCGGCCACGGTCCCATAACCGTGAGCTTCCCATGTTTGACAACCTGTCTCAGAAATGCTTCGTTGCCCGGATGCTATACAAATAAACTATGTTTTCCCTAGATCTGACTATTTAAACCCTTCATTTTCCCCTATGACAAGCCCTAGATCTTCTTCCTCTATGTTCCCCGTGATGTACAATAAAGCTTCTCATTCAATTCATTGGTTGTATATATAAATGTTTGTCTGTTTGTTTGAATGTATTAATCTTGCCATGTACAGTGCTGTGCGTTTGCTAGTGCTTCTCAATAAAAAAATACTTACTTACAGTGTCTTTTCTTTAGACACCTTATAAACGTTAGTATATCAGGACATATAAACATAATTTCGCCACGTTAAACAATTCTATCACTGCATCAGAATCTTAGCACCAATCTGTCAACCAATTTATGGTTTACTGTCTCTTCGAGTTCACAATGAATGAATGAATGAATGAATGAATGAATGAATGAATGAATGAATGAATGAATGAATGAATGAATGAATGAATGAATGAATCGATCGATCGATCGATCGATCGATCAATCAATCAATCAATCAATCCACCCATCCACCTATCCACCCATCCACCCATCCACCCATCCACCCATCCACCCATCTACCCATCCATCCATCCATCCATCCACCCATCCACCCATCCATCCATCCATCCATCCATCCATCCATCCATCCATCCATCCATCCATCCATCCATCCATCCATCCATCCATCCATCCATCCATCCATCCATCCATCCATCCATCCATCCATCCATCCATCCATCCATCCATCCATCCATCCATCCATCCATCCATCCATCCATCCATCCATCCATCCATCCATCCATCCATCCATCCATCCATCCCATCTATCTCATCCATCCATCCATCCATCCATCCATCCATCCATCCATCCATCCATCCATCCATCCATCCATCCATCCATCCATCCATCCATCCATCCAATCTTTCCAAACGTTCTTGCCCTATCAGATTAAGCTCCCCCTTCCTCTCTCTGGTCTCTCTGGTAACCGGTCTCGGACCCCCACCCCCAACATCCCTGGACCACAGCCCCTCTGACACAACCCAGCGCTCGTGAATAAGCTGGTGCCCTGCTTTCAAGTGGCGCTTTATAAATCTGAAGTCAACCCATTTCGGATCCTTCTATGAAACCAGTATTTGCTCATATTTTCTGCCCATTCCAACCCATTATGATTCAATTCTGACGCAGAAATCACTGGTAAAGAATCCAAACCAATAACTCATGCGGCGCTATTTTCACAGCGTCCAGAAAGTGCAATAACATGGCAATCCTCGGCTAATGAAGTGCCAATCATTTTGGTCAGCAATATAATACTCAAGCTCTAAGCTCCGGCTGTTGGAAAAGTTATCCAGAATTCACTGGCCATATATATACATAATCCAATATTTAACGACATCCTATAGCTACAAAGGCTGTTGACGTCTTTAAAGTTGTTGATGTCACTGGCCAGTTGTCGATGACCATATTTATATTCTCGCGCTGAAGTCGAAAAACAGGTGTTTAAGTCAGATGGTGTAATGGTTTATGGGAGGAAACTTGAAGCATCCCGTGCTAAAGTATCAACCACACGCAAAGAGAAAGTGCAGTAAGCCGAGCTTAATTACCGCAATTACCGCAAATGATCGCGTAAAAGTCCAAGACAACTTGGACAGCTGCTGCAGGGTGGGAAGGGATCGGGCTTTGGACCTATGAACTTCATCACTGCAATTACCAGTCTTAAGGCAGCTAACCCTGCAAACAGGCTCCTCAAATATGCTGATGACTGCTACCTTTTAATCCCTTCCTCAAATAGTGCTTCTGTGACTTTAGAATTGGACCATATCTCCCGATGGTCTGCTGACTGTAACCTGAAGCTGAACCAAAAGAAAACCAGTGAAATGATAATTCACCGTCCGAGGGTGGGTCTTGGTTACCTTACTGCCTCTGCCGCCGCGTAGGGACTCTGGGCAAGTCCTTCACTCGCAATTGCTCATGCGCTTCGGCGTGAAACTCCGATTCAGCGTTCGCGCAGTAGTCGGGAGCGCCTCTGAATGGGAAATCTGGTAGGGGCGCTATAACAAGTGTTCAAATACAATACAATACAATACAATACAATACAATACCACCATAGGTCTAGCAAGGGTTACCAGTATGGTGATCTTGGGAGTAACCATTTCTGATGACTTAAGATTTAATAATCATGTTCAACGACTTTGCTGTCAGGCCCGTCAATCCTTTTACGCTTTGAGAACTTTGGTCGCCCATGGCCTGCGTGGTCTACATCTTTATGACGTTGTGCGAGCCACTACCTTGGCAAGAATGCTGTATGCCTCACCCGCCTGGTGGGGTTTCGTGGGACAACGTGACAAAGACAGGTTTGAAGTCTTGATGCGTCGCTTGATTCGCTATCACTATCTTCCTAGAGATTCCCTGTCTTTTGAGCAACTATGCACAAAGGCTGATTCCCGCCTTTTTCATCGATCCTGGTGGATAATGGGCATGTTTTACATGAATTGCTTCCCCCAATTAAAACTTCTAAGTATTCCCTCCGACCCAGGGCTCATGACCGTATCATTCCTCCCGCAGATAATTTGATGCGTAAAACTTTCATCACTAGGATGATATATAAAGTATGATAAACATTGGCTGACTTCTTAGATATATGCGGGACGATAACGATTGTGCACCAAGGTGCTGTTGATTTATTAAGGGATATTGTCACTAACTTACTTAATGCGAAAAACGTTTATTGTTAGGATACTTTATCCATTTTTAACTGCATGTATAAGATGTCTGTACACCAAAGTGCGATTAGCAATTGGTTAATAAAGAATATACTTACTTACTTACTTTCAATAGAGAGTTATAGAGAGTAACATAAGTGAAAATTATTGTGGCAAAGCTTGTTATATGATAAACGAAATACTTAAGAGAGGTGTGTTAAATATATGCAGGAAATCGTAGTGGTAGTTGTGGATTCCTGAGTTTAGCGACATCTTGTGCCTGCCAGCGTCTTTGGCGTAGAGCTTATCGTACATGTCTAATATTATTAAGAGTATTGGGTGCCAAGACTCTTACGACATCATTGGGGAGGGGTTTAGGTGAATGGTTAACACTCCGGAACGAAGATAGGATAGACGCGGGATCGATTCCCGCTACCCTCCCAAAGGTCAACTGAGACTTTCATTCGCCAGATGGCGTTGGTAAAATGAGTAGTTGGACGTGACGGGCGCCTTGCATAGCTGCCATGCAGTTAAATTCGACTCCTGTAATAACATGTGATCATTCGTTCATACTATGAATTGCAATCATACTGCGTTCATGAATCAGTAAACGAAAATTATTATTATTTTTAAAGGCACTGTGTCAACCAGAAAATATTTTATAAACTGTTTTTACGCAGCTAATTTTCAAACTAAATATGGTGGATATCCATCTTAAAAGTGGTGTCTAATAATAATAATAATAATAATAATCTTTTCTTTATTGAAGCGCCTGACAAACGCACTGCGCTGTACATTTACATGTTATGCAATTTAAATCTTAACTACTAACAGAACAGACAGCTTGCAATACAACGGCGCTAATAGCAGCCTACAAACATATCCGCCCAACGGGGGCTCGAACTCGGTACCTCTCGGTCTGTGTGCCAGATGTTATCCAATGCGCCACGGAACGGGAAAATCACAATTTTTACTAAACCCTGGAAAATGAAAATGTTCCTATTGCACACCTTTACAAAGTATGTGATAGATCCTATAATTAAGTTACTCATAGCATGGATTCCTAGCCATATTGGTTTATCTGGAAATGAAATGGCAGACACGCTGGCAAAGAAGGGGCTGGAAATATCTGTGATTAATTCAACAAATTATTTAGAATTAAAAGAAATCTATTCCTTAATAAGGAATTATGTAATTAATAAATGGCAAATTGAATATAACCTTGAATCAAAAGGAAGATTCTATAAATCTATTCAACCTTTGGTGTCCACAAATATAAAATTTATAGACTATCCAAGGAAACGTGAAGTTCAAATTACCAGACTTAGAATGGGACATATCTTAAGTAATACGTGGTTGAAACATATAGGTAAAAGCCTAACGGACTTATGTGCTGAATGTCAGGTGCCTGACACTATTCATCATATATTAATTGCTTGTAAAAAACACGACATATCAAAATTAATATTTGAAAAATGTGCAAAGAAAAAAGTGGAATGCACTGTTGAAAATATATTGTCTATTCCAGATATTTATCTCGAAGTATATAGCATACTCATGATCATAACTAATGGGAAAATTATGTAGAGATTATTAATAAATAGTGTAAATATTATCTAAAAATACTCTCTGCAGGTAATATGTGTAACTACATAACTTAGATAACGGCAATAAATATTGACTAATGTGGCTGGATAACGGTTGCTGGAGTAGAACATCATAACTTGCTTCAGAATAATGGTCTATGATTATAGCAATTGAATTGGTTTGTTTATGGTGATAAATGTATGGGTTTTTAATTTTAATGTGTTTTTTTATTGGATAGAACTGATGCTTAACAATGTTTTTAATATTCTTGGTCTTTAGTTATTACTTAAAACTAGTTTGGAAATGTTTATGTATAGGATTCATTTTGAGTTAATTGTAATTGATAAAATCAACATTTAATAATATTGATGCTTTGATTGTCATGATGATATTGATTATTGAATCTGTTTGTACTATTCTTGATGGACTAAGAATATTGAACATTGATTGATTATAAATGTAAAATTTATAGCTTGATGTTAATTTAGAGAGATAGATGTGATGCTCTGCAAATATTGTAATTAAGAATAAGAATTAGATTAAAATTGAGGAGAAAACAGTTATTAATAGAGCCTATATGGCCGCCCAAAAAAATTAAAAAATTAATGAAAAGCCTGTACGGCTAGAAGATTAATTTTGTTTTTTTTAATATCAAAAAAAAGAAGGAAAAAAGGAGAAAAAAGAACAACCACCTGTCAAATTTCATCGTTGCAACTTCCTGTCAGAAAAGAAGCAAAGACAAGAAAAGAGAAAGAATTCTGATGAAAAACATTATTCGAAAATGAACTTAAATACGTCAAAAACTTTAAAGTCGTCAATATCCTATCAGAAATAGAATCCAAGACGGAAAAAGAGAAAGAAAACTGATGAAAACACTACACGAAAATGAACTGAAATGCATCAAAAACTTTAAAGACGTCAACGGCCTTTGTTGCTAAAAGATGTCATTAAACATTGGATAAATAAATAAGTGTTCAGAATTGGATCAAGTAACGGAGAAGGTTGTCACAATTATGTCGTCAAGCTTAATGTCAATAAAAACAGCAGTTGAGATTAAACACCTTTTTAATGTCTGCAACAGAATATATATTACGATCGTCGCCTGAATTGTGACCAGTAGAAGTGTCAGCATGACAATAAGTTATGGTAATGTCACAAGATGTCGTTAAACATAGGAATCTATTCACAACCGCTGCGATTATGCCAGTCCAAAGACTGGATGAAGGAGGAGGGCAACGTCAATCAACTTCGATATGAAACGTAAACTGGCCATGTTTTAATGGTCAACTACTATCTCTGTCAATGTCAGAAGTGCGCAGAATTCTTCCAATAGATCTTGAACGGCCTTTCATGTCGTGAATCTGTTCGTTATTATAGGTGGCGCCAATAGGCTATCTACATGTATATACACTCGAATACGCGAATTGCTATGTAACTGATGTTGAGTTAGTTAGTGGTTACCCGCTTGTTTGGCTATCTTTCTGGCTGGCTGCATGGCTGTCAGACCGGCTGGATGAATTATTATTTCTGCAGTTATATCTTCATTGTTATTATTTATTAAGTGGTATTAAGTGCTACTATATCTAATGACGAAGCATCAATCGATGGCGCTGAGCAATTGTGAGTGAAGGACTTGCTGAAGGTCCCTACAAAGTAACCATCTCAGGGGAGGAGGATCGAACCCATACCATCCAAGTTACAAGGCGACCGCTCTAACCAATCAGCAGAAGTAGTTTCCAGTCTTTAAAACGACATTGTGTGTTTCTGCCAGGAAAGCTGACATCGACATTACCTTACTAAGTAGAATTATTCTGGGTCATGAAGGTGACACTAAGGTAGGCCTACCCTGCTGCGGGCTTATATAGCATTGGCTAGAAACGTCTTTGAGGTGTCTAAAAAGAGCGCGCTGTTACAAATCGGCCGTATGACTATTATCTATAACTAGCGGATAAATTTGCAGGGGTGTCAAACGTCCGGTCCACCGACGATGTTTTTTGACCCGCGGAGCCTTGCCTAAGGACTAGAGAATTTGAGAATAAAAGTTAATTTAATTTGTAATTTTTAATTGCGTATGATGCGAAGTGATATTGCTGTGCTAAAAAACCCAGGCAATACTTAATCCTCACCCTGCTATGGAGGTTTTTGATAATGAGGATCAAAATTAAGACTGCATGGTAACAATACACCATTTAAGATTTAGTTTTGCAAAAATTTCTGGGTACGGGCTCCTCAAGCCTCTCCCACCCATATCCATTTTGCTTAGGTGCCTTTTACGCCGCGGCCCGCCACTTGCTGGAAAATATTGCCACTTGCCCGCTACCAAAATGGTTTAACACCCTGGGCTTTATAAATTCTCATATACAATACAATACAATCCAAGAGCTAACCATAAAGTATCGTTCACTTCTCTGAATAATTAGTGATTCTCTGTTGCGTATAATATAGCATCCATTAACAATGATCAGAGTTAACCAATAGACATTAATTTCTTGATTATATGGCATACGTTGACGAAATTTTACAGGTGTCTAAAAGGAGCATTCTAACCAATCGTTCACAAAATAACCCCTAACCATAACGTATCGTTCACTTCTCTAGATTAGTGACTCTGTTGCTTAAAATAGCATCGGTTTAGAACTATTTAAACATATCAGTGCGACCACTCTCCATTTTCTGAAATCCCAAGCTCTTGCCATAAAAATCCCAAGATTGGGACAAAAATGTACCAAAACTTTTAACAATCACAATTATTCACAAAAATGCCTGGCTAAGAACTCGCAAAGAAAAAACCGGAGCATAGCATTGAATTAAAAATGTTTACAGGTTACAATAATAATAAACGTCTTTCAGACTGAGCGAGTTTTTCTAATCTGATTCGCTGCCACTGTTGCAAAGTACGGTAAAAACTAGTCTATATATATAGACCTTAGAAAAATCCCAAGATTGTTAGGCAAAATGCCCAGATCCCAAGTTGGACCCCAAAATCCCTAGATCTTGGGGAAAATACCAAGATCCCAAGTTGGACCCCCAAAATCCCAAGACCTTGGAAAAAATCCATATACAATACGAAATCAACCTGTTAACCAATCGGCACTAATTTTATTTGCTTATAATAATATATAGCATAGGTTGACCACGTTTTACAGATTTCCGATGAGGACCGTTCCAAACTATTGGTCACCAATTTTATTCTCTTATATAGCATGGGCTGAAAGCGTTTTAAAGGTAGCCATAAACAGCATACTAAGTAATCGGTCACCAATTTTTATTTACTTATATAGAAGAGATTGATAGCGTTTTAAAGGTGTCCAAAAACAGCGTTCTAAGTAATCGCCCACCGTGTCTAAATTCCTCAATAACAGTCGGCTAAATTATCCCACGTGAATACGTGCGTGCGTGTGGGTATGTGGATGGAAGGATGAATGGATTGGTCGTTTAATGAGTTTTTTCCTCGTTAATCATTCCATCTTTTCCGCTTCACTCTCACTTCCTCGCATTCGTCTTGTTCTTCCATTCTTCTGTTTATCTAAGTTTTCCAGTTGTGAAGTTACGGATAATCCATCTTCCTTTCAATCGGAATGAAGAAAGAAAATCATTTATTCTTCGTTTAAGTCTTATTGCAGTAAAGAGTCGTTTATTATTATTATTATTGTATTGATTATTAATAACATTTGTCATCAGTAACAACTACTACTACTGCTGCTGCTGCGACTACATCCTACCACCATCACCACCACCACCACCACCACCACCACCACCACCACCACCACCACCACCACCACCACCAACACCACCAATAATAATAATAATAATAATAATAATAATAATAATAATAATAATAATAATAATAATAATAATAATAATAATAATCTATTGATGTATTGATGTTGATTGATTGAGAGAATAAATATTGTTGAATAATAATAATAATAATAATAATAATAATAATAATAATAATAATAATAATAATAATAATAATAATAATAATAATAATAATAATAATAATAATCTGTAAATGATACCAATTGGTTGCATATATAATTTTTTTTTATTTCTTTGAATGTATTAATCTTGCCATGTACAGTGCTATGCGTTTGCTAGTGCTTCTCAATAAAGGATATACTTACTTAATTACTTACTTAAATAAAATAAGTCAGCTTAGATACCTTCAAAAAGTGTTATCGTGATGCTATAAATACGGCCATATGCTTCTCCCAGTATTTTCACACGGCCTTCGCCGAAAGATTTCACGTGTACATCGGAGGCAATTCAAAAATTAGTAACAGCAAAAATAATATAATATACTAATAAATAATGACGAAAACGGTAATAATGAGAATAATTTTAACGGCGATGATTATGGTAATAATCATGATCACCACCGTCATCAACACCTGATGAATATGATCAATTTTAATAATAATAATAATAATAATAATAATAATAATAATAATAATAATAATAATAATAATAATAATAATAATAATAATAATAATAATAATAATAATAATAATAATAATAATCTTTTCTTTATTAAGCGCCTGACAAACGCACTGCGCTGTACATTTACATGTTATGCAATTGAAATCTTAACTACTAACAGAACAGACAGCCTGCAATACAACGGCGCTAATAGCAGCCTACAAAGCATGTCCGTTGTCATCACGATCACCCTCACCACCACAACGACCGCATTTTCACCACCACCACCACCGCCACCACACCACCACCACTACCAGCACCTCCACCACGACCACCTAATCATCTACCACCTCCACACCACCATACACCACCACCACCACCACCACCACACAACCACCACACAACCACAACCACCATCACACCACCACCACCACCACCACCACCACCACCACCACCTCCTCCTCAGCCAGCCACCACCACCACCACCACCACAACCACCACCACCACCACCACACTACAACCACCACCACCACAACCACCACCACCACTTCCACCACCACCACGTTTCCCAACACTACCACCAAGGGCAACAACACCACCATCACCGCTTTGTCCACCACCACCACCATTCTTTTCACCGCCATTGCCATCACTACCACATCCTCCACAGCCACTAACATTTTATCATCCACCACCACCACCACCACCACCACCACCACCACCACCACGAACATCACCACCACCAAGATCATGTTTTTCACCGCCATCACTACCACTTCATCCAACAACACCACCTAATAGCTTCGTTCGTTGATCTATAGTGTGGTTGTGTGTTCTGGGTGGCTGATGTTGATCTGGTGTGGTTGTGGTTGTGTTGGTGATGTAGCTGTCGATGGCGCTCCTCTTCTGTCTGGTTCATCGAGCCATGTCTTCTACATCGGAATAGGATGCGCATGCGGTGGAATAACGTCATCGCTCTCTCTGTATTCGTCTACTACATGAGAACGAAGAAATCAACCAACGATGACAACCACCGCCTAGGGTACCTACCACTCTGTCTGTCTCTGTCTGTCTCTGCCTGTCTCTGTCTGTCGCTGTCTGTATCTGTCTCTCTGTCTTTGTCCCTGTCTATCTATGTGGTTGTCTCTGTCTGTGTCTCTGTCTGTGTCTCTGTGTCTGTGTCTCTGTCTGTCTTTGTCGCTGTCTCTGTCTCTGTCTCTGTATCTCTATGTCTGTGTCTCTCTCTGTGTCTGTCAGTCTGTCTCTGTCTGTCTGTCTGTCTCTCTCTGTATCTGTGCCTCTGTGGCTGTCTCTTTCTGTCGGTCTGTCTGTATGACATTATTTCTCTCTCTGTCTATCTGTCTGTCTGTGTCTGTGTCTGTGTGTCAATCTGTCTGAGTGCCTTTTTGTCTGTCTGTCTGTCTGTCTCTATAGATATTTCTGTCTGTATGTTTGCCACTGTTTCTGTGCCTGTCTGTCTGTCTGCCTGCCTAAGTCTCTTTCTCTCTTTTAATCTTAGTGTCTGACTTACTTTGTCTGTATATCTGTATATCTCTCCTATGTCTGTCTTTTTATATGCCTTCCCAACAGTCTGCCTGTCTGCCTGTGTATCTGTCTGTCTGTCTGTCTGTCTGTCTGTCTGTAGCTATGAGTCTGTCTGCGTTTCCTTGACCTTGGTATTGTTTCTGTTCTTGGCCAGTGACGTCATGAGTTCGTTATCAAGGGAACCAGTCTACCTGGGAAACGACCACACAACGAGTCGAAGTACCATCTCAGGTACCAGTCTCTTTTTGCGTTGCAGCATTTAAACCGCGTTTACTTATAATAATATTTATTAATTTATGCCAAGAATCCTGCAAGCCAGAAGCATTTTTTTTAGATCAGGAATCTTCCTTTGAAAAAATGCGCTGTATAAATCTTCTTTTTTGACGCAATAGCAGCACAATAATGCGTATCCTTTATATCAGGAATCTTCCTTTGAATTTTTTGAGACCGATTCCAGCCGAATTACCTTAAATCTGTTCGATCTCTAACTTATAAAAAATTTAAATGCTTAAAAGAGGTATGTAAGAGATTTGTTTGTCAATGTAGTTATAATTGAACACTTGCATATAGCTCATTATCACTGGGTCCTTACGGAAGTGTGCCATAAATTAACGTTAAGAATAATACTATTAAAGTAAGCCTTTTTGCACTGTGGTAGTGCAAGTTGTAAGCCTGAAAAAGGAGGAGGAGGAGGATGACGTCGTTAAACTCTGTAGACTGTTAACAAACCGTAAAGACACCTTTTTTAAGAATTCTTGGTAGGTATAAATAAATTAAGGTTTAAAAACTTTAAATTGTGGCAGTGTTGTGAAGAAACTGGTTGCCTCGTGCCATAAGAACGGTGAGAACTATTCAAAACAATGTTTGTTAACGTCAACGGCCTTTGTTGCGTTAATGTCGTTAACTCTCGACCTGTGGTAATGCCAGTCCCAAGCCTGCAGAGACGAAGAGGGCTTCGTTGATCGTCTTTGTTCTTATTCAGCCTCTTTAAACAGCAACTATTTACCAAATTGACTAAAAAAAACTTTAAAACCTTTAAATCAGTTGTTAAGCTACGCTTCTTTCATTATTTATAAGAACAATAAAATGCTTAAAATTGGTGTCGAAGAGATTGCTACTTTCTTTACGAATGTGCAAAATGTGCTTAAATTGAATTGAAAGAAGCTTTTGCATTGAAAGGTTAAAGTTATAATGGCACATTTATATTGCGCCTGAACATTGAAAAAGAGACCTATTCGAAGAGCTTCATAAATAAACGATTAGAATGATACTGCTGTTGAAGTAGTGTCTCTGATCTCATCGATAAATCAACTACAAGTCTGATTGGTTGGTTAGTTGCTGTTTAACGACACTGTGTCATAACAAAGATGATTAGCGTCGCCCTCCTCTTCTCTTAAGGCTTGGGACTGGCTCTACCACGTTTAGGGCAGTGGCGGAATTAATCCCAGATATTACTAGGTCTTAGTAGCCAGAGTTTAGCGACATCTTGTGGCATAAAAGCCGTTCGCTCCACGAATGCACGTTTTCATTGTTCGTAGCTTTTTCTTATAGACAGAGTACTCCATTTAAAGAGGTGTGTAATTTTTGCCATCAGTTCACACCGTTTGCAGATTTCACTTCTAGTGCGGGTGATGTAATTAAAAGAGGTGTGTAATCATTATTAATATTATTATTATTATTATTATTCAACAATATTTATTCTCTCAATCAATCAACATCAATACATCAATAGACAAGCTGTCGTCTGAAATTAACGTCATAAATGCCGTTTGTGTCACATCTCCCTTAGGTCTGGCTCCGCTAAAGTGCCGCGGAAAGCCACCGAGTTGAACCGCTGGACAGTTATAGAGAGACGCTGCAGCAAGAAGCAGGTTTCTCTGGTGTCTCCTGTGGACAGCGTCAGACTACGACCTAGATCTGATATAAAGTTTTGGCCAGTGGTGTTAATTGGACCTAAGGTCTCGAGAGCAAGAGGCACGAAAAAGTGCGTGTTCAAAAGTGCATTGTACTTGGTCATTTTCCTGTCCGTGGCGATCTCGGCTGCCGCGCCCGCCGTCGCTGCCGTGGCCTGGATGTATGATGGTGCAAGGGTATCTACAACCGTCGCGTCCCACACCAGATGGCGACCCGCGCGCCATGGGATCATTGTTAGGCCGTCTGGTCTTCTGCCGTCCGTGCGAAGTAGACCTGGTGGTTCCTTTATTGATGGAATTCCAGCCTTCGAAAGGGAGCGATGTATAATGTCATTGATAGTGTTATGTCTGGCTATTCGGCCGAAGCCTAGAGAACATGAAAGGCCGTGGCTACCTCTGGCGTCGATTCGGGCTCCACAAGCGCATGTGTGTGGTTCGCATATTGTGGCCCCAAGGCGCAAGCCGACCGCCACCCGAACGTCCTCGTTGTCCAGTCGCAGCCCACATGCTGTTATTGGTAAGGCATGTAGCCAGTCGCTGGCGTGTGGTGATGAGACAGCTTTCAATCGCGCGGTGTTGTATGGGTCTATTGTGTCATGAAACAGTGTCTTGAGTGTCTGTTCCAAAAGTGGTTTGTCCCATAGAGCCTGCTTGTTTGTTGGCATGTTTTCTGAATCGTTGAAATCCGTCTTGGATCGCCACTCGGTGTCATGGTATCATTTTTTAATTATTATTATTATTATTATTATTATTATTATTATTATTATTATTATTATTATTATTATTATTATTATTATTATTATTATTATTATTATTATTATTATTATCATCATTGTTGGTGTTATTAGGAGGCGCGTCTGTGTGTAATCGTGGGTTGGTGTCATCATCCCTGGTTGAGCTGAGACCTGAAGAGGTTCGGAAGAATCTGAAAGCGATCGCTATCAGCTACGACTGTCTCTCGTTGTGCGAAATCCTCATGGAAGGTTCGTTTTATTGTGCGCCTTTTCTTGGATGGATCAGGTAGTGATGGCGGTGATTATGAGGAGGAGGAGGTGGAGGAGGAGAGGAGGAGGAAGAGGGAGGAGGAAGAGGAAGAGGAAGAAGGAGGAGGAATGAGGAGGATGGAGTAGACGAGGAGGAGGGAAGGAGGAGGAGAGAATGAGGAGGAGGAGGGAGAAGAAGAGAGCAGGAGGAGGAGGAGGGAGAAAGAAGAGAATGAGGAGGAGGAGAGGAGAGGAGGAAGAGAAGGCGGAGAAAGAGAGGAGGAGGGAGGAGGAGGAGGTAGAGAAGAGATTAGAATGAGAAGGATGAGGACAAGCATGAGAAGGATTAGGAGAAGGAGGAGAAGCAGGAGGTGGAGGAGAAGAAGAAGAGAAGAGAATGAGGAGGAGGAGGAGGAGGAGAAGGAGAGGAGGAAGAGGAGGAGAGGAGGAGGAGGAGAGGAGGAGAAGGGAGAGGAGGAGGAGGAAGAGAAGGCGGAGAAAGAGGAGGAGGAGAGGAGGAGAGGGAGGAGGAGAAGGAGGAGAGAGGAAGAGAGGAGGAGAGGAGGAGGAGAGGAGGAGAAGGGAGAGGAGGAGAGGAAGAGAAGGCGGGAGAAAGAGGAGGAGGAGGAGGAGGAGGAGGAGGAGGAGAGAATGAAGAGGAGTAAGAGGAGGAGGAGAGAAGGAGGAGGGAGAGAATGAGGAGGAGGGAGGAGGAAGAGGAGGAGGAGAAGAGAAGCAGGAGAAGGAGGAACAAAAAGAAGAAAGCGAAAGAGAAGGAAGAGTAGGAGGACGAACGAGGGAGTAGGAGGTGGGAGAAGTAAAATATCGATGTCTCAAACTTTGATCTTTGTTGTGATGACGACGACGATGATGATGATGACGACGACGACGTGCCAGTATTTAGCTTGAGAGTCACTTAGAGTTAATCTGTTGAAAACATCTGAATGGAAGTTGTTTGGTGTCAGGTACGTTTGGCAGGATCTACGTCGGAACAATGGAAACCACAAACGATTCCAAGACACAAGTCCAACAGGTCTTCATAAAAACTATCACAGGTATAATAATAATAGTAATAATAATAATTCTTCCTTTATTGTAACAATCCGGTTGACACATCGCAACCGGTACAGTTTACAGTTATGCAATTGAAACAATTCACAAGAACACAAATGACAGAAGACATAAATCTTAACTACTAACAGAACAGACAACATGCAATACACGGCGCTAATAGCAGCCTACAAAGCATATCCGCCTACGGAGCTCGAACTCGGTACCTCTCACTCTCTATGCCAGATATTATCCAATGCGCTATCGGGCCCCCATCCATCCATCCATCCGTCCGTCTGTCCGTCCGTCCGTCCGTCCATCCGTCCGTCCGTCCATCCATCCATCCATCCATCCATCCATCCATCCATTCATCCATCCATCCATCCATCCATCTCTCCATCCAACCAACCACCAACCCACACACCCATATCATTCCTTCGATCTATCATTCATTTGTTCTTTCTTTATTCTTTTTCCTCCTCCCATCCATCCAACCTTCCTTATTTCCTTACTTACTTACTTACTTCCATCCCAACTTCCTTCGTTGTATTGGCTTGATTTGATTAGCGTCGCCCTCCTGTTTTATCGAAGTTTAGGACTGGCACTAGTAGAGTACGACGTTAAAGTGTCCATATTACTTGACTATTGAGCGATAAACTTCATCTCATGGTTGTTGAAGTGGTTAACCTTCTTATATATACTTGCGTTGTTAAGCGTTTGCTTTTATAGCAAACTAAATATCCGTTAAAAAGGTGTCTACATTTATCGACAGAAATTTATTGTTCAACATAGATGGCTGTTTACGTCGAACTTAAAAGAGGATTGAAATATTCAATTTAAAATAAATTAAATATTTCGATCCATTTATAATGGAGCCGTATGCAGCCTTGACAC
The DNA here is from genome assembly GCA_020284085.1 of Aporrectodea caliginosa. Taxonomy (NCBI): domain Eukaryota; kingdom Metazoa; phylum Annelida; class Clitellata; order Crassiclitellata; family Lumbricidae; genus Aporrectodea; species Aporrectodea caliginosa. The sequence goes on from JACEVL010001060.1 coordinate 387,219, forward strand.
CTACGCGGTGTTGAAAATATATAACTGTTGATAGATGTCGACACCTTTTAAAAGAAGCTATCGCCTTCTATAAAAGCGAAACTTATACTATGTGTAAGACAATTTCCTCTCACGTACAATTCGTCAGTATTTGTTTTAAAACTATGCATGCATCCATCCACTCCATAAGCTACATCCATGATGCAGCTATGGGTATGAGTGCTATCGAATTCCTTTTCGTAGCCTCGGCATAAGAAGGCGTGTGGCCAATCCTCTCCCTCGCCGTCTTATCTTTCCACCGACAGTGTACGGTTAATGTACTCAATATAGCTCAGATGCTAGAGGGCGCAGTCCAGCACGCTAACCACTATTGCTATTTACATTTAACCAACCATCCGTGCATCCGTCTATCCATCCATCCATCCATCCGTCCGTCCATCCGTCCGTCCGTCCGTCCGTCCGTCCGTCCGTCCGTCCGTCCGTCCGTCCGTCCGTCCATCCGTCCATCCATCCTTCCTTATAACGAACCAGTTTATGAAATCCTGATGAAATGAAGTTCGAAGATTTCTCTCCCAATTTTAAACTATTTTAAACTAAGAAAATCAATGTATGATGGAGAGGGTTAGGCGGTCTTTTTTTACCGCAGTTTAACGTCGTCTTATGACATCAAAGGCCGTTGACGACAAAAAATACAGTGGCGGTCGCCTTTGGTTATTATAGTAAACGGCGTACATTTTCGTTATAAAAGTTGTCTAAATTTAAATGAAAATGCTTTTAAGTGCTTAACGACATCTAGTTCTTGGTGACTGAAATATCCTATATGATACTCGATTTATATGCGTAGCATTTGATTTGCCTTTATAGAAAACTAATTATCCGTTAAAAAGGTGTCGAAATTCAGTTCGCTGCTTGACAAAGGACCGTTTTGCCTTTATTGTAAATTAAATTATCAAATATTTCGTTTCAGATATCTTGCCTCTTTACGTCTACATTATAAAAGGATTGACGCATTTAATTTAAAATCAATAAGTATTATGTTTCGGTTTTTTGGTATTGGTAATTTACGTTAAAATATTAAATTCATCAGTATTTACTTTTTATCAGAGCTGTAAAATGCCATACGAACGGCGGTTACTGTTCAGAATAATTACACACCTCTTTTAACTATAATAAAGGCCATATAAATAAAAAGCAGAAACACAAACATAATAGTTGCTCATGTTGCTTTTCCTCTTTGGCATAAGACCTTTGGGCCTTAAGAAATCGCGAAACTGTGGATCCATACATCCAGTGACTTAAACAAGCCATAAGACAGCCATGGGTATACGAATTGCTAGCGACTTCACTTTCTTAGCCTCTGCATATCTTGGCGGGTGGCCAGTCTTCTCCCTTGCCGTCTCAGCTTCCCACCGACAGTGTACGGTCAGTGTACTCATTATAGCTCTTGCAGTTGGTAGAGGGCGCAGGTGGACCAGAAATATCGAATCAAATTTCTGTCCTGGTGAGGATTTGAACCGCGACCTCTCGGGCGACAGTCAAGCACACTAACCACAAGACGTTCAACAGCCCCGAAAATCCTAATTGGCTTCCACAATATATTATAGGGCTCAATTACAAAAGATTTTTAAAACAAACGAAAGAATTTAATTAAGGTTTAATTAGACAATTGCAAACCAACTACGTTCCTCGACTAGCTGTGGACCAGATGGGATAAGTCCACAACTTGGCAAGGCCTCTATGGGAATTATTGCACCTCTACTTGCCGATATTATTAATTGTTCCTTTGACACTGGTATTGTCCCTGATAACATTAAAACTGCTAAAGTAATACCCATCTACAAGTCTGGTGATAGGAAAGATATTTTAAACAGACATATGAATTTAATTAAAAAATTGGACACCCTTAAAACGATGTCTGATTTCTAATGTACAGACGAGGCTCGGTCGGACCAAGTCGACGTAATGCTGAGAGAGGGTTGCTTCACCCTTGGCATGCAACACGACAACATTAACCCCATCATTGCCGCCTGTCTTGACCCCGATCACCACCCTCTGCTCATCTACCCCTTCCTCAACGAAGGTAACCTCAAGAAGTTCCTACAACGATGCAAGATTTCAGACGTCGCGTTTCAACAGGTAACAGAACCGTTTGGTTAGAGCGATCGTTTTACACACCTTTAAAACGATTTTAACCGATGCTATATAATCTTGGGACTCGAAACTGTAAATAAGATTTCACTCTTTTAGACACCTTTGAAATGGTGTCAAGCGATGCTATATAAGGATGGGACACACTCGCTGGGCGATTATTTTAGTGTTACTAACGATAATTAACGGGTTACTTTAATACAGCTTTGAATTTAGAAATATGCGATTATAGATAATGCTGTGAACGCGATAAAATTACTCGCCCAATGTCACTACGGAGAGTCGAACCAGTGACCGCATGATACACGACCAAGCGTGTTACTGATAGACTTTCGTGGTCAGGGTGCCTGCCTTTTAAAGCGGAGAGTACACGTTCGATCCTCTTCCCTGAGACGGTTACTGAGATGCTTCGTCATTAGATAGTAATGATCATGATAAGCTAATGCTAATACTAATTATAATATAATAATAATAATAATAATAATAATAATAATAATAATCTTTCTTTATTGAAGCGCCTGACAAACGCACTACATTTACTGTTTGCAATTTAAATCTTAACTACTCAGCGCTGGCATCGATTGATGCTTCCGCCCATCACTTAGATGATGCGGCGAGTAAGAAATGTGCAATAATAATAATAATGAGTTGAAATAATATTCAAAGCAATAAATTTAAAGTCTGTATATTATTGTAAAGTAAGCTGGGTTTCAACGGTCCTGGTAATCATAAGACTTAGTTAAACTCGGGAAACTATACTATTATGATATTGCGATTTTCTTCCAAGTGTTTTCGACACCTCTTTTAGGGTTCATAGTTCCGCTATAGATAGGCTTGTCTGCATTTATTTTTACTTTTTTGCGTCTCCTTCTACGATAGATCAGTCGAGTTGAAACGTGGTCTAGAACCATAAAAATGCGCCCGTTACAAGATTACGGTTAAACCATTTGCGGACGGACGGAGAGACAGAAATACGTACAGACCGACAGACAGACAGATAAACAAACTGACACACGGACAGTGAGGCTGACCGACGGAAAAAGACAGATATCAGGTGGTGGTGGTGGTGGAGGTGTTTGGTGGTGGTGGTGGTGGTGGTGGTGGTGGTGGTGGTGGTGGTGGTGGTGGTGGTGGTGGTGGTGGGGTTGGTGGTGGTGGTGGAGGTGTTTGGTGGTGGTGGTGGTGGTGTTTGGTGGTGGTGGTGGTGGTGGTGGTGTTGGTGGTGGTGGTGGTGTGGTGGTGGGGTTGGTGATGATGGTGGTTGGAGGTGGTATCATTAAATCCAATCTAATCCAATAATTTGTTGTTGTTGTCTCATTAGGTCTTGAACACACAGCAGCTCGTCTACATAGCCATTCAGATCACGAAAGCCGTTAACTATCTGCACAAGCGATGCATCGTCCACTCCGACCTC